>CM055265.1:11452821-12052821 GCA_029237695.1 Conchocele bisecta
ATGATAAATTCCCATAGGAAAATCTTTTTTTTTCTCAATAAAATCAATATGAAATTTCATCAAATAAAAAAATTGGGGGAGGGTGACTTTTTTGTTATTGATGAAAAAGTACTTACATTTAAATAGGTTTTAGATTTAATGTGTTTAATAACCAAAATTATTACCATCTTTTGTACATACGTGTAGCAAACAACAGGGGGTGTATGCATGCATAGACCAACATCTGACAAGGGGTTTGGATTTGGATCCAGTTCAAAATATGCCGATAATAGGAAATGTGAAATTTGTTCTGTGTAGCTGCTGTACACATATTATATTGAGGCATGCTCTTTGTTGTGCATGTGCCACACATCCTAATGTCCAAGGTCACTGGACATTTTAATTTTAATTCAATTTTTTTTTAGCATTGCATTTAACTTTTATTTTGTCAATAAATGTTAACCCTTTGTTTCATTTCGATAATATTTGGCTACAATGTGTGTCTAGGTGTATCATGTATCTCATGGTCCTCATAGGCGAGACACCTAATTCTGCAGAATTCTGGTTTTATTCTTTCTGATTAAAAGTATATGTTACCAACAACTGTGGTACCAACAACTGATATCGCCTCATCAAGGCAGTTCAAATGAGTGCATTGAGAAACAAGAAAGAAAAATCAGACAGAACCTATTTCGAAATTTTCATTCACCTAAAATCACATTCGGAATGTCAGAGTTTAAAATGTTCTTCGTCTTACACATTTGTATTCTGTATTGTAGTGGAGAGCTGCCGAGAATTACGGATCACAGCTGGGTTTAAACATATAAAGGCGAAAAAAGGCACAGCAATCTTTGACCTTATAGAAGAATATGAAGAAAAGCCAATGGAGACGCCATAGTATGTCTTTGTCCATTTGTACAAACATGGGCCGCTATATGAAGTTTTCTATTTATCGCCTATCATAATTTTCCAAAATCTGTTATGAAGATTATCGGCATTATTATTTTAAATAATGCCAAAAGGCGATGAAAATTGCAGGGGTCAGTGGATTAAGGGGACTAACTCATGAGTGAGTCAGTGGAAGAAGGGGGCTAAATCCATGAGGGAATTAGCTCCTTTATGCCACTGACCCCTTTGATTTCTAAGCACATCTTGAATTAGGTCATATTTTTTTGTACCAATATTGCCGAAATAGGGCAAAAATATGGCAGAAAATCTACACCGGTCCATATGTGAATTGTAATTGCCTTTATGTTCTGAGGATGGGTTATGATGTTTGGCTTGTAGCGACAAACTTTATTCTCTGTTAGCTGTGTTACTCTTTAACTGTTACTTGGGTAACACATTGTAAACTGTATTAACCCTTAGACCGCTATCTTAATATTTTTGTTGTCTGCTGTTTATTTTCTATTTTCCATTTTTATCATCAAAAACATGCTTTGACAGCACTTTAGAATAATTTACAACATGCTTTGACAGCACTAATGAATCATTTCCATTGAAAATGATTCTGAAGTGCTGTCAAACCTTGTTTTATTGAGAAATAAGGCAATTTATAAAAGCAACAGCAGACGACAATTGTTGTGAGTAGCGGCCTAAGGGTTAAGTGGCATTTTTATATACCTCAATGTTTTTCTGGGTACATATAGTCACCACCCTGTTGATCTGTCCATCTGTTTGTCTGTCTGTCTGTCTGAGATTTGTGTTATTTTTGGTGAGCTACTATATCTGTTACCATTTTCGGATTGGTTGAAACTTCATATATTTCTCGTCAATCAATATTTTCATGGGTACATTCATCATTGTAACTGGTTTAATGTAATCTATGTTATCAGTTATTGTGTGAAAGAAATATTTGCTATTTCATTTTATTATGCCCGTTATGTGATAGCAAGGGGGCATATTGCGTTGCTCTTGAGGTTCTGTCTGTCCGTCCGTCCGTCCGTGCGAGCTTACAAATGGATACATATGTGGCTAGGAGAACAATAGGTTATGTAATATTCTATTGTTCCGTGATTTTATGTGGCTAAAATGTGTTTATGTGGCTACAGAACAATAAGGATGAACAAAGGAAAAGGTTAGATTAGTCACTTAAGTATCCATTTGTAGGAACGTGCGTCCGGGCCAACGTCCGGGGGTTTAAGAGGTTAGGGGTGTTGCCTAACACAAAAGATTCCTTTGATTTATTCCGTAAGCTCATAAATTCTATTGATGTTTAGGGGCTTTTTCTTTGATCTTCAAACAATGGAAATACCCCATAGACCCAAAATGTTGGTATCCGTCCGTATGTCCGTGTACATTTACATAAAAGTTTGTAACAGTTTCTCCAACATGTAATATCTTCAATATTACATGAAGGATTGCTTCCATACTTGGACACTTGAATCATCTTAACTTTGTCACCTTCGAAATGTCACTGAAACATTTTACCGTTGCACGTTCACTAGAATGACTCGATGTACAACAGTGATGCATGTTCATGTGGTGCATGACCTTGACCTTTGTGCATTAACTAGAATGACTCGATGTACAACATTGTTGCATGTTTCCTTGGTGCATGACCTTGACCTTTGTGCATTGACTAGAATGACTCAATGTACAACAGTGGTGCATGTTTCTGTTGTGCATGACCTTGACCATTGCACGCTCACTAGAGCGACTATGTACAACAGTGGTGCATGTTTATGTGATGCATGACCTTAACCATTGCGTGTTAACTAGAACGACTTGATGTACAACAGTGGAGCATGTTTTGGTGGTGCATGACCTTAACCATTGCACGTTCACTAGAACGACTCTGTGTTCAACAGTGGTGCATGTTTTGGTGGTGCATGACCTTGACCATTGCGCGTTCACTAGAGCGAATCTATGTACAACAGTGGTGCATGTTTCTGTGGTACTTAACCTTGACCTTTGCGCGTTCATTAGAACGACTCGGTGTACAACAGTGGTGCATGTTTATGTGGTGCGTGACCTTGACCTTTGCACATTCACTAGAACAACTTTATGTACAACAGTGGTGGGTGGCAGGTGGGAGCATGCGATGGGTCATTTAACGATCGGGGTTCATCCTTACCGGAATCCCGACTGGAGACCTGGTTTGGCCCTCACATACGTCTTTGGCATTTTGTATGTGGTGCATGTTTATGTGGTGCGTGACCTTGACCTTTGCGCGTTCATTAGAACAATTCAGTATAGAACAGTGGTGCATGTTTATGTGGTGCATGACCTTGACCTTTGCACATTCACTAGAACAACTCTATGTACAACAGTGGTGGGTGGCAGGTGGGAGCATGCGATGGGTCATTTAACGATCGGGGTTCATCCTTACCGGAATCCCGACTGGAGACCTGGTTTGGCCCTCTCATACGTCTTTGGCATTTTGTATGTGGTGCATGTTTATGTGGTGCGTGACCTTGACCTTTGCAAGTTCATTAGAACGATTCAGTATAGAACAGTGGTGCATGTTTATGTGGTGCATGACCTTGACCTTTGCACATTCACTAGAACAACTCTATATACAACAGTGGTGGGTGGCAGGTGGGAGCATGCGATGGGTAATTTAACGATCGGGGTTCATCCTTACCGGAATCCCGACTGGAGACCTGGTTTGGCCCTCACATACGTCTTTAGCATTTTGTATGTGGTGCATGTTTATGTGGTGCGTGACCTTGACCTTTGCAAGTTCATTAGAACGATTCAGTATAGAACAGTGGTGCATGTTTATGTGGTGCGTGACCTTGACCTTTGCACATTCACTAGAACAACTCTATGTACAACAGTGGTGGGTGGCAGGTGGGAGCATGCGATGGGTAATTTAACGATCGGGGTTCATCCTTACCGGAATCCCGACTGGAGACCTGGTTTGGCCCTCACATACGTCTTTGGCATTTTGTATGTGGTGCATGTTTATGTGGTGCGTGACCTTGACCTTTGCACATTCATTAGAACAACTCTATGTGCAACAGTGGTGCATGTTTATGTGGTGCGTGACCTTGACATTAGCGCGTTCACTAGAGTGACTCGGTGTACAACAGTGGTGCATGTTTATGTGGTGCATGACCTTGACCTTTGCGCGTTCACTAGAGCGACTCCGTGTACAACAGTGGTGCATGTTTATGTGGTGCATGACCTTGACATTAGCTCGTTCACTAGAGTGACTCGGTGTACAACAGTGGTGCATGTTTATGTGGTGCATGACCTTGACATTAGCTCGTTCACTAGAGTGACTCGGTGTACAACAGTGGTGCATGTTTATGTGGTGCATGACCTTGACATTAGCGCGTTCACTAGAATGACTCGGTGTACAACAGTGGTGCATGTTTATGTGGCTCCACAGCTATGAGGTGCTACACTACCCACTGACCGACTTTGTGACCGAGGAGAATACACTCGATGAAGAGGAGGAGACCAGGGATGACCTGGATGATCCCCCAACACCCTCAATACAGGAAGCACAAAATGAAGGTATGGCTAAACTCTTTCTGTACAGGAATACAGAAGAAAGGTACATTGTTAGAAATGTAAAGGGTGTTTCACTGACTGAATGGCAAACAGTGTAGACCGTGATAAGACATTTGTCGCAATAAATACTAATTCCATGACCTTCACAAGGTCACTAAAAGAATTTGTTTGTGTCAAAAAGTTCACTGTATTTGGGTAACCAACAACAGTTGCACTGTAAATTTACCCTTTCACACCTAAGTAACTGGAATGGATTATGATACATTAATTTTGCAACCAATTCAGTGGCCACTAAAATTAATGATAGTCCATTTATGAAATGGGAGTGTTTTTGTTTTGTGTTTCATCACGAGCCGGTTCATCTGGATCTACACTGTCTGCCAATACCACTATACAGGTCTACACTCGCTACCTCAAACTCTCTTAAATCCAACCACTGATAACTGAAAGTGAAATTCATGGTCCCAAGTATATGTTAAGTCTTGTTAACTCAAATTTTTGTTAACTTGAAGTATTTTCCTCTGTCCCTTGGAGTTTAAGTAAGCGAGTGTAGACTGTATTACTTGTTTGTATGACTCTATGCAAAACCGCATGACACCATTAACACGGCCTTGACATGAATGACCTTTTTGTCAGCAAGGTCACTGAAACATTTAGCCATTGTTTATGTGAAAAAGTTAATGTAACCAGCCACAACTGCAATATATGTTTGATAGTAAAATTTTGGACACTTAACACAAGAGAGCATATACATTATACAATGTACTCATAACACGATTAACAGAACTTTGACCTTAATAGCATTACCAGTAGCCTATTTCACCAAAATTGCTAAGCCTACTTATCTAGCTAAGTATACTCCCCAATGTGTACTTAGCGAGATAAGTATACTTTGCAATTTTGGTGAAATAGACTAGAGGTCATTGAAACCCTGTTAACATCAGATAGTTTTCCAAGCCAATAAGTTTGCATGAGTTTCATCAATTTGCTACAATTTCAATATATATTTAGGGATTAATTAACTCTTTGCATGCTGGGAAACTTGTTGGCTATAAATAGTTCAAAACTAGCGGACAAAAATTCATCATATTTACTTGTATTTCTCCCCGTAAATATCATGAATATATCTTGGAATTTCATTAGAATTGAGTCCTGAGGACTCAATTGTAATAAAATTTCAAGACATATTATCAGAGAGAAATAAAACATACACTCCTAATTCGTTTGGCGGATATTTTCGCCGTTAGCACGCAAAGAGTTAAGTATTTGGACACTTGATACCATGGCACGCCGTTTTACTATTTATTCAGAGTAAAAGATATCTCTTTGAGTCAATAAGATATCTCTTTCAATCAACAAGATATCTCTTTCAGACAAACAGATATCTATTTCAGTCAATAAGATATCTAGTACATGAACAAGATATCTTTATAAGTAACATATATCTTCCTCAGTCAAAGAGATATCTTATTGACGGAAGAAGATATCTTATTTACTGAAAGAGATATCGTATTGACTCAAATAGATATCTTATTGACTGAAAGAGATATCTTATTAGACTGAAAGAGATATCGTATTTACTGAAAGAGATATCTTATTGTCAGAAGAAAGAGATATCTTGTTGACTCAAAGAGATATCTATTTCATCATACTAGATATCTACTTCTCGGAAAGAGATATCTGTTTGAAAATAATAGAAGAGATATCTATTTGGCTCATTAATATATCTTATTAAAGGAAAGAGATATATTTTATTGTGAAGTAGATATCTAGTATTTCAAAAGAGATATCTATCTAAGAATTTAATAAAGATATCACTTTGACTCAACAAGATAGTTCAAGATATCATTTTGAGTCAGCAAGATATCTCTTTGAGTCAACAAGATATCTAGCTTGATGAAAGAGATATCTACTTGAAGCCTTTCAATAAGATATCTGTTTCGTTTCATTTTTTAATTGTACAAATGAATTCTCCCTACCAGGAAAATATTACCACCATCCCGCTGATGGACCACAAAATCAACTTATTTATTTACTATTTTCTGATTGGACAATAATTATATGACTTGCAGGGAGCAACAGTTACTGTTAAGTAGTCGATCAAACAGATATCTATATCAAAAAGTCAGATAGATATCTAATTGATTTAACAAGATATCTCTTTCACCATAGAAAATATCTGTTTCATACAACAAGATATCTGTTTGGCTATGTAAGATATCTTATTCATAGAATAAGATATGTGTTTCATTGAATCTAAAGAGATATCTTATTGACTGAAAGAGATATCTGTAACTCTGAAACAGATATCTATATTGTTATTATCATAGAGATATCTATTTCAGAGTTACAGATATCTCTTTTGAGTCAATAATATATCTCATTCATTCAAGAAGATATCTCTTTCAATCAACAAGATATCTCTTTCTGACAAACAGATATCTCCTTGACTGAAATAGATATATGTTTGTCAGAAAGAGATATATTGTTGATTGAAAGAGATATCTTATTGACTCAAAGAGATATCTTTTACTCTGAATAAATAGTAAAACGGCGTGCCATTGTTACATTAGTGTATCGTGTCTGTGAAACCATTTGGTATTTGTGTACCGACTTGCCATAATTATTATTCATTATAAAATTAGCAGAGGACACACTAGACAACAACACAGACAACAATACCGATGAACCTAAAAACAGTCTAGAAGTGGAGAATGGAGAAGAGACTATAAATGTGCCAAATGGATCTCCAATACCTGAAGGTCAAGTTGAAGGTCAAGGAGTGACAAACACAGAATTGCCTGAAGCAGAACAGCCAGCAACAGGTATGCATGGTTGACAATGTTTTTTATGCCCCACAACAATAGTGGAAGGGGCATTTAATGTTACCCTTGTCTGTCTATCCCGTCAGTCCATCCCATCCTTAACTCTTTGCATGCTAGCGGCGAAAATATCCGCCAAACGAATTAGGAGTATATGTTTTATTTCTCTCTGTAAATATGTCTTGAAATTTCATTAGAATCCGGACACAATTCTACTGAAATTCCAAAACATATTCATGACATTTATAAGGAGAAATAAAAGAAAATATAATGAATTGTCATCTGCTATTTTGGAACTATTTATAGCCCACACATTTCCCAGCATGCAAAGTGTTAACAAGGTTAAAGAAAGCCACCATACTTGCACACTATCATGAGTCAAAGATGTGCAACCCACTCTGAAACAAATGACCTTTGTGTGACCTTGTAGGTATTTCCCTTGGTTAAAGAATTTTTGTTTGTGTTTGTTTACTATCGTTGCGGTAGATGGGGTATCCGTGTTCTATGAACACATTTTATAGTTTCATTCGTGGTATGACGAGGCAGTGGATAACACCCAGACATTGAAGTTGTCTTACTGCAGTAACTGGCATTCCAGCATGAAGAGACTGTGTCAGAATAAGCAGAATAATTAGCACCATCTCAGAAAATGTACCTTAACACGTATACAACCAGCATAGCCACAGATCAGCCTACACATCCGCGTTTATGTGCCTGAATAGCAGTTTTATCCCTTCAACGCAGTGCCTATGTGCCGTGAAACACGGTGCCGTGAAACATATTTTATATCCTAGCTGTCAATAAAACCTAATCACAATTCATACGCGGTTACAAATAAATGTCCAATACACAGTGTTGACCAGTGCCTGATTGACCAGACTGTTGAAAATTGGACTGTTCAGAGTGTGTTGGTTAAATTTCGCAAATACAAACGTTATGTTTTGAAATTAAAATTGTTAACTTTAAGTGGCATGCGATTTCCTGGATGCCAATCAAGTTGCATTCAGTCCCGCTTTCCAATTGTGTTCGCTCTTTAGTCCAAGCCATGCATCATTCAGACATGACTGACGTCATACTTTTGATTACCTTAATAAGTCCAACATTCGTCATATAAATTAAAAATGGCTGCTCCCAGTGATTCCAGTCAGGTAGGGAAATAGATGAATTTAAGTGTTGTGTGTCGTGTTGTTTATTATTCTGCACAGATCTTGGTCGTTGTAGAACCAGTTCCGAATGAAAATGGATGAGTCTGGTGAACTGTTAGACTAACATGCCATGTCTCTATATCATTTGTAACTTTTATTTTTCATTATCTGACTTTTATACTTTATTATTACACCCCCACAAACAAAGTCGGTCGGTCGGTCGGGTCGGTCGGTCGGTCGGTCTGTTGCAAATTCCCTTCCGCTCAAATGGAACAAATGTTTCTCGTGCTGAGAAGGTGTGTCGCGATCAATAACCACGCACCTCCTACGTTCAAGGTCAAGGTCACAGTTGAAGGTCAAAGGTCAAACCTATTGAAATTCCCTTCAGCTCTATATCTTCTACACCGATGCATGGATTATCAAATGGCTTGGCACAAATGTTTCTCATGATGAGAAGGTGTGTCGCGATCAATAACCGCACCTTATCCATAGGGGTCATGGGTCAGTTGAAGGTCAAGGTCAAACCCTATTGAAATCCTTCGCTCTATATCTTCTACACCGATGCATGGATGATTCAAATGACTTGGCACAATGTTTCTCGATGATGAGAAGGTGTGTCGCGGATCAATAACCACGACTCTACGTTCAAGTCAAGGTTCACAGGTTGATAAGGTCATGGTCACAGTTGAAGGTCAAAGGTCAAACCTATTGAAATTCCCTTCCGCTCTATATCTTCTACACCGATGCATGGATTATCAAATGACTTGGCACAAATGTTTCTCAGGATGAGAAGGTGTGTCGCGATCAATAACCACGCACCTACGCCCAAGGTCAAGGTCACAGTTGAAGGTCAAAGGTCAAACCTATTGAAATTCCCTTCCGCTCTATATCTTCTACACCGATGCATGGATTATCACACTATGCCCAGGGTCAAGGTCACATACTTGATGCGTTTGAAACCTTAATGCTCGGCTAAATGGCTTATAATCAAAAATGCCTCGTTTTCTTTGGCTGCCAGTGGGGGTATTCGTGTGCCGACAGGCCACATTTCTAGTTTACTTTGCTATAGATAGTAAAGCCATACAGTTGTCAATGCTGTTGTATTTTCAATAATTTTTACACCGACATTGGACATGTGTGAAATTACAGCAAAATATTTCTCTCAAAGTTCGTGATGCATTGATTGAGCACGACCAATGAGATTAAATCTTAAAGCCGCTTGTTTATTTTTGTTTCCATGAATCATGAACAATAATTGGGTTGTATGTCTCTCGCTTTTGAAGGTTAAATTAACTAAATTATATGCTGTTTTAACGCTTTGACGGGATAAGTAGAATAGTAGTACATGTACATGCGTTTAAAGTTTTTGGTTAAATTTGTTCGGTATTCTATCAAATGCCTCAGCAGGCGCGACATGTGGGCCATGGCTACCTAGTTTTATCAACTTGTGATTATACCAGCACACACGCCGACCAATGTTTACACTGGCCACAAATATCATACAGTCCCTTTTCTCAGCCAGCTGCTCATTTATGATCTCCAATTATCCACACAACCTAGCAAACTACTGTTTATAAATGGGTTGCCAACATATTGGCAAATATTATGAGATTTTTATGTATCAGTACCTTGAAAGTTGGATTGGCCAAACAGGTCATTAAACACTGTTAAATAAATAAATGGATTGGTCAAGACTGAACCAATCAAACTTCTTGTTTTCGATCATAAGAATTGAGCACTTGTTCAGAAATTGTTTATATCCAGCGACACTCACAAATATTTCCAGTCGTACCTGCACAGCTGGAGCTCCCAACAAACATCACACACAGCCACCCGCTGCCACCGCCTGTGGCGAACAGACGCACAGATGGCGGTGTGTGTGAGTGGCGTGACATCCAGCTCGCCCAGGCCCCGCCCAAGTACCCGCCCTTCGCCGCCCTCGAGGATGACGAGAGGAAGATACGTGCCCGACAAAACAGACAAGGTAACTATAGTAACTGTTACAAGGCGGCAAATAAATATTGCCGTTCACTGTTACTTAATAATCTAAATATTGGGACACAATTTATGAGTTGTGGGGGGTATACTGGAGTCAGGTTGTCCGTCCGTCCGTCCGTTTGTCCGCGCTGACGGTACTATACTTATGTGGCTAGCCCCACAGGGTTATGGACTTAGTAAAGGATAGGGTTGGTTACAATTAGCCACCTAAAAATCCTTTTATGTGGCTAAAAATCCTTTTATGTGGCTAATATTTAACATGTGATAAGCCACATAAGTATAGTACTGTAAGAACGTCCGTGCGTCCGACTGTCCATCACTAAACTTAACATCAGAGAAATATGTTATAACTTCTATTTCCTTCATCTAAAATGCTTAACATTTCACACATACATTCCTGTAAGGCTCTACTACCATGCTGTGCCAAAGCCACGACCGTCCAACCCCCGCTGATCCCAAGGTCAAGGTCAAATACTTAGTCTCTTTACCTTTACAAAACTTAACATCAGAGAAATATGTTATAACTTCTATTTCCTTACATATTTAGGGGCACATGGGCCAGCGCGGGGGGGAGGGGGGGGGGGGAGGATATTCAGTAAGCCTCGCTAATCTAGTTTGATACTACAAATGTTGCTGCATTTGAAATGCATATGTTCTACATGATAGTAAAATGTGCCACATCTGCAATTCAAATGGAAACAATACATATGCTATTCATATAATTATGTGGCACATTTTGCTGTATAGAAAACAGATATAAATATCTGGTTTGAGTGATTTCCCACAACAAAGAGAATCCCAATATTTAGTGTTAGTATAGTTGTACTGGTGTATCGCAATAACAATATATTCGGATACAATTTGTTATGGGAAAAACCCTATTATTTAAAGAGGTTCTCCAAAACAAATGATGTCCGAATAATTAGGGTTATTATGTTAGTTTTAAATTATTTTTGGGAGCACATTTGCTGGCATAGGCATATACAATTTAACTTTACCAGAATTAATTATTATCTTCCCAACCTTGATGCTTTTCCATCGTATGGTATTATCTCATCATGGCGCAGACCCGTAGCCAGGGGCGGTCGGAGTGGTCAGACGACCCCCCCCACCCAGCCTCGAGGTCCACTTTTTTAGCCTCGAGGTCCACTTTTTTAGACCCCCCTAGATACCTCAGGTTCGAAACGACCCCCCCTTCAAACAGGTCTGGCTACGGGCCTGTGGCGTTCGTTCACTGGTTGGTAAACACTGCCGCTAAGTTCATTATTAACCCATTGCATTCGGAATACACCTTTATGGGTATGATTTTTCTTTTAATATTTTATTTTTGTTATTTCTCAATGAAAGTATATGTTGCAACCACTCATTTGAACCGTCTCGATGAGACGGTTCAAATGGTGGTCGCGACATACTTCTAACCACATTTAAAGAAACTATATATGATTTTCCCCAATCAAAACGGCATATCCTTAGCATGAAATGGGTTAAAAAGCTGTGTCAGAAAACTGGTTAGTTTGGATCTACATTGGTCGGAAATTCATTTCTCCACAGAACATTTGTCCTAGTCGCATATTACACTTATAGATTAATCTGATGTGTGCTGCCAAAACATTTTATATTTAACATAATTATGTGAACATTGAAATGAATAAAGACTACAAGTCTGGGCTATAGAAATGGTTAAAGGGAAGTGTCCTTGTTTTATTGGCTCTTAACCCTTTAAACACCACAGGCCTGTATAATGGTATTGGCAAACAGTGTAGATCCAGATGAGTCGGCTCGTGACGAGCCATCTGATCAGGATCTGTACTTTTTGCAAGTAATTTTCATATTTTTGAGAACAAAAACACAATCTTTTCATAAATGGACTAGTCTGAAAACCATTTTGTGACCATTGGTTGCAAAACTAACATATCATAATCCTTTCCAGTTACTGAGGGTTAAATTTGAAACTGTACATCAAATAGTTTTCACTTTTGTCTAACTACATGTTTCATAAATGAGATATATATATAGTTATATATTTGTATTTTCCATTCCATAATACCCCTAACAAAAGTAGAAAAGTAGAATCTGTGCTTATTGGAAAACAGAAAATCATAAATTTGTGTTTTATATGTTTGTATAATGTGCATAATATTCTTCATCATTCTGAAATACCATGAGATAACCCGCTACATCTTCATTTAAAATACAAAAGTATGATTTTCTGACATGTATTTAGATGTATTCGTGAGCATAATCATGTATTTCACATACCAACATGTATCCTAAATGTATTATTCACCCATCTGTCTGTCATTGGGTCAATATATGTTTAACGCTTTGCATGCTGGGAAAATAATTGCTAAAAATAGTTCAAATATAGCAGCAGACTTCATTAACGTTTTTGTTCTTATTGCTTTCTGAAAACTATGAAAATATGTCGTGGAATTTCATTGGAATTGCATAGTAACAATGCAATTCTAATGAAATTCCACGACATATTTGGCTGTTATTTTCACCGCTAGCGTGGAAAGGGTTAAACTATTCTTAGTTTATGTTCGACCAATGTACAAAATGTAGATGCAAGCTGGCCTCCACATCCACATAGTCCATTAAATGTCTTCAGTGTTGGCCATTCAGACAAAACATCTGACGTGGCCGACCTATGTATGATATGTTGAACTAGTGCTCACTCATGCGACAAGCCATGTGATTTTGTACATAATAAAATGTGTGATATTTCATGAAAACTATTTACAGAAACTGTGATATTTTCTATTACTTCTGTCAAAGATGACAAAATTATCATGGAAAATTTTCTCTGAATATTTTGTCAACTTTCGACATCATTTTCCGAAAATATATAAAATTTACATTTGGGATAACACTCTAATTTCTAAATCCACAAGTTTTCTAATTTCTCATTCAAAGTATATGTTATTGAGACGGTTCAACTGGTGGTCACAATATATACTTCAGTAATGAAATAAGAAAAATATGTAGAATTGTCTGTGAGCAAAATGTAATATTGTCAGCATGAAAAAGGTAATGATACAAGTTGCTGGGTCAAACAAAATGAAATTACGTCGAGGGACCCTGATTACAAAATTTCTGCTCAGCCAGGAAGTTTGATAGGTTGAGATGGAGATCTGTGCGGATTTTGTGTTCAAATTTTTATTTCAGGCAAGTTTGATATTCACCGCCTGATGAATTGTTATATTGCAGCGTTTGTTTGTATCGTGGTAAATACTTCACTATGTGTTTTATTCACAGTCAGGAGGCGCAATACTGTACAGGGGGTTATGACTATCTGTATGTAATTAATTCTTCACTTATACACACATGTATACTAGTTGCCTATAATTATCAGGGTATGGGATCACACAGTTTCATAACCGTATGATGTAATGTGTGACATCATTTTTATGCCACACCACGATAGTGGAGGGGGCATTTAATGTTACCCTTGTCCGTCCGTCCGTCTGTCACCAACCTTGTGACTCGTAAAACCTTTGAACCGTAATAGCTACAGTCCTGAAACTTCCTTAAGATGGGTAGATGCGCTAAGTTTATTTCAATTTTTTATTCGACCCCCGGTCATGGATTATCTCCCCCTTTTCGACTTCGAATTTGACCATTATTCTGTGTGATTCGTAAAACTTTTAAACGGTAATAGCTACAGTCCTGAAACTCGGTATGTACCTTCCTTATGATGAGTAGATGCGCAAAGTTTATTGTTGATTCGACCCCCACCAGGTCATAGATTATTCCCCTTTTGGACTTGGAATTTTGCCTCGTTTATTATCAAATCGATATGTGGGGCATCCGTGTTCTATGAACACATTTTCTAGTTCCAGTACAATTTCTTTAAGACCTTTCTAGCAAACAGACTGATGATATAAGGTCATTTACTGTGGCAAGATATGTGTACACACTGAATATTGTTTTTTTAAATTTTACAACTTTCATTAATCATTTTTTTATGTGTGATTCATCACATGCATGAGAATTTTGACTAAATGGACTGTACTGAATTCTTCGACAAACCAATAAATATATGAGACATGCCATGCGATTTTGTACCTTCAGACATCTGCGTAATTTCATTAAATATGTTTACAAAATTTACAATATTTTTCAGAAATAAAGGCAAAAGTCAATAAAATTTTCAGAGTACATGCGGAATATATAATTCCGCATGTACTCTGAAAATTTTGTCAACTTTTGTCGCCAGTTACGGCAAATATTGTAAATTTTGTAAACGTATTTAATGAAATTACACAGATGTCCGAAGGTACAAAATCCCATGGTGTGTCTCATATGTGACCACTTACCTGGAGCGAAAATAAAAAAGCAAACATTACTGCATTTGCTGCACCATATTTCAGAAAAAATCTGTTTTGCCATTATAAAGTTATTGTAGGAAAATGTACAAAAATCAGGACATCAAACATTACAGCACACTTTATGACACCACTTGATCCCACACCCGGATTATTGTATTCAGAAAACATAGCAGTAAGGTGATAAAAAAAGTACATGTACAGTCGAGCACCAGTACCTCGAACGTCAGTATCTCGATGGTATCCCCTATCTCGATGATTCGCTAAAGTCCAGAATTATATCCTTATTTGTTTAATGTAAATTTCCTCGGCTATCTCAAACATGCACTATCTCGACATGTTCTCTATCTCGACTGTTCATTCTGTCCCCTTCTATAAAAATACGTTAAATATCACTTCACTATCTCGATCACATAAATGCTTTGGTAAATCACCTAAACGCCTGGCTGCCAAGATCAATTTGGTTAACACTAATTTTCAAAACCTATTATCAAACGAAACAAAATAAATTCACACCTGCCTCGGGTTGTTTGCTTAATTGGTCCACCTCGATTTGTTTGAGTGTTTGACACGATTCATTAAGCATATCACGCCGGTCATTTAAGCAATTCACTGAGAGTTGTGATGCCACCTGTAATGTTGGGTAGTTTACTACCTTTGGTCATTAGTTAATTGGTGATTAAAATTTGTCAGTAAATTAATTAATACTTTTTTTCTTGAATTAAATTCAGCGTGTATTAATTATTCAATATGATGGTGATTAATAATAAAAGCAACATATGTTTTGTTTCATTATTCCTTTATTGTTTACTCGTGATGTGATGGGTAACATGATTTGATATTTTTTTGCAAAATATTTGACCATGTCACTTCCTCGGTATCTCGAACCTAGTCCTATCTCGACTAAAATACGATCTCCCTTCGACTTCGAGATACTGTTGCTCGACTGTACTTTGATTCTCAGATATCGCCACGTCAGAAAAATCTGCACGTTGAACATTTTATTGTCACGGAGAAATAAAACTGTACTGTAAATTTGCCATATGATTAATACATGCAGTGTCAGTCCAATCATCTCTGACGAAAATCTAATGATTTTTCACGTCTAAACAGGTTATAGTAAATTTATAGAACACATATGCATCTGGGGGCCGTTTCACTAAACTTCGTACGACTAAAATGTTCGTAAGTGCAAAATTATGATAGTCTGTAAATTTTACATTAACATTGTTTTCTTGTAAATAATTATTGGATTTACATTTATTGAGCATAGGCTGCATATGCAGCCTATGCTCAATAAATGTAAATCCATAAATTGAAATTTACAGACGATCTTAAATTTTCACTTACGAACATTTTAGTCGTAAGAAGTTTAGTGAAACGGGCCCCTGGCGACTTCAAAAAAATCAGAATAAAAAAAAACCCTAACCAAAAAATAGTCTAAAAAATCCGCCCTCCCTCGTCACATCCGCAAACCCCGTGTCTGAGAACGATAGTACTTTTTTTATTGCCGAAAGACAATAGATATTTTACATTTTTGTAGATATACATGTATAACTTATAAATTGTCTCTTCTAACGCTTGACTTGAATCTACATTGGATACAGGTAATACTTCGTCAATGCGTTCAGCTTGTTTCAATACAATGTCTAGTTAGCGATTTACAGCTTTCTTACAGCTTTTTATGCTAAACCCTTAGTATGCGGGAAACGAAAACTGTCGTCTGCTGTTGTTTCATATTTAGTCATTTTTATCAATGAAAACATGGTTTGGCAGCACTTTAGAATCATTTCCACTGTAAATGATTCTAAAGTGCTGTCAAACAATGTTTGTTTCTTGATAAAACGAGAATTAAAAAATAAACAGCAGGCAACAATATTTAATTCAGCAGTGTAAGGGTTAAAAGAAGGCTTTAGAATGGGTAGCCAGGTAATTTTCCATTTTCTCACATAGCACAGGCCCAGTGTTGCTTTCAGTACACCTGTGTCCAATTTATTTTGTATACAATAATATTCATAACTCTTTGCGGGGGAAACGTGTGTGCTATAAATAGTTCAAAAACAGCAGCTGACAATTCATTCTATTTTCATCTGTTTCTCCCTGTAAATATCATGAATATGTCTTGGAATTTCATTGGACAATGTTCTAATGCAATTCCATGACACATTTACAGAGAGACATAAGAAAAATAGTCATAATTTGTTGGCTGTTATTTTTACCTCCAGCATGATATAAGTTCCGTTTTCCCACTGCAGGCTTATTTTGTTAGATGTTATATGGCACTGTCCCTTAGACCGCTACGCACAACAATTGTCGTCTGCTGTTGCTTTTATATCTTGCATTATTTCTCAATAAAAACATGGTTTGACAGCACTTCAGAATCATTTCCAATGGAAATGATTCTGAAGTGCTGTCAAAGCATGTTTTTGATAATAAAAATGTAAAATAGAAAATAAACAGCAGACGACAAAAAATTAAGATAGCGGTGTATGGGCAAATGCAGCCCTTGTAACTGATTGTTGTAGTGACAATGGTTTCCTTCCATATTTAGTTGCCATCGGAGCCTCGATGTGGTGTTATCTGGGTCCATTGGTCTAGGTATAGTCTGTTGTGCATGATGTTTGGTTCAAACAATATCGGCCTGGCTCTACGTACTATTGAATCTCTCTAAATCAGAGAAGATTCACCTATAAATCAGAAAACAATATATTATTTGACCTTCAGTGTACATGACCTATTTTTTCTGCTTCACTTCGGCATCAGTAAAGAAATAGCATATTTTACATGACTTTGGCTCTTGTACAACTTGTACCATCATTTGCTGAAAAAATAAATATTACCATAGGGGAATTAATGCAGCTTTCATACATATTCAGGTGAAATATGGGATTTGACCCTGTTAACCCGGCCTAAAATGACCTTAGATGTGGACAGGCCGCTAAACACCAATAAGTAAATAAAAGTACACACATTCAGTGTTCAGAGATACTACAGCGCCAGGTCAAGGTAGTTGGTCTATCGGCCGAGACAAAGTAGTGTGTTTTTTAAAAAAATTATGCTTACTCCCCCCTTTGTGTTTGGAAAAATTAAAATTATGCCTACTCCCCCTCTTCGTGTTTTTGGAAAAATTAAAATTACTCCCATTCTCATAAATATTCTCATAAAAATGGAGGAAAATCTGAGTAGTATATAAGAGTCATTAATTATAGCACCACCTGGTGGGAGATACCACGTGTAGCCGGTGGCTTCCAGAGGGTGGTGGTATCATTTTGACTCTTATATACTACTGATGTAATTATTATTTAATAAAATATGTTTATACCAAGTTTAATGACAATGAATCAAATTAAAATTCAGCTCAGCAGTGGTGTTGGTGTCCGGTTTAGAGAGGTTTTACCGTATGTGTTTCCCCGGAATAAATGGTGTCCGAATATTTAGTGTATTGTGGTATTCTGACTGGGACTGAAAATAATGCTTGCCATCGGCAATTGTCGTAAATGTTATAAGGTTCCTTGTGAGAGCAGGCGGCCCATTTATGATCTACCATGCAATATATTTAACCCTTGGGATTCTGGAAATGACATTGTCATCCGATGTTTCTTCATATATTGTCTTTTTACCTGATAAAAACATGGTTTGACAACACTTTAGAATCATTTCCATTGGAAATGATTCTAAACTGCTGTCAAAACTTGTTTTTGCTCAGAAAATTTGAAATTTAAAAAAAAACAGCAGACAACAAAATTTAATTCAGCATATTGAAAGTGTTAAAGCCACTACTGTGCAGTGTGTCATAGCAACTGGCAGTGCTGCACAGAATACATATAATTTGAGAGAATCGGTCAAAAAGTCCAAATTCCAAGTGTCAATTCTATGGAGCCACCGCAGGGGACCTTTATTTTTTTTTATTAATTCCTTCCCACGAAATGACAATTCATTCCCTCAATTTAACAATTCGTTCCCTCGAATTAACAATTTGTTTCCACGATATAACAATTTGTTCCCACGAATTAACAATTTGTTCCTTATTATTTCATGGGAACGAATTGTTAAATTGAGGGAATGTTTGTTAATTTGTGGGAACAAATTGCTAATTTTTTTGTGGGAACAAATTAATAAAAAAAAAAATTATACGTCCCCTGCGGGGCTCTGTGCAATTCATCTGATTGAATTGCTTGCTTGGATGGTAGATTTTGACAACATTACTAAAGAAAACAATATACATGTATACCGTTGCACTTGACCCCACATGTATTGCACTTTTTTTTCTCTGTTTTTGGTTTATTTGGATCTTTAATATAGTTGTAAATAATCTTACTTTTTGTTTCTGTTATCTTCTCTTGCAGGTATTGTGGCAGTTTCTGTTTTTATTATTATTACTTCCATAATATTTACAAAGCTCTTATATACGGTACATGTACTGGTGAATGTGGTTGTGGTTTGCTGCCGACGAACTGAACTTTTGGCTATTAAACATATTAAATCTAAAAGATATTTAAATGTAAGTAGTTTTTCATCAATAACAAAAAAGTCACCCTCCCCAAAAAAAAATTTTTTATGAAATTCCATCAAATATTGATTTTATTGCCAAAAAATGATTTTCCTATGGGAATTTAACATGGGGGCTAAAAATAATTAAAAAAAAATTGTTTTTATTTGTGGACTGATTTTCAAAATCTAACTTGTTTTCTTTCTTTCAATTTTTTTCGTTTTTTTTACTCCTCCCCTACTGCTTCCTCCTATTTTTCCCCCATTCCCATAGAAAAATCGTTTTTTTCGCTATAAAATTAATATTTGATGGAATTTCATCAAACAAATTTTTTTGGGAAGGGTGACTTTTGTTATTGGTGAAAAAGTACTTGCATTTAAATATTTTTTAGATTTAATGTGTTTAATAGCCAAAAGTTCGTCGGCAGAAAAACGTGGAACAGACAGTAGTGTTGCAAATGCTAGATATTTTTCAGTATTAAAAACATGTTTTTTACCAATCACAGAGTTTTATATTATGGAATTATAGTTGTAGGGGAACGCCAAGGTTTAATTATTACTATTATCTTTATTATACTTTATTATATTCTCCTTGTTATGTCCCCAGTCTCAATAGAGCCGGAGGGCATTATCGGGTTTGCACTGTGTGTCTATATGTCCCGTAGTATGGTTTAAAAGTTTGCCTGAGTGTCCCTAGATGTCTGCTTGTACTGGAGGGAGACGTTACTGTCCATTCATTCCTTGTCCAGTCATTTATTGACACAATCACTGTTTTACGTTATAGCAGGTAGTTGCATGTGTATAGTTACATCAGATTTTATTGTGTCCCCAGTCTTGATAATGTTTGGACTGTGTGTCCATGTGTCCTCTTTAATTGTTAACCCTTACAAACCCCTAACCTGGCCTAAAATAGCCTTAGCTGTTGGCAGGCCATTAAGTGCCATTAAATAAATAAAATTAATAAATAACCTTCAAAATGTTTGGATAGCAGTAAATGTATACAGAGTACAACCTATGTAATTGATTCTAAAGTGCTTTCCAATGATGTTTTTATCAAGACAAAATGGAAAAATATGAAGAAAAAAACAGCTTACAACACAATTTAATTCATCATTGTAAATCTGGACTTCACATTCCAGGTTGGAATATAGGGAGGGAGACATACCGGTACTTTGTTTGTCCATGCTTTAGATGACATTTTTCGGCAAAATAAACATTCATTTACGATTACCGGACATGCTTATTGGTACTCCATGTATTATGCTTTATACATTAAATGTGAATTTCACTTTAGAAATCAAGGAGATCATGTTCCCTTAAAAATAAAATGTAAACAAATATTTATTCTATCTATTTATTTTTTTAAGTGCATGGTCATGTATGACCATGCACTTAAAAAAATAAATAGATAGAATAAATATTTCAGATAAAAATATTTCAGATAAAAATATTTATTCAGGTGATGCATTCAGTTGATATAAATGATTTAAAAATGTCCTGCCTCATTTGCATATCAAAATAGTCTGATACAAACACGTGCCTCTATCAGTAAATGAAAGATTACTAAATGATTATACATGTATCTGTATGGCAGGCACTCGTAATTTATTAAACTGATGGAATGGTTACACAAAACACAAGTATGCACTTATTTAATTCCTATAAAGAACATTCCGTGCCTAATCGATGGGACACCAACTTTAGGCCATATTTTGTAAGCAATTTGTTGTTGTTGATATCCACAGATGACGCTGAGGGCAAGAAACATAGTGTAGCAGGATTTTGTATGTCTTACTTTCCGACCATCTAGTAGTTTTATGACAATATAATAACCAACTCCTGTCTGTTTCACGAAACCTGCCCAAATTTTACGTCCATATAAACATGCAAAAACTAGCTTTTTTTCGATAATATTAAAATTTAAGAATGAACCATCTTTTTATTTTGTGAAATTTGGTCAAATATTGATTTTACAAGTACACGTATTACGAAAAATTAATTTTTCTGGGAATTTAACATAGGGCGAAAAGGAGGTGGAGGAGTAAAAAACGATAACATTTTGGAAATTGACTCCGAAACCTGGCTCAATAGCTTGGAAATGATCTAGCTAAGAAAACAAAAGTTTAAATTTTGAAAATCGGTCCACTATTTCTGAAATTAGAAAAATTTCCCCATGTTAAATCCCCATAGACATCTTCACAGAGTAAAGATGTCTATGGGGATTTAACATGAGGAAATAGTTTTTTCGTAATAAGATCAATATTTGACAAAATTTCACAAAATAAAAAGATTTCTTAAATCAATTATCAAATTTAACATTATCGAAAAAGAAAATGTTTTTACATACATTTACTTTATGTGCCATAAAATTTGGGCAGCTTTCGTGAAACAGACTGTAATATCTTCTGTATGTCGGAGTCGTTTTGAATGCCATGAACTATCTGGTTGCATATGTTCCATGCTAGTTTATGGTATGCAGTAGTAACAAACGATGGAAAAATTGTATTTGCTCTTTAACTTTATAACCATTCAAGAAAAGTGCGACAATTATATAAAATTTACTGTTTGGTGAATGTATAGTGTATTAAATAACACTCCGCCATTAATTCCATACTGTTTTAGACTTGCCAATCAATTAGCTTATGGGTTTGTGAGTTATTATATTTGGTAGTAACTGGCATACACACTGAGTGACTAAATTACAAAGAAAATTAAAGATGCATTACATGGCATTGAATATTTGAAGAATATTTCTTGGTTATTATGTTGTGTTTTGCATGACCCATCCTCCCCGCATGCTTGTTACTTTGGTTGTGTTGTGAAACATTTGCCTTCATTCTGTGTTTTGTGGCCAATAACCACTGTACATTGCTTGTTTATACGTGTTATATACCGTTAAACACATCTACAGTCTGTTAGCTTGGGATACAAAGACCAAAGACATGCACTATTATGATGTCTGTTTTACATGGCCTATAAATAATGTCACATGTCTATAATTCCAGCACAAAAATATTTACACAATTCCCTAAAATTTGATTGGTCCGTTGCAAGTCTCCGTCCAAAATTTATATCCCAGTAAACTCCATGCCGAACTACTTTCCGTAACCGTCAGGCGCAGTTAAAATAATTCTTAAGAAAACGGAAAATAAACACATTTTCTTGATGAATTTATTTCAAATGCTGGAATTATAAGGAATGAATGGCCTTTTTGTGGAATTTATCGGGGATATAAACTTGGAAAAGTCGCGGGAATACTGGACGAGGCCTTCCGGCCTTCGTCCAGTATTCCCGCGACTTTTCCAAGTTTATACCCCGATAAATTCCACAAAAAGGCCATTCATTCCTATAGTGAAACTCATCCTCAACTTCATTCATTCCTATATTAAATCAAGCCTTCTACATTCTATTACTGTTTTAAGCAACAGTTAAATTCAGCCACAATTCATATTTATGTTACCCTCAAATCATCTAAATTTCATGTTTAGTATTTGATAATTAACTCCTCCACATCTCAAATTTGTATTCCATAATCCATATGATAGATATATGTAAACCAATAGATGTACATAGCATGTTGTTAAACTAATCTGTCGTGCATGTTTGTGTTTTAAATGACAGTTGAAACTGTCTGCCTTGCATGTTTGTGTTTTAAATGGCAATTAAACATATTTGCCTGAATTTTGCTTGAACATAATTGAGTCATGCATGTGATCTTTGATTGGGGAGGGAATAAAATTGCACCGAAAATTTCCACACAATATATGTGATAAATGATATCATTCATTATTTTGTGTACATATAATATAATTGAAATTAATAATGAAATTTATTTGCCTATTTGCCACGATTGTGGTGTTTCTGCATTCATTATATTTAGTAGTTTACCCATGTACGCCATCTTGCATCGTACGTATATTATACCATAGTCATGTATGTATGCTCATGAGGCAGTTGCCTCGATGCAATAAACTATTCTTCTATAATATAATATGTGTGTGCATTTTAAAACTTGTTTACAAATGGGAAAAAGTTTAACACAAAATTCTCACATATAATGACTCATTTACAGTAGCTTTGTAATCTCCATTAGATTAGTCAGTTCAACTAACAGACATGTTATTGTGTAGCTTCAGAATGGCTTCAATAATAACATTTCATTGAGTGCTACTATTGAGATTTACATGTACTCAATTTTCATATATAGAATATTGAACAGTTTGCTTATTAATATGTGTACGGTATATTCCACCAATATCGAAGATATAACGGAAAAATACAACAAAATGCCTGTTTCCATTAACGAAAAATACAACAAAATGCCTGTTTCCAATACATTGGAAACAGGCATTTTGTTGTATTTTTCGTTATACGCTTCGATATTGGTGGAATATACACATATATGTATTGGAAACAGGCATTTTATTGTACTTTTCATTATAAATTATCAACGTCGTCCCATGATGTCAGTCACTGATTTTCAGATGAAAAGCGGTCAAAGGTTTCAATTATTGGAATTGGTATGCCCATTCAGATTATTTCATTCTTAACAATAACAGTGATCCTTTAACAGTTTATATATTGATATTCATGACATATGTTTTACAACATATGGTTATGGAACCTTTATGCAGGAGTCATATTGGATAAATACAATATGAAACAGATAAAATCCTTCACGTATGACCTTTACCATATACCCAGGGATTCCGTTGGCGATCGCCACTTTCGCAATTGGCGATAAAAATAAACAATTGGCGATAAAAAATTACAATTTTCGGAAAAGAAATCGAAACAAAACTTTTTTTTTTTTTTTTTTTTTCTCGAAAATTGTAATTTTTTATCGCCAATTGTTTTATTTTTTTTGAAGAGGCAATTTTTTTATTTTCCCCAGCGGAATCCCTGTATACCCTCACATTATAAAAATTGCGGTATTTAATACTTGACCTATACATTTGTTTCCGTACCTACCTTACCAGTTATTAATATTTTCAATATGACGTTTCTATTATTACTGCAAGTTTTAAAGCATTTTCTAAAGCATCTTTATGTACATTATTAAAACTGCCATGTTTATTTACCTTGCCTATTTTGATTTCTATTTTTCATTGTGAAATAGCCAAAAATATTGTAAACTTGCAGAATAGAATACATATTAACTACCGTATATTGAAAAGGTTAATCCGCGGATGCCGAATATTGTCGTCTGTTACTAGTATATCACATCAAAAATATGTTTTGGCAGCACACATGATCATCTCCAAGAGACACGATTCTCATACCCTGTCAAAACATGTTTTATTCAAGAAAACGGAAAATAAACAGCAGACGACAAAATTTAATTCAGAGTTTTAATTGTTAAGAGATCCATAAAGAAATCTTACCATTCATTGTTTGATAAGTAATGTCACCAACCCTGTGTCACATCCTTCCTATAGCCTGATAGTCATCACAATTCATTCAATCAAAGTTCCACAATCATAGCGACATTCTGATCGTGTGTTCATGTTAATGTTTTCAGATACAGCAAGGGTGAAAAGACAGTCAGTAGCGGGATTAAGTATGTCCAATGCACGAGCACAGACTGCCTGAATTGTGATGAACAACGTTTCACGACCTTGTGTTTTTGTATTGATCAATCAGCACTAGAGTGGTGTTTTTTTCCTGACACTCATAATTATAATACAATGATGTCACTTTCAGAGAACTTGAAACAGCGAGGAAATCAACATAGGCATCCGTGATAGCCATGATCAGGGTTTAGGATCATGTGTTTTCGAACATTTCCGAATGACATTTTTTCGCCCGTCTGTTTTCAAAGAAAACTGAGAGAGCTATTGTCACCACACACTAAAATGTTCGTAAGTGCAAAATTATGATAGTCTGTAAATTTCACATTAGCAATGTTTTCTTGTAAACAATTATTGGATTTACATTTATTGAGCATAGGCTGCACCCACAATCCACCAACCAATCTTTGTCCTTGACTTACTTTGTTCGCTTGAATTACTTCGCATCAACCATTTCGCATCAACCAATTGGTCTATGTTTTCATTCACTGTCCGTGTGCTGTACATTGCTGCTCATTTCAGTGATCAAATTTCAGACGAGCGTTTCATCGTTTTGCGGTGCTCTTGTTTATGGTTGAACTAAAAGTTCTTTACAAACCTTATAACTTTCACGGATAATCAAGTACCATTTATTCACATGCTCTAGCTTTTTATTTACATTGACAGTCACCAATCCTTCGTCAGGGTTATCAGATTAAAGCAAGATGTACAATAAAGGGCAAACAGTTTCATGTTTGTTGCGCTAGGTTTCATAAAAATCTGTCATTCAGATATTAAAAGAAATCTAGTTTACTGTATATAAAAAGATGACATCACGCCTTTCAGAAACCACATGATCTCACACCCGGAATAAAGTGACAGATACATCCAATAGAAACATGCAATATCAAATACACTGTGGGCCCATGGTAGAGAAAATGGTCCTTGTCACATTTGTGACCATTGAAAGTACAGTCGATTTCACCAAAATTGCTAAGCATACTTATCTAGCAAAGTGTACTTTGAAGGAGTAATCAATTATTCGTCCCGAAATGGATTAATTAATTTAGAATTAATATACTGAATTTATTACTTTATCACAGTCAAAATGGCTGTGATAATGTAATAAATTTAGCATATTGAAAATTAATACATTTATCCTTAAATTGAAAATTTCTCCCTATTTCTTCTCAAAGTGTACTTAGCAAGATAAGTATACGTAGCAATTTTGGTGTAAAATGGCTATACTGACCATAAAGCAAGAACATAAAGCAAGATTACACAATCAGGGCCCGGTTGCTCAAAACCTCTGTTAGCTTAACAGACTGTTAAATCCTTAGCATTGCTAAGGATTTAACAGTCTGTTAAGCTAACAGAAGCTTGGAGCAACCGGGCCCTGGTTAGGATCTTGTGCTGATGGCAGTAACAATACTCCAGTGATGTACAGGCTGTTCTGAGGCTATGCTGGTTGTAAATGTCGTATAAAGGTCACTATTGTCAGCCAGCGGTACAATTATGTATCAGGTACCTCGTTGTCATTGACCAAATACGAGCACACTGATCAATAACTGATCAATAACAAAATGCTGTATGATACAGGCATTATACATGTATGTTACCTCATCAATAGAATATTATGAAGTGTCTTTTGACATCGAATTTAAAAAATAGGCAAAACTAGGAAACGCTTTCCAAAGAATTTCTATTGTTTCCAAGCTGAGCAGTATCTTCTATGTGACATGTTATTAAAGACAGGATTGATTGGAATTGCATAGAGCCACCCACCTGTACATCTACCATACACATTATGTCATTTATTGAGTAAAACATTCATGTTGATTCTAACATCTACAATATATATAGTCAAAACCTTAGCTTCATTGTAATTTATCTGTGTGGGAATCTTTGCAGATTCTTCTATGCAGGATGATGATAGTAAGTTGCAAAACTATATCCTAATGTCTCATAATACTGCCATATTGATAATTAATAACAAATTAGACACGCCATGTGATTTTCTACCTACAAGAACATGTGTGATATCTCATGAAAAATATTTACAAAATTTATGATATTTTCAGTAAATGACGTGGAAAGTTTACGAAATTTGCATAGCAAATGCGGAATTCTATTCCATTCCGCATTTGCCATGATAATTTCTGTAACTTTCATCAGAAAATATCACAGTTTCTGTAAATATTTTGTTCATGAAAAATCACACATGTTCAAGACAGGTACAAGACTCAAATATAAACCATGACCTTTATCTTTACTTACATTTGTGATTGAATGGAGACATGTGCTTGCAGATCAAACATGAGCTAGAGTGACTAGACTAGCCACAAATGGCATGGAAATTAATGCCCCATTTCTCCAATCACAGCCACAGTTCAGTCTATAACATTTCCCCTATAGAATACAGGGGCCCGTTTCACTAAACTTTGTAGGACTAAAATGTTTGTATGTGCACAATTATGATAGTCTGTAAATTTCACATTAACAATGTTTTCTTGTAAACAATTATTGGATTTACATTTATTGAGCATAGGCTGCATATGCAGCCTATGCTCAATAAATGTAAATCCATCAATAGACATTTCCAGACGATCCTAATTTGCACTTACGAACATTTTAGTCGTACGAAGTTTAGTGAAACGGGCCCCTGCTAACTGGGACCCGCGTATGCTACGTACTGCTTGTTTCCTGTCAATGGAATTTGGGGCCATCATTAAAAACATGAAAAATACAATATAAACTACTAATCCTAAGGCAATAACAGTGATTTTGATGTTCATGTGTAAGGAATAAATGATACAATGTATATACATGTATCTAACATTTAATCCTGTATTACTCTGTATATTGTACATTATAAATAACTTACACAGACCATGGACAATGACTTATCTTATTATTATCTTATCTCATATCATGTCTCAGAAGAAACACTTGAGAATTAATTAGATATCTCATCCAAAATTTGTTTTTAAATTGGTGTAAAACTTGTGTAAATAACAATAACTTCTATATATTTATTGTTTTAAAACAATGTAAAGAAACTATTAATTGGGCAATGTTTTGAGTGTGGTGTGGGTAGGTGAGCAGGGTGTGGAGGGGGTTGTTGGCAGGGGGGCTGCAGATGGATGTGAGAATCAGAAAATTAACCCTTACACCGCTATCTTAGTTTTTTTGTCGTCTGCTGTTTATTTTCTATTTTCCATTTTTATCATCAAAAACATGCAATTTACAACATGCTTTGACAGCACTTTAGAATCATTTCCATTGGAAATGATTCTAAAGTGCTGTCAAACCATGTTTTTATTGAGAAATATGGCAAGATAATAAAGCAACAGCAGACGACAATTGTTGTGAGTAGCGGTCTAAGGGTTAATTATTTCTGGCATTATTACATGTCAGTACCACACATGCATTACTTAATAACGATACATCCTTCCACATTAATACTATTACCCTTGCTGCTGATTGTACGTCCATCCGTCTGTCTGTTTATTTTTATGCCCCCAGTGTCGGTAGATCCGGAGGTATATAGTGTTTGAACTGTGTGTCTGTGGGTCCGTCCTTGTCCATGTGTGCGTCTGTCCGTGTGTCCGGCGCATTCAGAAGTTAATTTAATATTTCAATACATCATACTTGAGGACAAATACCGCACATCCATGCTGCCCTTAATATAACCTTGACCTTCATAAATGTACTTGTGACTACTTATCACTTTGGTTAATTAACTTTGCCACAGTTTCTCCAATCTGCCACTGGGGTGGGGGGGGGGCATTTGTGTGCCGACTGGACACATTTCTTGTTTTATTGAATTTTTTTTAAAAGTTTCTCAAATCACCTATAATTTATATTTGCCTTCAGCTAATATTTTCATATTGCACACATGCTTTACTTGAGTAACGATACATCCTTCCACATTAATACAACTACCCTCACTACTGATCGTAAGTCCTTCCGTCTGTCTGTTTATTTTCAAATCATCTATAAGGGCCCGAAGTGTGTCGACAGACCACATTTTCTTGTTTCACATTTAAAACAACATAACTTTCTTTCTCTGCACTACATTTTCTGTTTCTGAGCAAAACTAATTTCTCTATTCTATTCTGTTTAAATTAATTTATTAATTTTCAAAAAATGGGATACAGAGATGCAAAAGTCTGTCTGTCTGTCTGTCTGTCCAGGCACACATTTTCCATTCTGCAATTATTTCTTTACCATATTACCGATTGGCTTGAAACTTCATGTGTATGTTTATTATGTTTCATATTTTCATTCCCTGTCCCACCCATGCTCCCTCCGAATGTCCAAGGTCAAGGTGAAATAACTTTAAAATTTCTGGTTCAGTAGATATATTGCGTGTTTCTCCATTCTCCTATAACTTCTTTATTGTATTGGCTTCAAACTTCATTTGCATGTGTATTATCATCCATAGTGTCACTTTCAACCATGCTCCCCTATGCCCATGGTCAAGTAACTTATTTACCGCATAACTGATTGGCTTGAAACTTCATGTGCATGTTTATTATCATTCATATTTTCATTCCCTGTCCCACCCATGCTCCCCCATGCCCGAGGTCAAATGACATTAACATTTCCGGTTCCGGTTCTCCATTCGCCTTTAACTTCTCTGCCGTATGACCGATTGGCTTGAAACTTCATGTCACGTCTTGTGCATGTTTAGTATCATCCATATTTCGTTCACCGACCCACCTATATTCCCCTGTAGGTCAAATGACTTTTAATTTCCAGTTCAGTAAATATGTACGTGTTTCTCCTATCTTCTATAACATCTATTCTGCATCATTGTCAGTATCCACAATTGGTTTGAAACATCATGTGCATGTTTACTATCATCATTTCCCACCCCACCCATACTCCATGCCCAAGGTCAAGGTCAAATTCTTTGATTTCTTTACCATATCAACAATTGGCTTGAAACCTGATGTGCATGTTTATAAACCAACCGCCACATCGATGGGATACATGGCATTCTGCTCTATGTTTATATATATATGTTTTTATCAGATCAAACTTACTGGAGCTGCAGGCCTACCACGGTGATACAGCACATCACTTTACCCATTTCATGCTGAGGATATGCCATTTTGATTGGGGAAAATCATATATATTTTCTTTCAATGTGCTTACAAGTATAAGTCGCGACAACCATTTGAATCGTCTCATCGAGACGGTTCAAATGAGTGGTTGCAACATATACTTTCATTGAGAAATAACAAAAGTAAAAATAAAATATTCATACCGTAAAGGTGTATTCCGCATGTAATGGGTTGGTTAACCAACTTCAATACACACATCTTTCATGAAGGTATCCTACTGATTTTCACATTCTGCTTCTATGTCCATGCAAGTACCAAGTTCTACTTGATGGATTTTAACCAACTACACTACATACGTCTATCATGATCACAGGTGGAAGACTCCGACCTGTGCTCTACTATGCTCTACTATAATAGACATAGTACTGTATGAGACCAAGTGGGCGGCGTAATGGATTTTTGTGATGGGCATTTTTGTGTGTCACAGGTCCAAGTTTCCACCTATGATCATGACAAGTAAAAGTAGCCTATTGATTTTAACAGTCTGTTTCCTTGTCTACGCAATTACTAAGTTCTATTTGGTGGATCTTAACCAATTTTGGTATACATATATATTACGCCATTGTCATATTCCATAATATTCATCATACGTAGTTATAGCTTGTGTACAGACCACAGGTGACGGGAAAAAAATCATATGACAGTACATACCGTGAAGATTCTAATAGATGCCCGGGCGTCTATTAGAATCCCCACTGACTCCGAAGTACAGGGTGGGTGTTTAATAGAGGCAAGTGTTATTCAGCAAAGGGAAAATGATAACAAAATTTGTCATACCGCAGATAAGTTTCTCGGCTTTTGATTGGCTAGCTTGCCTGGTCATATATATTATATGACCTGCCAAGGCCGTCGGACATACAGGAATTGCGATTCCCCTCCGGCGCCTCGCGTCCAAGGAAGACGCATTTTGCAAGCGTCTACCGATTGCGAATTGTATTCCTCACTAAACACAATAAAACCCAGAATTGATCAATACAAGTAACAAATTGTACGCTCAAAACCAGTCTTTATCGTTTATTTTTCCATAAATATTCTTCGCTCATCAAAATATGAGCGAAAAATTAGTCAAAATAACGAAAATTGCTTTTCAAATCTCAACACGCTTGCCTTCGTGACACGGCTATATTTAGGTCACAAACTATGGGTTCCACGCACGAAACCGCGGCGTAGCAATGACAGCGAATGTTTGGGAACCAGTCACATTATTCTAGAGGCGCCAAAGGGAGAGCAGATCGATAGAGCAGTGGAATATAAATTAAATTACACGATATAAAAAAACTGTCATAAAGTCGTTTTCGATGGATTTCTTACTCCATATTTAGTTTGTTTTCGTTTATTAAAAAAACAAAATGTTCATTTACGCCTTTATATTAAGACTGACGGTAGAAAATCGAATCTCGGATTATTTTTCTTCCTGAAAAAAAATGCAAAGATCAAAAGAAGAGATATGTTTATACGGCCAAATACAGGATCTGCGGTATGACAAATACGTTATTGTGATTCTACACAGGCTACATGTATATGGTGTAATATTGCCCGTCTGAAGGTATGTTCACCCTCGGCTATCGCCTCGGGTGAACATACCTCCAGACGGGCAATATTACACCATATAGCCTGTGTAGAATCACAATAACTTATAATACGATGTTCTCCTATCTGAACAAAAACATAACTAAGGGACGTTACTCTCAAACGCCAGACTTGATTGTACTGTCTGTCAGTTTATAAACATTTGGGCCAAGACGTTTCGGCCCACTCTGGTCATTATGGTACAGTCGGTAGAAATGTTAAATTTAATGGTAATGTATATCAAGACAGCGTCAATCATTAATGCTGATCAGATTTACGCCTACGGACGTTTCGTCAGCGTTTCGGATCTGTCGGGTTTGAGATGCTTTGAAAATGGCGTCTCCGTGTTCGTGCAAATAGCTACTGCTGATGAGGAATTTACTGTGACACCGGAAACGGACGAATTTCGCTTCCGCTTTTGAAAGTGAAAGTAGCAATTATGTTTTTTCCCCGATTTTAAAGGAAGTTGCTTTCGAAATAATGGAAAGAAAAAAAATCTAATTGGACAATTAGCTCCGATTTTGTTTCAAGTCGGTACTGGGCGTTTATTAGAGGCACTAATTTCGTGACAATCGGTCAAAAAATGTGTCATTTTCAACGTGAAAAGTGGGGGGTGGGCGTCTATTAGAGCATGGGCGTCTATTAGAATCTTTACGGTATATATAGTATATTATTACATTATAGTATCTATACAAGTAACAACAGACTATCAGATTAGTTGTTCTCATCACCTGTGGTACAGACATGAGTCAATTTGTGCAGCATAGCTTTACCTTTCTGTACAATTTATATTTTGTCCTATTTCTCAATAAAAACATGGTTTGATAGCACTTTAGAATCATTTCCATTGGAAATGATTCTAAATGCAGTCAAACCAAGTTTTTTATGACAAAAAAATGAAAAATAAAAATAAGCAGCAGACGACAAAATTTACTTAAGCATGGTACGGGTTAATTACCTTTACCTTTCTGTACTTGCAGTGGAGGCCAAGCGTCTCGGCCGAGTGAAGCATGACGAACGTTACGCAAGAATTGGTAAGGAACAATTCAAGAGATCCTCCGTGGAATGAAGGGAGCTAACTCCCTCATGGTGCTTTCATATTTTCATAATACAGAAGGTCAAATTCCATGAAATGTGGGTGATAGTGTCTCTGATAGTTAATGTTTCTTAGTTTATGGACTGCACCTATATGACTTATATGAATCAAATATGTAATTTTTGTCCCACCCACGATAGTGGAAAGTGACACATTGCGGTCAAAAGTCCAGTGTCAGTGTCGTCGGCGTCGTCAACAATTTGGGACGTAAATTTTGGACGTAGCCAAATTTCCCATATCTCTTGAGGTGTTAGTTGGATCATTACCAAGCTTCATCAATAGCTTCTACACATTGATATCTATCCATCCAGTGTCATTAGGGTGACCTTGACCTTCACCTTGGTGACATGTGGGATGTAAAATTTTGCATATCTCTTGATCCACCCAGTGTCATTCGGGTGACTGTGACCATGGTGACCTTGACCTTCATGTCAATAATTTTGAACGTACATCCAAACGTCTTCGTATCAATAATTTTGGACTTCCTCATATTGTGACCTTGAGTTTGGTGACATTGACCTTCATGGCGATCACCTAGTTTAGTGAGTGAGACACACACCAGCGATCGCCTTGTACTTAAAGGTACATGCCCACTCAGTAGGCACATCATGTTTTTATATCAGAGACAGCATCTGAGACATTTTCTGGCAAAATAAACATTCATTCACCATTACTCCACATATTGATTGGCATTATTATACATTTTATATCAGATGTAAATTTCCACACTGATATATCAGGGGCGGTAACCGTGTTTCCTTAAAATGTTAACGGACATTGCTATTTATTATCTGTATTTATTTTTTGATGTGCAATGGTCATACTTTATAATCTGTCAAAAATATTATTTCCAGGTGACGCATTTAATTAGTATAAATAATTAAAAAATTTGCATATGAAAATAGCCTGATACCACCGCGAGTCAGTATCAGTAAAATAAATATTTCTAAATGATTATATCTGTATAGCGGGCACTCATAATTTTTAGAGCTGGTGGAATAGTGACACAATTATACGCCTATTTAATTCCTGTGAAGAACATTTTGTGCCTACTGACTGGGCATGTAACTTTAATCAAATTTAATATTTGGTTGAATGTTTTGTCTCCTTTTGATATCATTTACTGCAAATATCGCAGATTTTCCAAATTCATTTGGGGCATGTTTTGTATGCTACGTGAAAGTAAAGTAGACTGGTTGGTATGTTTATCAGGTAACTCACAATCCATGACCGAATACACACTGACTGGTAACAAATTGTGGTGCCCTCCATTGACTAGATATGAATATCCGGGTCACAACTACTGTCTATAACGTTGCATTGGTCGAACAACATCACATGGTGTTACCGAATTACATCAGTGTATGATGCAACATAAACAAGTCGGGGGTCTTTTCCCCATCCTATAGCATAGCATAAAATGTTATCTGATAAATAAAATACCACAATAGTATATTTTGATATCAATTTCATCAGGCTTGGCTTGGAAATGGTAGGAATTCCGTGGCTTGCCTCAGAATTCCTACTTGTTTCCTAGCCTTGCCTGATAACCTTGATATCAAGACATTAGCTAAAATATAATTCCAGCACAAAAATATTTACACAATTCCCTAACATTTGATTGGCCCGTAGCAAGTCTCTGTCCAAAATTTATATCCCAGTAAACTCCCACGCCGAACTACTTTCCATAACCGTGAGGCGCAGTTAAAATAATTCTTAAGAAAACGGAAAATAAACACATTTTCTTGATGAATTTATTTCAAATGCTGGAATTATAAGGAATGAATGGCCTTTTTGTGGAATTTATCGGGGATATAAACTTGGAAAAGTCGCGGGAATACTGGACGAGGCCTTCTGGCCTTCGTCCAGTATTCCCGCAACTTTTCCAAGTTTATACCCCGATAAATTCCACAAAAAGGCCATTCATTCCTATGATAAATGCTTGGATTTAACGTTGGCACTGGCTCGATGCATGTCGTCTCCTAAGAAGGGGAGAAAGGACGGAGGTGGACATAGAGGAGACCGGCCCCAGGGGCCTAGCTGTAATTAGAATAGTCCCCTCTGGTTCTTTAATGTGACCAGACTCTCATTCAAATCTGATACACGGGACCGCCTTTTAAAGTCTCCATCTGAAAGGACTAGTAGAGCAGGAAATACAAAGTATCTCAGAAATTCTGATGCCCTGGAACTGAACCCTGAATCGAACCCGGGTCGCCAGCGAGGCAGTGCGACGGTGTTACCCCTCGGCCACTGTCTGCTTGTGGATTGGACATTAGCTTGGCATTGTCTACATTTCAGGGGAGTATGTGTTGATTGTGGAGGACGTAACAAACCCCCCGTTTATGGATCAGACTCTAGAACCAGCCTACATATTGCTGAAACATAAAAAACCCAAACGAGAGAAGAAGAAACCAGAGGATAAAGGAAAGTAAGTACCGTATTTTATCGGGGTTTTCCAAAACAAATTGTATCCAAATACCTGTACACTTGCACGAAGTTCTAATTGGCCATCCTGTACTTGGGACGTTTTTAGACAAATACAAAATGCAATCAGTATATAAGGTGACTTATATGTATTATTAATTCATTAGAAAGGCAATGTAGAAAATATTTTATTAACCCTTAGACCGCTATCTTATTTCTTTTGTCGTCTGCTGTTTATTTTCTATTTTCCATTTTTATCATCAAAAACATGCTTTAACAGCACTTTAGAATGATTTACAACATTCTGAAGTGCTGTCAAACCATGTTTTTATTGAGAAATAAGGCAAGATATAAAAGCAACAGCAGACGACAATTGTTGTGAGTAGCGGCCTAAGGGTTAATGCATTATGCCATCACTCTAAAATAATTGATCAAAGCTGACCACCTCCAAATGTAAAATTCACACAAACTGCAACAGTTCTGAGTAGAATGGCTGATAATGCGTGTGTCCACCGGAGCATTAATTACAGCCATACACAGACTTCTCATGGAGTTTATGTAATTCCATAGCTCCCACTGTGTCACATTCCTGCAGCAGCACTCCTCGTAGGGTGGGCATGTTCGGTGGCTGTGGGCGCTGTGGCATCTGTCTGTCGATAAGATCCTGAACATGCTCGATTGGGTAAAGATCCAGCTTTTTGGCAGGCCATGGTAATTGTTTAATGTTAGTATGCGGTTATCCGTAAAACTTGCATTGAAACGCATGCTACATAATAATAATAATAATAATAATAATAATATAATAATAATAATAATAATAGACTTTATTTAACGAGGGTGACTCAATTAGACAGTGCCTAATCTCCCATGAGGCCCTCAAACAAAAAACAAGTATATACACATGTACAGTTGACAAAGACAAAGGCAATACAAAATGAAAATTATAGACAACTATTAACAAGAAACAAGAAACTGGTAGTCTATGTTTTCATCCATCTTATACATCTATTGTGAAAGTTATTTATAGTTTGAACATTTTTAACATTATTAGGAATACAGTTCCATATTAACGCGTCTGAATATGACATACTTTGTTTGAATATTTCTTTGTTTGGCTTGGGGGGTATAAAGTTATTGGAAGCAGTTGATCTCAAGACTGGTAAATTGTTGCTTGGTTGTCTTTGGTGAAACAATTCATTAATATAACCTGGTGTAATTGTATTTGCAACTTTATACATGAATTTTGCCTTCCGTACAAATATTCTTTCATATACGTTCAATATTTTAAGTTCTTGCATGCTTTGGATAGTATTTTCAACATTATAATCAAGTATTATTTTAATAACTCTTTTTTGGTAGTTGAAACAGTCGTAATAGATTATTTTGTGATGAACATCCCCAAATTAGATTGCAATAATCAATGTGTGGTTGAATATATGTCTTATAAAATTGGATCCTGTGTTCTAGAGTCAGAAAGTGTTTAATTCTTGATAGCAGCCAGATGTTAGATTTAATTTTCTTACATACTTTATCAACATGAATAGTCCAACTTAAGTTATTATCAACCCATACGCCTAAAATTTTGTCATTCATGATCATGCCTAGTTCCTCATTATTGTATTTCAAATTAAGCTCATGTTTGTTTAGACATGTTCGCTTTTGATGTGTTGTAATTAGCATTACTTTTGTTTTAGCAGAGTTTATGACCATTCCATTGTTCTTACACCATACATTAAGATTACATAAAGCTTTTTGAAGATTATTTTCAATTGCAACTTCTGATTTATTGATATCATATAGTGTAGTGTCATCAGCATAAAGATCTGTACTAACATCATGGGTGTATAGAGGTAAGTCATTAATAAAGAGGAGAAATAGCAAAGGACCTAAAATAGACCCTTGAGGAACACCATTTACAACATTTTCATAGTTAGATGTAACATTATTTAATGATGTTTTCTGTTTGCGATCATATATGTATGACGTTATCCATTGCATTGCACTAGTTGATAGTTTATAGAGTTCTAGCTTTTTAATTAAGAGTTTATGATCCACCAAGTCGAAGGCTTTTTTGAAATCAACCATGACAACTCCTATTAGCTTATTATTATTAATAGCATCTAACCATTTGTCAATCATTCCTATTAATGCAGTTTCGCAGGAGTGATTTGGTCTAAAACCAGATTGTGTTTTATGAATTAATTGATATTTATTCATATATTCCATAAGAGAGTCATGAACATGTTTTTCAATCAGTTTAGATAATATTGGCAAAATAGATATTGGTCGATAATTGTTCAAGTCAAATTTTGAACCATTTTTAGTCAGGTTTTTTAAAAAAAAATCCAGGCTATTGGATTGGCGAAAGCCGGGCGGGCGGGCGGGCGGCGGGCGGCGGGCGGCGGGCGGCGTCCACAATCAATGTTAAGTTTTCGTGTGTGAGTCCATTTCTTTGTTACTGTACCACCTAGGACCACCAAACTTTCACAGCTTCATAATCAAGGGGTGCCCACCACATATCACTATCCAACATGTTACTTTTTTTTTAACTTGACCCATTTTTTCCGCGCAATCGACTTAGCCATTTTCAATGTTAAGTTTTCGCGTTTTCAATGTTAAGTTTTCGTGTTTAAGTCCATTTCTTTGGTACTGTAGCACCTAGGACCACCAAACTTTCACAGCTTCATAATCAAGGGGTGCCCACCACATACAACTATCCAACATGTGACCATTTTTTTACCTTCACCTATTATTTCTACGTAATTGACTTAGCCATTTTCAACGTTAACTTTTTAACGTACGTCTGGTTAAATTTTTTGGTTAAAACTTTTTTGTTATACTATATCTCTGCAACTGCTTCACCCATTACCTTGAAACTTCACATGGGTGTTTATCATCGACCATATTTTCACTCTAACCCCCAACCGTGCGGCCCCTGTGCGCAATGTCAAGGTCAAATTACTTTGAATTTATTTGTTAAAGTTTTTTCGTGTACTATATCTCTGCAACTGCTTCACCCATTACCTTGATACTTCACATGAGTGTTTATCATCATTGTCGCACCCGCTTGCGGAAAGCGCGATATCGTCGGCATTTTGGCATACGTCCGTCCGTCCGTCCGTACGTCCGGTTAAAGTTTTTTTGTTAAAGTTTTTCCATCTACTATATCTATTTTTTTAGTGTCCATGCCTCGCCCCAAGGCACGACATGCAGGCCACGGCCATCTAGTCTACAAAAAGTGGGTATAATTATGTTATCCAAGTGTCCATGCTTGGAAAAAACCTGGCCTTCGTGGCTTTGCCTCGTTTCTTGTTATGAAGTGGGCTAACTTTTGCTTCCTTCCATTTATCCGAAAAGACTGATTGTTTAATACTCAGATTGCATATGTACATGAGGCTATCCGCTATTTGTGCTGCTGATATTTTGAGTAAACGGGGTCCAATATTGTCACAGCCAGTGGCTTTCGTCACATCAATGTTTTTTAAAAAGTGTTCAATCTTGTTTTGCGTCATATTTGGTATTGAAAACTCTGTATCTTTGGGTAGCTTATCATTACAAAATGCTTTAAGTGGCTGGAAATCGGAATGTGTTATTGGTCCTTTTATGGTAGAGGCGACGGATACGAAAAAGTTATTAAATTCATTTGCAATACTTTCTGTATCACTAACTTCCTTATTATCGATTGTGATTGAGGTTATATTGTTATTGGCTTTTTTTTTACTTGCACCTATTTCTTTAAATAGTTTCCACACACTTGATGGCTTGTTATTATTTTCTTCAATTAATGTCCTTGTATTGTTCTTTTTTAGATTTTTTAATAAGGTTTGTAACTTTATTTCGCCATAGTTTGAATTGTGTTTCATTATTTACTGATTTAAATCTATCTCGCGTCTTCATAGCATCTATTATGTCCGGAGTGAGCCATTTTGGTTGCTGTTTGTTTTTAACCTGTTGTGTTTTTAGAGGAAGATGCTTATCAACAGTTTCTAGAAAGAGAGAACACCATGTATCAAGTACATCATTTGTATCATCAAATACTTTAATAACATCCCATGCTGTACTTTGAAGATCTGTTATGAAATTATGCTCGTTGAAGTGCTTAAAAGACCTGTATGTTATAGTGTGATGTGAATCTTTTGGCAAATGAGAGTTTATTTTTCGTGTAAGAAATATAGGAAAATGATCACTTAGGCCAATTTTGGGAACAGCTACTGAGGATATGTTATCTGGTATATTACAATATACATGTATATGATCAATTAGTGTATTTGACATATTTGCTTGTCTAGTTGGTTCACATACTTGTTGGAAGAGTCCAAATTGTTCCATATATTCAAGCCAGGGCTTACTAATGTGTTCATTTGATAAATCACGGTTAAAGTCACCTAAGACATATAATTCTTTTTCGTTTCGTAAGACGTTTTCAAACTGTGTTTCAAACATTTCATTCCAATGTATAGCCTCATTAGGGTGTCTGTATATATGACCTACTAGGAAACTTTTACTGTTTGGGGGGCAAATTTCAAGCCATATGCATTCAATATTGTTTATTTCTAAATCTTTTCTATGCTTACAGTTTATTCCATTTTTTACGTAGACAATGAGGCCGCCACCTTGTTCTTTTCGTTCACTTGTTAAAGTCCTATCTTTCCTGAATATTTGGTAATTATTTATTTCAAAAGTACTATTTGGATGTATCACGCATTGTCTTGCACTACTCACATGCCATGGTTGCCGGCCACATGTGGAGTAAGGACAGGCAGAATAACTTGCTGCTGGTATCATTAGGCGTTGCGATTGGGCCTTGTATCTCCGCTAATGGTGTCTTCATATGTAGCGAAATACATGTATCAGCCCATACCATGATAGACCCTCCGCCATAGTGGTCTGTCTCTGCAATGCAGGGCTCCACGAATCGCTTCCCATGCATGCAGTACATGCGTGCATGTCATTCATTCCGACGCAAATTAAACCGTGAGTCGTCGGTAAATAAAACATTACCACAGTGGCTGGCATTAATGCGTGGGTGGACACACGTGAGTGACGTGATATTAGCCATTCCACTCGGAACTGTTGTAATTGTGTGAATTTTACATGTGGGGGTGGTCAGCTTTGATCCATTCTTTAATGTGATCGCATAATACTTTAATAAAATATTTTCTATGTTGCCTTTCTAAGGAATTAACACTACATATAAATGACCTTTTATCCCGTCAACACAGTGTGTATGTGCCGTGAAACACGGTGCCGTGAAACATTTTTGATATCCAGTCAATACAATTTTTGTATTTTACAGCCATTTGTTGGTGTTGACGGGATAAATAGAATAGTAGGTTAGTGCTGTGAATGGGAAAAAATATCTGGCGCGGCACGGAAACGGGATGTGCTCGGCATAGCCTCGCCCATCCCGTTTCCTGAGCCTTGCCAGATATTTTTTCCCATTCACGGCACTAACCTACTATTCTCTATTTATACTGATTGCCTCTAGAAATTTCTCAAAACATCCCACATATAGGGTGACCAAATAAAACTTTGCGCAGGTGTATTTTGTTATCATGATAAGCCAGTACTAACATACTAACCCTAAATATTGGGACAGTCGTTGTGGTAAACCATATATTTATATGTGTTGCCCAGAATAAATGGTGTCCGAATATTTAGCGCTATTATAATTAGGTAATTATAATTACCTACATGTATCATGGTTTGATGAAAAATTTGCTCAACAATGTAGAACCTGAGCAAACAGCAGACAATCTGTCCTTCATCGGTTCACACCTGGAGCCAGGTGGCCAGTCGCCGATTTCACCAAAATTGCAAAGTATACTTATCTTGCTAAGTACACTTTGAGGGAGAAATTTTCAACTTAAGGATAAATTTATTAATTTTTATTATACTGAATTTATTACATTATCACAGCCATTTTGTCTGTGATAATGTAATAGATTCAGTATAATTATACTGCATACTTTTAATCATCAAATATATGCAGTGGTTAGTTCTATATGAAATAATGCATTTAAGGAAATTAAATAACTTAGGCAGATAAGTATACTTTGCAATTTGGTGAAATCCGCTACTGGTGTTGTAAGTACACCTAGCACAAGATCAGGACATTGTGGTTTCTCAGTGCTGGAATAATACTGTAATTTCAGTGCTGATATTGTGATGCCACTGTCAGGTGTATTCTCATCTGTATACGACCCTGAAGTGGAATGGAAGCAAAACTCCATTTGATGAAGTTTAAGGTCAAATAGCTTAAATTGCATTATCCCTTTCAACACTACTGACCTGTATAGTGGTATTGGCAAATAGTGTAGATCCAGATGAGCCGGCTCGTGACGAGCAGTCTCATCAGGATCTGCACTTTTTGTGACTATTGGTTTTGTTGCATACTTAACATATCAAAATTGATTCCAGTTAATTAGGGGTGAAAGGGTTAAGGATTTTGAAAAACTGTATTAAGTTCCATTAATTTGTGCTAACATTTTTTTATTTTTTTGGTATTAAACGTTTGGGCAGCATCGTCGGGCATCTATAAGCCCCTACTCCCTTCACCTAGGTCTAGACTGCAGGCAATGTATGTGATAATGTCATTCTTATGTATTGCAGGAAAAAATCGTATGTATTTCGTTTTACGATATGTCTTATCTGTGTACTGTGTGTGGATGTGTGTGATTTTGGTGCAACAGCAGCATTACAATGGTAAATGGTGAATTTGGATATACATTGTATATGCCTTTAACCCTTAGAATGCCAGAAACATAAATTGTCGTCTGCTGTTTTATATTTTGTCTTCTTTCTCAAAAAAAACATGGCTCGACAACACTTTCGATTTAGTTTAGTTTTATTTTCCATTTTTCTCAACAATACATGTTTTGACAACATTTTAGAATCATTTCCAATGAAAATGATTCTAAAGTTTAGAATAATTTTCATTGGAAATGATTCTAAAGTGTTGTCAAAACAGGTATTAGATGAGAAAAATGGAAAATCAAACATAAACTGTAGAAAACAAACTTTAATTCAACGTTGTAAGGGTTAAAACAAACTGAAGCATGGTCGACTGAACAAGATTTACCCCACCCACTCTGCACAGCATGGTTTCCATATATCCAACATACATGTAGCTGTACTGTTTGGTAATGGGATGTAGCGCGTATGCCGTGCAATGTGAATAATCCAGTCTCATTAACCTTGTCAACACTACACACCTATATAGCGGCATTTGCAAACAGTGTAGATCCAGATGAGCCGGCTCGTGACGAGCAGGATCTGCAGTTTTTGCAAGTAATTTTCATGTTTTTTATATAAAAAAACACTCCATTTTCATAAATGGAGTAGTCTGAAAATCATTTTGTAAAGGTTGGATTGGTCAGAAATTTAACATGGCAAAGTCCATTTCAGTTACATAGGGATGAAAGGGTTAACATAATGACCCATCTATGAGAATATTTAGACTGCCAGCAGAGGAAGGGGACCGCACAATGTTTGCAACAGGTGTAGATCCACGTTCTTAATATGCACATTCGCACCTAAATCAGATATGTGGCTTTGACTGGAGAAATGGAACTTATCGGTTTTGCAACTAGTGTATATCCGCACAGTCTGATCAGGTTCTACGCTGTTCACCATTCAATCAATAAAAAACCTGTCATGATTCAAACAAGTAATGTGTATATTGTCAACAGGCTACTGGAGTGTGCTATATGATCGTGAGCTGCACTGGTCACAAATCTCATAAGTCACATTTCTCCAGTCACAGCCACATATTTGTTGTTTGATATAGATAATCTTGATTTATGTGTAGTATGACACGATATCTGTAGCCAATTTCACCAACATTGCAAAGTATACTTATCTAGCAAAGTATACTTTGAGGGAGAAATTTTCAATGGATAAATTTATGTTTTTCACGCAAAGTATACTTTGAGGGAGTAATAATTTATTTTTCCCGAAATGCATTATGTCATTTGATGATTAAAAAGATGCAGAATTATTATACTGAATTTATTACATTATCACAGCCAAAATGGCTGTGATAATGTAAAAAATTCAGTATATAAAAAAAAAAATTATCCTAAAATTGAAAAGTATACTTTGCTAGATATAAAGTATACTTCGCAATGTTGGTGAAATAGGCTACAGGTATACATGTTCCTTTCTGTTGATTGAGGGATGGATTGTGGCGTTGGGGTTAGAACACCTGACTTCCAATCCGGAGTTTGTGAGTTCAAACCTCGCCTTGGGCATCAAAAATACTTTCATAGTATTTTCATCCCACTGGTATGTCGAATGAGACTTTAAACTGTGGTCCTGTCTCTATATGACCCTAGCTGTTGGTGGGATGTTAAACCCATTCACTTTCACTTTTTTTGTTGTTTGAATTCAAAACTATTCCCATTCATATACATGTATACACCCTTGTGTTAGGAAGTCTCGTCGACTATAGGTGAGAGGTAAGATTCTGAGCACTGCTACAGCTTCAATAGAGCCATTGTTGAGCTATCATAACATAAATGTGACTGGCGAACTTCACACAGTCTGATCAGGATCTGCATTGTTTGCCAACAAGTCAATGAAACACCCATTATGCTACTTACAATATCTTTCATTTAACTCTTTGCATTCTAGCGGTGAAAATAACAACCAAGAAATTTGGAGTATTTTTCATATTTCTCTCTGTGCATATATCTTGGAATTTCATTAGAATTGAGTCCCCCGGACTCAATTCTAATGAAATTCCAAGAGATATGCATGATATTTACGGAGATAAATAAAAAGAATCTAGAGAAAAGTTGATGGCGCGCCATCGCAATGTACCCAGATTTCCAAATTTCAAAGTCCAATAGGGAGATAATTCATGAACCGGGAATGAAATAAAAAATCTAAATTCAATTTGCGCATCTACACACCATTAGGAAGCAATATCGCAACATTGAAGTCTCCAGCTGTTATGGTTTAAAAGTTTTACTTCTTTCAAGGCAAAATTGCGGAATTCCAAGTCCAAAACGGGGAGATAATCCATGAACCAGGGGTAATTTCAAAAATTGAAATTCAATTTGTACATCTACACACCATACGGAAGTCACATACTAAGTATCAAGTGTCCAGCTATTCCAGTTTAAGTTTTACTTCTTACAAGTCCAAAAGGGGGAGACAATCCATGACCCAGGGGTCAAATATAAAATATAAATTCACTTTGCGCATCTACACACCATAAAGAAGCTAAATATTAATATCCATCTATTACGGTTTAAAATATTTATGTCTTACAAGAAAACATGACGGACGGACAGATGGAAAACGTGGGTATAAATATAAAAAAAAAATTTGTCTGCTATGTTTAACTCTTTATAGCCCACAAGTTTCCCAGCATGCAAAGAGTTAATATCCGGCCGCAGCTAGAAGATCAGGAGCTAGACTAGCTAGAAAACAGCACAGTGCCCATTTCCCCAATGACAGTCACAATAGTAGATACAAACATGCTGGCTGACATGTATTATAGGAATGAATGGCCTTTTTGTTGAATTTATCGGGGTATAAACTTGGAAAAGTCGCGGGAATACTGGACGAAGGCCGGAAGGCCTCGTCCAGTATTCCCGCGACTTTTCCAAGTTTATATCCCCGATAAATTCAACAAAAAGGCCATTCATTCCTTATAATTCCAGCATTTGAAATAAATTTCTTCAAGAAAATGTGTTTATTTTCCGTTTTCTTAAGAATTATTTTAACTGCGCCTCACGGTTACGCGGAAAGTAGTTTGACATGGGAGTTTACTGGGATATAAATTTTGGACAGAGACTTGCTACGGGCCAATCAAATGTTAGGGAATTGTGTAAATATTTTTGTGCTGGAATTATCAGTCGTTGATGTACATTCACATGCCTGATAAATCAGGATGCAAAACCTACGTTTACCCATATGTTAACCCTTAGACCGCTACTCACAACAATTTTCGTCTGCTATTGCTTTTATATCTTGCCTTATTTCTCAATAAAAACATGGTTTGACAGCACTTCAGAATCATTTCCAATGGAAATGATTCTGAAGTGCTGTCAAAGCATGTTGTAAATTATTCTAAAGTGCTGACAAAGCATGTTTTTCATGATAAAAATGGAAAATAGAAAATAAACAGTTGTATAAGACATATTAACCCTTAGACTGCTACTCACAACAATTGTCGTCTGCTATTGCTTTTATATCTTGCCTTATTTCTCAATAAAAGCATGGTTTGACAGCATTTCAGAATCATTTCCAATGGAAATGATTCTGAAGTGCTGTCAAAGCATGTTGTAAATTATTCTAAGATGCTGACAAAGCATGTTTTTGATGATAAAAATGGAAAATGGAAAATAAACAGCAGACGACAAAAAATTAAGATAGCGGTGTAAGGGTTAACATCGCTTGATGGCACAAAAACACATCTTATTATATACGTACTTTCGTTTCCCATGGAAACACAATGCAACGGAAGATGTCAATATTTTTCCATATTGACATCTCGTGAGTTCCTATTGGTCAATGCCGTAACTACGCTTCACATCGCAAAACAGTTCCTTCTAAATCACCACTAATTTGTTTATTTTGTTTATATTTTGTATATGTTTTGAAACGCATGTATATTGCGAACGATGCACATAAATAATAAACAGATTATTTTATTTGTATGTGGATACATGCCACTCGTTCCGCCACAATGCAACGATATTGCACTCCTAAAGTCGTGCATATTATAGGAATGAATGGCCTTTCTGTGTAATTTATCGGGGTATAAACTTGGAAAAGTCGCGGGAATACTGGACGAAGGCCGGAAGGCCTCGTCCAGTATTCCCGCGACTTTTCCAAGTTTATATCCCCGATAAATTCCACAAAAAGGCCATTCATTCCTTATAATTCCAGCATTTTAAATAAATGAATCAAGAAAATGTGTTTATTTTCCGTTTTCTTAAGAATTATTTTAACTGCGCCTCACGGTTACGGAAATTAGTTTGGCGTGGGAGTTTACTGGGATATAAATTTTGGACAGAGACTTGGTATAGGCCAATCAAATGTTAGGGAATTGTGTAAATATTTTTGTGCTGGAATTATATCCGCATACAAATCAAATAACCTATAAATGTCACATGCAAAGTGAAATAAAACTAAGAGTTTAAATTCATTCATACTCTTTTATTAAGCACCATTCCATTCCATTCATACTGCAAATGAACACCAGGGGGCCATTTCACTAAACTTCGTACGACTAAAATGTTCGCAAGTGCAAATTTAGATGGTCTGGAAATTTCAATTGATGGATTTACATGTATTGAACACAGGCTGCAAGACTCGTAATTTTGTACTTACGAACATTTTAGTCATACAAAGTTTAGTGAAACGGCCCCCAGCTTGTAATAAGTACATGTATGTCTACTCTCACAAATGTATCAATATCAGTTATTCTAGAATAAAAATTACTGTTTTATTATATTGCATATAGATAGTTGCATGCTAATGATTAGTCGGTACTAGCTAGAACTAGTATGTAGTCGGTACTAGCTAGAACTAGTATGTGTTTATTTAGTTTTAGACAGCTAAACAGATCATGCCTATAAAAATGTGTCCCATGAATGACATCACTTGCCATCGTAATTACACCCCCCTCCCCCCACCCCCCCCCCCCCCACCCCCCCCCCCACCCCCACCGGCATACATCATCATTATGTCACGGAGTACCAGGATATGGTTTTGTGTTACACGTTTTGGGTATGTAATATCTGCAACCTTTAGTCAGATTTACTTGAAACTTAATAATCCCACAAGTTCTTGAAGAATGGTTAATATTTCGGTGTTTTATGGGTTATTTAGGTATCTCTGGTGGTTTGGGTGCATTGTTACCAACATACAATTTACAGCACCTCCCGCAAGTTACACGTATAAGTACGAATTTACAAGGTGAGAAACGGAGATTCTACCCATGTACGTTTTTACCAATAAACCATTATTTGTTAATAAAACCGGTCCAAAATTGTTTGTTTAGATTAATTGATGATATAATCGGTCTGAAAGCAACACATGCTGGAAATTTTATTTGCCAAATATTGAAAAAGCTTTCATTCCTTGCGTATTTTGATAGTATAAAATGGGTCCGAAAGTTTGGAACGATGAATGTGTAGATAATTGACGATTTCTGTGTCAAACTATGTAAATTACCAAAAACCAACGAAATCCACCCAAATCTACCAAAAATTCACCAAAATACCCATATGACACCAACATACTGACCATCTGTTCAATATAGGGTTAACTGTATTGTAATTTTGAAATTTGCGGCGTATATCAGAAAATGATAGGTCGGAAAATCTGTTTAATGGCGACTCGCTAGTGGAGCCATTAAACATGTTTTCCGACCTATCATTTTCTGATATACGCCGCAAATTTCAAAATTACAATGCGGTTAACCTATTTCTAATGCACTCCTTTACTACTATTGGTGTAGGAATACATATTGAAATAATTTGCGACCATTCATCAACAATGATATACCTGTAATGTATGACCATCAGCCAATCAGATTGCTTGATATTTATAGAGGGCATTAGAAACACCTGTGAATAATCCTTGTTGCAGTATCATTGATATATTCATTATCTAGCCCAAACCTATACAGCATTCATGGTTTTTGATGTATTAAAGGTACATGCCTACTCAGCATGTTCTTTATAGAAAATAAATAAGTGTATACTTGTATCACTATTCCACCAGTTCTAAAGATCACAAGTGGCTGCTATACAGGTATAATCATTTAGTAATATTTATTTTACTGATAGTGACGCGTGTTGGTATCAGGCTATTTTCATATGTAAATGAGGCATGGTATTTTTAGCTCACCTGAGCGAAGCTCATGTGAGCTATTGTTACCGCAATGTGTCCGTCGTCCGTCGTTGTCCGTCGTGGTCCGTCGTCTGTGAACATTTTCAAACGTTTTCTCCTCGGTAACCATTGGGTCTATAGTCACCAAACTTCATGGTCATGGTCCATAGGTAGGGGGATTACAAAATTGTTAAAATGACGTCATTACGTAATCCAACATGGCCACCGTCTAAAAATAGCACAAATTCTTAAAAAATCTTCTTCTCAAGAACCGCCAACCGGATTTCGACAAAACTTGGTAGGAATGATCGATGTACATTGCTCTTTCAAAGTTGTTAAAATGGTGACCCCGGGGTCAAAAATGGGCGTGGCCCGTAGGGTCAAATTGGGGTCAAATTTTATTTTTGTCTGAATATGGTTATGTCATATATCAAATTGAAGGTATCAATGAGGCGATCACTCTGGTGCATTTTTTGTCGAAATCGGATTGTTATGTCATCCAAGATGGCCGCCGAAAGGTCAAAAGGTCGTTCTTTTATTAGAGATTTCAAAATTCTTCTTCACATGAACCGCTTGGCCCATGGTATCCAAACTTAAAAGTTATGGTCCATGGGTGAAGCCTTTTCAGATTTGTTAAAATGGAGGTCATCGCTAATCCAAGATGGCCGCCGTCTAAAAATAGCATAAATTCTTAAAAAATCTTCTTCTCATGAACCGCTAGCCGGATTTCGACGAAACTTGGTAGGAATGATCGATGTACAATGCTCTTTCAAAGTTGTTAAAATGGTGACCCCGGGGACAAAAATGGGCGTGGCCCGTGGGGTCAAATTTTATTTTGGAACGAATATGGTCATGTTATATATCAAATCGAAGGTATCGATGAGGCCATGGGTGAAGCCTTTTCAGATTTGTTAAGGATTTGGACCGAATATGGTCATGTTATATATCAAATCGAAGGTATCGATGAGGCCATGGGTGAAGCCTTTTCAGATTTGTTAAAATGGAGGTCATCGCTAATCCAAGATGGCCACCATCTAAACATAGCATAACTTTTTAAAAAATCTGAACCGCTGGCCGGATTTCGACTAAACTTGGTAGGAATGATCGATTTACAATGCTCTTTCAAAGTTGTGAAAATGGTGACCCCGGGGTCAAAAATGGGCATGGCATGGCATGGCATGGGCATGAAGGTATCGATGTCGGAATCGGATGATTATGTCATCCATGATGGCCACCAAAAGGTCCATTTATTCAAGATTTTCAACGTCTTTTTCTCAGGAACCACATGGCCGATGCTGGCCAAACTTCATAGGAAGTTAAGATCCTTGGGTGAAGCATTTCCAGATTTGGTAAAATGAGTCATCGCTTAATCCAAGATGACCGCCATCTAAAAATAGCACAATTTTTTTAAAACACATGAACTCAATGTCACATTCTCCTCTAGTGTTCATGGTGAGCGAATTAGGGCCATCATGGCCTTCTTGTTTAATTATTTATACTAATTAAATGTGTTACCTGAGTAAATAATATTTTCTACAGATTATAAAGTATGATAATTGCACATCAAAAAATATTAAATAGTATTGTCCGTTAACATTTTAAGGAAACACGGTTATCGCCCCTAATATCAGTGTTGAAAGTTACGTCTGATATAAAATGTATAATAATGCCAATCGATACGTTGGGTAATGGTGAAGGAATGTTTATTTTGCCAGAAAATGTCTTAGATGATGTCAGATCTTAAAAATTGCTGTGCCTTCTGAGTGGGCATGTACCTTTTAAGTTTTAACACTCACTACGCTGGAGACGAAAATTGTCGTCTGCTGTTTTTAATTTTTGCCTTAATTCTTAACCAAAACAATGTTTTGACAACCCTTGAGATTCGTCTCCAGTGGAGACGATTCTCATGCACTGCCAAAACAGGTTTTTATCAAGAAATATTGCAAATAAAATATTTCCAGCAGACTACAAAATTTAATTCAGCGTATACATGTATATATTTTGAAGGTAGATTTACATGTACATCCTTTTCATTGTTCTTTAACCCTTAGAATGCTGGAAACAAAAACTGTCGTCTGCTGTTGTTTTATATTTTTGTCTTTTTTTCTCAGAAACACATGGTTTGGTAGCACTTTAGAATCATTCTACAGTGCTTTCAAACTATATGTTTTTGATGAGCAAAACGGAAAATAAAAGATAAACAGCAGCCGATAAACTTTAATTCAGCATTGTGAGGGTTAAGGTATAAGTGACACTTCAGCCTGAGTTAATTAGATCACAGAACTTCATGCTCTAGTCTTTCTTAACCCTTGCACCGCTATCTTCATTTTTTGTTGTCTGCTGTTTATTTTCTATTTTCCATTTTTATCATCAAAAACATGCTTTGACAGCACTTTAGAATAATTTACAACATGCTTTGACAGAACTTAAGAATCATTTCCATTGGGAATGATTCTGAAGTGCTGTCAAACCATGTTTGTATTGAGAAATAAGGCAAGATATAAAAGCAACAGCAGACGACAATTGTTGTGTGTAGCGGTCTAAGGGTTAATTACATATTAGTATTCATATACTGTTTAATTATTTCAGGGACCTGCAGACACATTACCATATATAACTGTGTGGTTAGTTTGTTAACCTTTACAATGCTGAATTAAATTTTGTTGTCTGCTGTTTATCTTTTATTATTGTTCACCCAGGCCCTGGTTATTGGCAGGTTATTATTGTACCCCACAGCTGTATTGCTGTCATTATGTACATCAGCTGGTATTGCTGTATTGTACATCAGTGGTATGTGTATTGGTCACCCATTATCAGGTGTTATTGTTGTATTAGTACACCGGCGTATTGCTGGTATTATTGTCTGGTCATTATTGTAATCCCAGGTGGTATTGTCTGTCCAATATTGTACCCCAGGCTGTTATTGCCTGTTATTATTGTACACCAGGGCTGGTAATGCTGTCATTATTGTACACACAGGCTGTTATTGCTGTCTTTATTGTAACCCCAGGCCTGGTATGTGCCTGTCATTAATGTATACACCCAGGCTCGGTGATTGCTGTCATTATTGTACACCAGGCTTGGGTATTGCTGTCATTATTGTACACCCAGGCTGTATTGCTGTTATTATATGTTAATACAGGCTGGTATTGCTCTGTCATTATTGTCACCAGGCTGGTATTGCTGTCATTATTGTACACCAGGCTGTTTTGCTGTTATTATTGTACATCCAGGCGGTTATTGCTGTCATTATTGTACACCCAGTGCTGGTAGTGCTGTCATTATTGTCACCCAAGGCTGGTAGTGCTGTCAATATTGTACTTCAGGCTGTTATTGTGGTCATTATTGTACACCCAGGGCTGGTATTGAATTATTATGTACACCCAGGTGGATTTTGCTGTCTTATTTGTACATCCAGGCTGGGGTATTGCTGTTCATTATTGTACACCAGGGCTGGTATTGCTTGTCATTATTTTTACACCAAGGCTGGTTATTGCTGTCATTATTATTGTACACACCAGGCTGGTATTGCCTGTATTATGTATACACCAGCTGTTATTGCTGTTATTATTGTACATCCAGGCTGGTATTGCTGTCATTATTGTACACCCAGGCTGGTATTGCTGTCATTATTGTACACCCAGGCTGGTATTGCTGTCATTATTGTACACCCAGGCTGGTATTGCTGTTATTATTGTACACCCAGGCTGGTATTGCTGTCATTATTGTACACCCAGGCTGGTATTGCTGTCATTATTGTACACTCAGGCTCGTATTGCTGTCATTATTGTACACCCAGGCTAGTATTGCTGTCATTATTGTACACCCAGGCTGGTATTGCTGTCATTATTGTACACCCAGGCTCGTATTGCTGTCATTATTGAACACCCAAGCTGGTATTGCTGTCATTATTGTACACCCAGGCTGGTATTGCTGTCATTATTGTACACTCAGGCTCGTATTGGCGTCATTATTGTAAACCCAGGCTGGTATTGCTGTCATTATTGTACACCCAGGCTCGTATTGCTGTCATTATTGTACACCCAGGCTGGTATTGCTGTCATTATTGTACACTCAGGTCGATATATTGCTGGTCATTATTGTACACATAGGCTGGTATTGCTGTTCATTAATTGTACACCCAGGCTCGTTATTGCTGACATTATTGTACTACCCAGGCTGGTATTGCTGTATTATGTACATTCCCAGGCTGTATTGCTGTATTATTGTACACCCAGGCTGGATATTGCTGTCATTATTGTACACCCAGGCTGTTATTGCTCGTTATAAACGACATTCAGCGGGTATTGCTGTATTATTGTACACCAGGCTGGTATTGTGTCAAAATTGTACAGGTGGTATTGCTGCATTATTGTCACCCAGGCTGTATTGCTGTCATTATTGTACACCCAGGCTGATGTTATTGTACTACCAGGCTGTATTGCTGTCCCCATTATTGTATTTTATTCAGGCTGTATTGCTGTCATTATGTACACCCATGCTGTTTATTGCTGGTATTATTGTGGGCACCCAGGCTGGATTGTGTCATTATTGTACACCCACCAGCTGATTGCTGTTATTATTGTACAATCCAGCTGGGATTGCTCATTATTGTACACCCAGGGGTATTGTGTCATTATTGTACACCCAGGCTGGTTTTGCTGTCATTATTGTACACCCAGCTGGGTATTGCTGTATTAATGTACACCCAGCTGGTATTGCTGTCATTATTGTACACCCAGGTGGATCTGTCATTATTGTACACTCAGGCTCGTGCGTCATTATTGTACACCCAGGCTATATTGCTGTCATTATTGTACAGGCTGGTATTGCTGTCATTATTGTACACCCGGCTCGTATTGCTGTCATTATTGAACACCCAACTGGTATTCTGTATTATTGTACACCCAGGCGGTATGCTGTCATTGTACACTAGGCTCTAATTGGCGTATTATTGTAAACCCCACCCTGGCTGGTATTGCTGTCATTATTGTACACCCAGGCTCGTATTGCTGTCATTATTGTACACCCAGGCTGGTATTGCTGTCATTATTGTACACCCAGGCTCGTATTGCTGTCATTATTGTACACCCATGTAGCTGTCTTATTGTACACCCAGGCTCGTTATTGCTGTCATTATTGTACACCCAGGCTCGTATTGCTGTCATTATTGTACACACAGGCTGTTATTGCGGTCATTATTGTAATTATTGTACACACAGGCTGTTATTGCTGTTATTATTGTACACACAGGCTGTTATTGCTGTTATTATTGTACACACAGGCTGTTATTGCTGTCATTATTGTTCACCCAGGCTGTTATTGCTGTTATTATTGTACATCCAGGCTGTTATTGCTGTCGTTATTGTACACCCATGCTGTTATTTCTGTCGTTGTACACCCAGGTTGTTATTGCTGTCGTTATTGTACACCCAGGCTGTTATTGCTGTCACTGTACACACATGCTGTTATTTCTGTCATTGTACACCCAGGCTGTTATTGCTGTTAATAGTTTACACCTAAGCTTTTATTGCTGTTATTTTACACCTATGCTGTTATTGCTGTTATTGTACACCGATGCTGTTATTGCTGTTATTATTTTACACCTAGGCTGTTATTGCTGTTATTGTACACCAGGGCTGTACAAATTGATTTTTTAGCCACTTGTCCCGGACAAGTGACTTGACAAAAGTGACTTGCCCCGACTTGTCCTGGAAATTATAATTTTCAGGGCAAGTGGTTTTGAAAAAATGACTTGTCCTCGTAAAACTTCTTATACAAAACTGTAACAACACAACCATAGAGAACTATGGCACGGGTATAACGGTGGTTGCAGAGTCTGCAATTAGGACGGGTCGTTCCCTGTCAGTTACTCAAAAATAGAAAAGCCAGATTGAATGTTTTCTTTTCCGGGTGCAAGAGAGAGAGAATAACTACAGCTCATCAATCAACAATTTATTACATAAACAATCATGTCTCAATCACGCAATATATCAGTGCATCACAAATTGGATTGATTGGTGTTTAACGGTATATCTATAGTGCCGTTAGTACATGTAATATGAACACATGGACACACATTACCAACTCCATATACATGTAGAAGCTTCCAAACAACGGTTCTCGGTGTATGTATATCCATGTGTGCATAATACATGCACTTTAGTTGCTATAAAAATGTTGGCAATAACATATATTACTAGTAACGGGAACCCTGGCAATCAGGAAAGATCGATTGATTGGTGTGTAATGGTCTATCTATAATTTCGAGCGTATATTCCAGAATTTTCGGTGTAAAAACATCGACGTTTTGTGAATTAAATTACGAAGTCTACTCATTTGACCGTCTCGAAAATGAAGTCACGTCTATATTTACAATATTTAATGTCTATCAGTATGTTCGCGGAACGGTAAATAATAAACTTTTTCAAATTTCAGTTTTTTTTTGTTGGCAACAGCTGTTAATTCGCTAATTACACTGCAGCTCTATACGCGATCTCCATTATAACGCAGGTCTCTCGTGGATCCCAAAAAAAATCTGAAAAAGTGTAATTAGTTGATTCGTGATTTCTGTAAGTTTATTAAAACAACGACATTCAAAGTACATGTACATGAAATAATTATTATTAGTATGTTAGCAAATGTAATACCTTTAATCAGGTAATCATGTTAATATGCATACAGTGCGTCCCCCCTATTGTACGGAAGTCCGGCGACATACGACCTTCCGTGTTGCTTATCCGGACCGTGCAATATCCGTGAGAGGGGATATCCCCCTTATTGTACGGAAGTCCGGCGACATACGACCTTCCGTGTTGCTTATCCGGACCGTGCAATATCCGTGAGAGGGGATATATGAATTCCAAATCCAGATGTGATTACACCAGACACATATTACACAGACGAGATTTGTGTGATGCTTTGTGCAAAAAACCGATACACCCAGCTGTGTGTACAACTGTTTATTGTATGACCTCATTCAGCACGAGGCTGTAAACTGTGTGACCTTTAGGCTATGTTTTGAAATGTTACTGATTGGTCAACACGCCTTTTGATGTGCCACAGACGTCGCGAATGTGCCACTTCTTTCATCATCGCATCACGGGGCAATCATGCAGTAACCCATTTCATGCTGAGGATACGCTTATGTTTGCGGACAAATATTTTCCTTCTATGCACTCAGAAGTATATGCCGCGACCACCATTTAATCTGTCTCGTCGAGACGGTTCAAATGAGTGGTCACATCGTATACTTTCATTGAGAAATAACAAAAATAAATCTAATCAGGGTCACAGCTAGTATGTTGTATATCACTTTTCTTGCTATATACACAGTATAGCAGCTTCTGTGTAAGTGTGTATCACCACAGGGAATCCGACACACGCCTGAGGCATTATCGATCGATGAAATGTTACAATTTAGGATTAGTCTAGTGAAGAAAACAGGCTTGTGGCGGGACGTTTCAACGGAAAATAGTGACTTGCCCGGGACTACATTTCAGCATAGAGCCACTTGCCCGAGACCAAAACCGACTTGACCCGGGCGTCGGGCGTGCCGATTTGTACAGCCCTGTACACCCAGGCTGTTATTGCTGTTAATATTTTACACCTATGCTGTTATTGCTGTCATTATTGTACACCCATGATAGTATTGCTGTTATTCTAAATCCAGGCTGTTATTGCTGTTAATATTTTTCATCCAAACGTTTATTACCTAGACTTTTATTACTTTTAGTCTTGTATCTAGGCTTATGGTTATGTGTGCACATAATGCTGTTATTACTATACCTTCATGTTGTTATTATCACAAAGCCAGTCTGTTGCCAATCAAATTTCGTAATGGCCTTTCATTAATACTGATAACCTGTCAATGGGGATAAGAAGCTGCAGATTAATTAATTTCCTCTCACATTTTAAATACTAATAGTTTAGTTTGATAGAAATTAATTTTGTTAGTCTCTCCATTTCTCAATTTGGTGAGTCAGAAATATGAATTTATTGATTTATTCATGTTGTTATTTGATTTTGTTTTCTTTCAGATGGGACACCAAGCAGCATATAGTTTCCAACACAGTTAGGACATAGCAGAAGCTGTCAGGCATTATACACGCGGGTCTATTCACAGCTATTTACTAGTACCTAGAATTCGGTTGACTGGCCATATTTAATTCATTGGCATATTCTAGTTTATACCAGCGATTTAGATATGGCTCCGGCGGATAAAAGGTACCTTACGATAGGTGCGACCAGCATAGCCCCGAATCAGCCCGCTGATCAGGGTCGGTGCGGTTTGCCATCCAGTCACTGAGGTAGGCACACTACCATCATCATATCAATATGCAAGAGGACCATTTCAAATCCTACTGAGTGACCCAGTGCAGAAGGTTAAATACGAGATCGAACCCGTTGGCCCGGCCTTGAATCACTTTATCTGTTGATAGGCCGTTAAACGCCAATAAATAAAATCAAACCTACTGAGCAAATAAGCAAGACGCAGTTGTTGTAAGGTACCTTTTCTATCGACGACCGGCACTTACCACAGGTGGAAGACCTGTGACACAAAAGAAATCCCAGATCCGAGTCTTCCACCTGTGGCACTTACATACTTGCTGTACTTCATCTCACATATGTATGGTAGGGATTCTTGTATGACAGTCATATAGGTTGCTTCCATTCAGGAGCGATGCATTTAAATGGACATACTCTATAAATGCAATACTATACTTATCCCTTAGACCGCTACTCACAACAATTGTCGTCTGCTGTTGTTTTTATATCTTGCCTTATTTCTCAATAAAAACATGTTTTGACAGCATTTCAGAATCATTTCCAATGTAAATGATTCTGAAGTGCTGTCAAAGCATGTTGTAAATTATTCTAAAATGCTGTCAATGCATGTTTTTGATGATAAAAATGGAAAATAGAAAATAAACAGCCGACGAGACAAAAAAAAATAAGATAGCGGTCTAAGGGTTAAGGCCAAAAGAAACTTTACAGTATATAAATGGTTCGATATTTCGTGAACAAGTATGTTTAAAAACCTGATGTAAACTGGTTTTTAATGCTGACTCTAATCTGCAAGAGATGGTGTAAACAATGAAAAGACACAACACCCTTCATTTCAAAAACTGCAGTAAAGATAACACAATTTCTTAGTCAATATTGATATCCCAAGCATAAAATGGATCGCCTACAGTGATCACACAAGGTGGGAACACTAGGTAATAATTCCAGCACAAAAATATTTACACAATTCCCTAACATTTGATTGGCCCGTAGCAAGTCTCTGTCCAAGATTTATATCCCAGTAAACTCCCACGCCGAACTACTTTCCGTAACCGTGAGGCGCAGTTAAAATAATTCTTAAGAAAACGGAAAATAAACACATTTTCTTGATGAATTTATTTCAAATGCTGGAATTATAAGGAATGAATGGCCTTTTTGTGGAATTTATCGGGGCGATATAAACTTGGAAAAGTCGCGGGAATACTGGACGAGGCCTTCCGGCCTTCGTCCAGTATTCCCGCGACTTTTCCAAGTTTATACCCCGATAAATTCCACAAAAAGGCCATTCATTCCTATACTGAATACGGTCAATTGATCATTGTGATCACTATGCACAGTCTAATCTGGGCCTATGCTGCTGTTTGGCATTCAATCATTTTTGCATAATATTGTATGTGTGTCAGATTGCAGATTGTGCATATATCTATATATCTTTGAATGTTTACGGGATATGTTTGCCAAAAACGCATTCCATTATAATACAACTGTATTTTCTGCAAGTGATGTCAAAGGTGCCAAAAATCTGCTATTTTCCAACCTTGGATATCGTTCACAAAAAAAGGCCAGTAATCTTGTTTCCCCCCCGGTTGTTTCATTGATGTAATGGCGAACAGTGCAGATCCTGATCAGACAGCAGATGCAAAATCCATAAGCCCCATTTCTCCAGTCACAGCAACAATTAAAATCTGTGAAGAACATGTAAATCTGGGACTATACTTGGCATAAATGCCATTAGGTCACTTGTGCCAGCCATCAGTCCACGTTAGATCCGTATTAACTAGTCGCAGCCTTTGTTGTGTAACTGCCGAAGCCTTTATTGTGTAATTGCCATATTTCGTATTTATCATTATGCTTAGGAAACATGTAATAGCCGTGCGATTTTGTACCTACTATGTGCGACTTTTCATGAAAAATATTCACAGAAACAGTAATATTTTCTGTAAATGACGTTGAACATTGGAAAAATGTTCATTGCAAATTCCGTATTTGCTCTGAACATTTGGCCAACGTTCGATATCATTTACTGAAAATATTTTAAATTCTGTAAATATTTTTCTTAAAATATTGCACATCATCTTAGGTACAAAATCACATGACTTGTCTTTTATATGGTACGAGTGAATATGTTGTAATGATAGAATCAAGTATCACATCAACTGTCAAGTTCAAAGTACAATGTAATTAATTGAACACTCATTCTGTATGTCATTTAACCCTTACACCGCTATCTTATTTTTTTTATCGGCTGCTGTTTATTTTCTATTTTCCATTTTTATCATCAAAAACATGCTTTGACAGCACTTTAGAATAATTTACAACATGCTTTGACAGCACTTCAGAATCATTTCCATTGGAAATGATTCTGAAGTGTTGTCAAACCATGTTTTTATTGAGAATTAAGGCCAGATATAAAAGCAACAGCAGACGACACTTGTTGTGAGTAGCGGTCTAAGGGTTAAAGGTACATGCCCACTCAATAGGCACAACATGTTCTTCATATCCGAGACCGTTTCTGGCAGAATAAACATTCATTCACCATTACCCCACATATTGATTGGCATTATTATACATTTTATATCAGACGTAAATTTCCACACTGTTATCAGGGGCGATAACCGTGTTTCCTGAAAATGTTAACGGACATTACTATTTATTCTCTGTATTTATTTTTTAGCTCACCTGAGCAATGTGTCCGTCCGTCGTCCGTCGTCCGTGAACATTTTCAAACGTCTTCTCCTCGGTAACCATTGGGCCTATAGTCACCAAACTTCATGGTCATGGTCCTTAGGTAGGGGGATTACAAAACTATTAAAATGACGTCATTACGTAATCCAAGATGGCCGCCGTCTAAAAATAGCACAAATTCTTCAAAAATCTTCTCAAGAACCGCCAGCCGGATTTCGACAAAACTTGGTAGGAATGATCGATGTACAATGCTCTTTCAAAGTTGTTAAAATGGTGACCCCGAGGTCAAAAATGGGCGTGGCCCGTGGGGTCAAATTTGGGTAAAATATTATTTTTGACCGAATATGGTCATGTCGTATATCAAATTGAAGGTATCAATGAGGCGATCAATCTGGTGCATTTTTTGTCGAAATCGGATTGTTATGTCATCCAAGATCGCCGCAAAAGGTCAAAAGGTCGTTCTTTTATTAGAGATTTTAAAATTCTTCTTCACATGAACCGCTTGGCACATGGTAGCCAAACTTAACAGTTATGGTCCATGGGTGAAGCCTTTTCAGATTTGTTTAAATGGAGGTCATCGCTAATCCAAGATGGCCACCGTCTAAAAATAGCATAAATTCTTAAAAAATCTTCTTCTCATGAACCGCTGGCCGGATTTCGACGAAACTTGGTAGGAATGATCGATTTACAATGCTCTTTCAAAGTTGTGAAAATGGTGACCCCGGGGTCAAAAATGGGCGTGACCCGTGGGGTCAAATTAGGGTCAAATTTTATTTTTGACCGAATATGCTCATGTCATATATCAAATTGAAGGTATCGATGAGACGATTGCTCTGGTGCAATATTTGTCGGAATCGGATGATTATGCATCCATGATGGCCACCAAAAGGTCCATTTATTCAAGATTTTCAACGTCTTTTTCTCAGGAATCACATGGCCGATGCTGGCCAAACTTCATAGGAAGTTAAGATCCTTGGGTGAAGCATTTTCAGATTTGGTAAAACACGTGAACTCACTGTCACATTCTCCTCTAGTGTTCATGGAGTCAGGTGAGCGAATTAGGGCCATCATGGCCCTCTTGTTTAACATATTTTATAATCTGTCGAAAATATACATTTTTTTTAAGGTGACATATTTTATTAGTATAAATAACAAAAAAATAGCTTGATTCATTTGCATATGAAAATAGCCTGATAACACCGCGAGATACTATCAGTAAAACAAATATTACTAAATGATTATATCTGTATAGTGGCACTCGTAATTTTTAGAACTGGTGGAATAGTGACACAATTATACACTTATTTATTTCCTATAAAGAACACGATGTTCCTACTAAGTGGGCATGTACCTTTAAGCTAGTTTCTCACAGATGGCATTAAGAAAGGTTACTGGTAATACAGAAAACAAACAAGTACATGTACATTTGTACATAATTGTGTCTCTCTTACCAGTTTTAACAAGTTAAAGTGCCCGTTACTTCATTTACTAATTATTAAACGGTAATGTGCCTCGGATGATGTTTTAGATATTCAATATATGTTGTTGTTTTTATGACCCCCCCCGCCCCTCCCCCGGTCTCTGTAGCGCCGGGAGGCATATCATGTTTGGACTTTGTGTCTGTCCATGTGTGCGTCCGTGGATTGGTATAGACCATAGTGAGAGGACTCCAACAATGGGTTTCAAGTCCTCTGAGATACTTTTCATTGTTTTATCCGAGTGTTCGGACACAATTCCAATTATGTACTTTACCGATAGACTGAGGACTCAGAAAAATGCAGGGAACGATTAAGTCTTCGCACTATCGGTGCTGCAGGGTTGTGTGTGTCTGTGTCTGTGTCCATGTGTGTGTCTACGTGTGTCTGAATATATGAAACAATAGACACAGGCGATTGAACTCTCCCCACCCCCATTCCGCCATTAGATGGATCCATCTGGTCTGACTATACAATGTGTAATGCATAATATAGTCGGACCAGATGGCTCACTCCAATGCCAGAATTGGGGTGGGGAATGGGTTTGTGGAAGGGGGGGGGGTGAGTGTTCAATCGACTGTGCAACAATAAACCGACAATTGTTGTTTCCCACATTGTAAGGGTTAATGTTGTTCTCAGGCTCAGTTAGTTAGTGTGCTGTTAAAACCACATACATATATATATATATACTGTTGGCCATTAAAATAAAAAAAGCAACTATATAATGTGTATATAATTATGTTGTCATATTGACTACTGTTATAAATCATGTACTGATAAACTGTGATATAAAGAGTATATTATATAGTCCCCAATCTGACAAAACCTGGCTTATTTCATTCCTGATCAGTGTAGATCCTGATCTTCCTGTAGACTCATTTTACCTCCCTCGAGGAGTTGTGGGGGGGGGGGTATACTGGAGTCAGGTTATCCGTCCGTCCGTCTGTCTGCCTGTGTATGCATCCGTGCGTGCGTGTGTCCGTCACTAAATGTAACATCAGAGAAATATGTTATAACTTCTATTTCCTTCGTCTAAAATGCTTAATATTTCACACATGCCTTCCTGTAAGGCTCTACTACCATGCTGGCCAAATCCACGACCGTTCAACCCCCGCTGATCCCAAGGTCAAGGTCAAATATTTGGTCTCTTTACAAAACTCAAAATCAGAGAAATATGTTATAACTTCAATTTCTTTCATGGAAAACTATCATTCTGTGAGAAATCCATGACCGTCCAACTTCAGCTGATCCCAAGGTCAAGGTTACGGGCTCACAGACATGTTTTGGGGTACCTGGGCCCACGCGGGGGTATTCAGTAAGCCTCGCTTACTGACAAATCTAGTTTACCCTGATACTACTTCACACTATGATGGGGGCATAATTGTTGTTTTACAGACCTTATAGTGATCAGTATCAATGCTGATCATGAATGCAATAAGCCAGGTTTTGTCAGGTCGTGACCCGATTTACGATGTGTCACTGGCTGACAAAAGGATCAGATATTTTGGCAACCAGTGTAGACCAAGACCAGTCTGAATTTGTGTCAGTTAATCCAGGTTAAATGTGGCTGTGACTGGAGAAATGGGGCTTATGGGTTATGCGACCAGCGTAGATCCATATCAGATTGTGCATCTGCACAGTCTGATCAGGATCTGCACTGTTCGCAATTCCATCAATGAAACATCCATCACAAACAATGTAGATCATGATCAGGCTACAGGAGTGTGCTACTTGATCAGGATCTACACTGGTCATAAATTTTGTAAGCCCCATTTCTCTAGTCACAGCCACATATATTTTAGTTAATATTGTCTCATTGATTAAGGTGGGTGGCAGGTTGGAGCATTTGATGGGTAATTCAACCATTGGGATTCATCCTTTACTGGAAACCCGACCGGAGACCTGGTTTGGCCCTCATGTACGTCTTTGGCTTTCTTGTATGTGAGAGTTGAATCTGGTTATACCCCTTATATGAGTAATATGATTATTCGTAATCCTATTACTTTTAAAGGGGCCAAGTGTCTTTGGTGTGGTATGGACCTGGCACCAGGTCATGTTATTCTAATTTCAGGGCTGAAGAAAACAAACTTTCGATGTAAATATTCTGTTTTGATTTTGGGATTTTCCACCCAATGCAGCAGGTTAAAACAGGATCGAACCCATTTGCCCGGCCTTAAATTACCCTAGCTGTTGATAGGCCATATAACACCAATAAACAAACAAATGTTGGACAATGTAGCAGCTGGTCAGATTATGCATCTGTACAGTGGCCACATATTAATCTCTGCACTGGTTGTTAACCCTCACTACGCTGCAGATGGAAATTGTCGTCTGCTGTTTTTATTTTTTGCCTTAATTCTTAAAAAAACGGTTTTGACAGCACATGAGAATCGTCTCCAGTGGAGACGATTCTCAATCGTCTCCAGCAGAGACGATTCTCATGTGCTGTCAAAACACGAGAAATACTGAAAATAAAACATTTCCGGCAGACGACAAAATTTCATTCAACGTAGCAAAGGTTAATGTTGAATGGTCCCTGTAGTCAGTCAGTAGTTATGTGGCTATGAACGGAGAAATGGGGCTTATGGGTCTTGTGACCATTGTAGCTCCTGATCAAATATCAAAATCCTGTAACCTGATAACGATCTGCATTGCTTGCTAGAAGCATGACGGCCGTTTCACTGATGGAATTGCGAACAGTGTAGATCCTGATCAGACTATGCAAATGCTGATCTGGATCTACACTGGTCACAAAACCCATTTCTACAGTCACAGCCACATATAATGTTGAGATATTTTTCTATGAATAAATGTTAGAATTTTAATTCTGTGTTTACAAGTTATCATTCCATACCTGGTAAAGACATGTCCTAACTGGATCCCTAACTGTAGTAGCGTTTGTTCATTATATACATGTAGTGTTACCCCTGTTAAAAGAGCCAGTCAATTTTGACTTAAGGTATTAGGTGATAGATAGATACACTTGACTTCAATGATAATTGCTTCATAAGAGTGATGTGAGATATGAATATAACATATGTATGTGAATATTGTCTTGTTACTGTATACTATATGGAGCATTGAGTTGCCATCTCCGCCATCTTTGCATGCACAAGCCATAGCACAGTTTCACCACTTTGTGCTTTGACACATACAGCAAATAATATGACAGTAAACCAAATAAATTTGGTGCAATACATAATAGACAGATATGACAACGGCAAGCTATAAATATAATGCCAGCAAACTATACAAAAGACGAGATATCTGAGCATTTCTCCAATCAATCTAAAAATAAATTTCAACGTGTAATCTGATGCACAGCCTATGTTACTGTACACGTTACCCATATATCTATTTACTCGATATATCTATTTACTCGCATAGTAGGTGAGTAGACACCAGGGACAATACACTCGGGTAACTGCTTTTATGTTACTGGATTTGATAACTAATAACAGAGTACAAGTAGTGGGTATATCTGGTATGTGTTGTGTGGTTTGCCTGGTAAAAGTGATACACTGTGCGATTTTCTGTGTGTGAGGTTATTTTTTTACAATGGTGGTTCATGTTGTTAAAAACACAGGCGCAAACCTGTCCAGAAAACGGATATATTTTACAGCTTGGTTTAATATAATTGATAAGAGTCCATTCTCCTGGCTTTTCTACATGTGATTAGCTACATTATATGATATGTTCTACTTCACATTTTGAGTTCTTTGTCAAACGGCAGAACAGGTGAAACGGGCTGATGGCTAGAACACACAAAGATGGCCGACTTTGCCACCCCATGTGCCGTATAGCAAACAGTAACGAGGCAGTATTCACGTATATGTTATACAACTATTCAGTCACATTTACGAAGCAATTATCTGAATCAAACGATGATCAGGTATATAGTTGGTCCTTAAAACTGAACAATCAGTACTTCCCAAATTCTATCCGTTTTATGCCAGACACCAGACAGGAGAGCAATTTGTACCATTTTATTTAACAAGCTTGTAGCTCACCAACCGGCCATATCAGCCCGACTGGAGGTTCGAACCTCGGACCTCCCAGTTGCGGTTGGCTTAAGATTGTCCAACAAACTTCACAATAACAAATCATTGATTATCATATTATTTGTATAGTAAATAAATGTGGTCACTAATTAATGTAGAACAAACATTCATCCCTATTTGATGTGTATTTACCATCAGAAAAAACGCTACCATCTGATGAATAACCTCTAAAATATTCATGACCTCTCACTGTAGATCTTGATTGTTGATCAGGAATATTTGTTCACTAACATACACTGCAGGGCTGTTCTGTTGACCACTGGTCTCAAATGTCACCAGGTACATAGAAGCCATTTAAATGCATATGTGAAATGAAAAAATAAAAATAATCATCAGACAACCAAATTTAAAATGACATTAGCTATTGACAGGCTGTTAAACACAGTTAAATAAATAAATAAACAGAATGGGTGACTTGTACATTCTTTATTTTTGTATAAAACTTTACATGTTATGGTATAGTGTTGTCCATCCATCTGTCCATCTATCTGCCACGCCCAGGCTAAAGCTTTAGCTCAAGGTTCTATCCTCAATACTTACATTTACACACTGTTCTTGTGGGTGGCAGGTGGGAGCATGTGGTGGGTAATTTAATGATTGGAATTCATCCTTACTGGAATCCCGACCAGAGACCTGGTTTGGCCCTCAGATACGTCTTTGGCATTATGCGTATGTTGAATTTGGTTATACCCCTTATATGAATAATATGATTATTTGTAATCCTATACTTTTAGGGGAAGGTGCCACGTAACTTTAATGTGGTATGAACCTGGCACAGGTCAGGTTATACTAATTTCAGGGCTGAATATATATTTATTTCGCTATAAATTTCCGTTATGATTTTCGCCCCAATGTACCAGGTTAAATATGGAATCGGTGTCCTTAAATGACCTTAGCTGTTGATAGGCCGTTAAGCACCATTAAACAAAGAAAAACAAAGCACACTGTTCTTAGTCAGTAATGTGTGTCACATACCACTGTGAAACACATGAAATTTAAATAACATTGATCTACTTTTGCTCTTCAACTACTCTGTTAAGGACTGACTGTATAGAATATGACCTTTTGTTTCAAATGCAGTGGAATCATACATGCGACTGAATATCTATGTCAGGTATATCTGACCCTGTTCTTCTTAGAATATATTATATAGAGCATCGAGTTGCCATCTCCTCCATTTTAGTTGGTACATGTTATCAGACAGTTTCACCACTTGAAGGGTTTGACACCTACAGCAAATAATATGGAAGCAAATCTAATACAATTTGGTGCAATACATCCCACATATATAGAACGACAACGTCCTATAAATATTATTTCAACAGAATACACAAAAGCTAGACATCTCAGCTTTTCTACCATCACTCACAATATACAATGGACACTTGTTCAATGTGTAAAATGTCAAACTGATGCACTGTCTATTATTAGAAGTGCATCTGTTGCAGGTAAAAATAGAGAATATTAGTATAGTGTCATGAACGTGAATAAATATCTGTCGAGGCTGAGAAATCAGGATGGGCGAGGCTTGCCGAGCACATCCTGATTTCGAGCCGAGTCAGATATTTATTCACGTTCATGACACTATAATAATATTCTATTTATCCCGTTAACCACATCAAAGTTGCATCTCTAAAACTGCATTTGTGGTCTCATAAGTTTGTCTTCTGAAGCGACAAGATTATCGTGTTACGTCATTCACATAATGACGTAACGTCATACATAATGACGTATCTACTAGACGTGAACGAGAAAAAATACACGTACCTGCTTTTCACGTCTAGTAGCGACATAGTTGACGGGATAAAATGTATTTACTCGCATAGCAGGCCAGTAGAAAGTAGTGACAATACACTCAGATAACTGCTTACAAGTCGCTGGTTTCAATACAGTATTTATGGTAATACAGGTATATATATACAGCACCGTGTATTGTTCTTATTGTTACACAGTACTTAATTCTCAAACATTTTAACAAAGGGTCAACAAACCCTTCAGATATCAGACTTTGTATAAATTTGATGAAAACAAGGCAGCTGGCTGTAGTCAGATTTCTCCCCATCAAGTTGCGCAACATTTTATTCCTGTGTCATATTATTAGTGGTATGTGTCAAATGCTATAAGGTAAAACTGGCTGATGGTACACACTAAGATGGCCGACATGGCAACTCTATGCACTGTGTAGGATATAGCAAGAAGAGAATGTTCACATGTATGTTATGCATATATTCCATCACATTTATGAAGCAATTATCCATGAATAATTAATTGATAAGGGGCCCCACGGGTCCTTAAAGTTTTGTTCAACTATCTATCTTCAGAACTGTTGGGTCTGCAGCTGCCATACTTTCACACTATCATCAGAGTGTGATGGGCATAACATACCACTGTGACACATAAATGTATGTGTCTGTGACTGGAGAAATGGAGTTGATGGGTGTTGTGTGTTAACTTCTTGGTCTTCAAGTCCACTCATTAATCCAGATAAGGATAAAAACTATTTGCCAGAGACATTACTTGTGTTTCAATGACTGTATGGTGATCAGTACAGTGCCTGATCAGAATACGCGGATACGCATGCTGATTTGGGACTGCGCTGGTCGCAAAAGTCTTAAGCCCCATTTTTCCAGTCACAGCCACTTACAACCTTCAAATGATAGCAGCCTATTTTACCTGCTTCACTGTATATGGTAACTTTGGCACTCTGGTATGTCTTCACAAACTGATTGATTACCTTGTCTAGATAAAATGTATATGCTGTGACCCTCCAGCTATGGCAAGTGATGTACCCAATCTGGTGGAAGGTGGGTGCAAGTGATGGGTAATTTAATGATCGGGGTTCATCCTTACCGGAATTCCGACTGGAGACCTGGTTTGGCCCTCACATACGTCTTTGGCATTTTGTATGTGACAGTTGAATCTGGTTATACCCCTTATATGAGTATTACGATTATTCGTAATCCTATTTTAGTGGAAGGGGCCAAGTGACTTTGGTGTGGTATGGACCTGCCACCAGGTCAGGTTATTCTAATTTCAGGGCTGAATATATTGTTTCTCGATGTAAATATTCAGTTCTGATTTTGGAATTTTCCCCCCAATGCAGCAGGTTAAAACGGGATCGAACCCATTCGCCCGGCCTTACATGACCTTAGTTGTTGATAGGCCGTTAAACACCAATAAACAAACAAACAAACTGACCTTGTAAGGTCACAACTCAAAGTGTTAACACTTACAATGTGTATCTATATAAATGGATGTAAATTATTATTCAATAACATATGTGTATACCAAATCTTTAACATTTATTAAAATGGCTTTCCCAATGCAGGCTCAAAAGTATGAAAGATGAAATGTGATTGTGTGGACTTTTGATATTGAGTTGACCATCAGCCCAAACCTGCTTCCAGATAATATGCATACCCCAAGTAATCCTTATTTCAAAATGCATCAGTATAGATCCAGTATTAGACAGAGCAATTATGGTGTTAGGCAAATGATTGACTGGCAAATTGAGAAAAAAAGATACTTAGACTAAAGCACAGTCGGTGGCGCGCCATCGCAATATACCCACTTTTCCAAATGCTAAGTCGAAAAGGGGGAGATAATCCGAGACGGGTTCGAATCAAAAATCAAAATTCAGTTTGCACATCTACACACCATAAGGAAGGCACAAACCCAGTTTCAGGTATGTAGCTATTACAGCTAAAAAGGTTTACTTCTTACAAGGCAGAATTGAGAGATTGTAAGTAAAAAAGGGGGGAGATAATCCATGACCGGGGTCGAATCAAAAATCAAAATTTACTTTGCGCATCTACATGTACACACCATAAGGAAGGCACACATCAAGTTTCAAGTCTGTAGCTAGTATAGTTAAAAAGTATTACTTCTTACAAGGCAGAATTGAGAGAGATTGTAAGTAAAAAAGGGGAAGATAATCCATGACCGGGGGTCGAATCAAAAATCTAAATTCACTTTGCACATCTACACACCATAAGGAAGGCACACATCAAGTTTCAAGTCCCTAGCTATTACAGTTAAAAGGTTTTACTTTTTACAAGGCAAAATTTGGAAATTATAAGTTTAAAAGGGGGAAATAATGACCGGGGGGTGAAATAAAAAATCGAAATTAAAAAGTTTTACTTCTTACAAGAAACGTACGGACAGACGGACACCTGTGTCGAAAACAATATATTAATTTTGTTCTCTCTCCAAAAAGTGGATATACTAAGACCAATTGATATATCAGACACATTTTTCTTTGAAAACAATATTCTTGCATTTCAGTTTGTTTTGTAGTATTTTTCAAGGATAAAAAAACAACTGGTAAAGTCTTGAATAATTACATTTCCTGGTGGTTTAACATTTGGAATTTATTTTGTATGCGTTTGAACAGAGTTAGATGTTTGTTTCCTATTTTCATTACTTCTCAATCGAAATAAATGTTTTGATATTTCATTTAAACTGTCTCGAATGCAATACATATTAAGAGATTTCGTGTCTTAATTTAAGCTTAGTGATAAGTCATAAATGAAAATTGTCAGTTATAAATATGTCCATTTCTGTACATATGAGATATAAGTACAGAAAAATCAAAATACATTAAAAAATAAATCTGACAATGTATTCATTTTAACCAGACATGTATATTACACCCTAAATCCCTAATGTAACAAAATAAATGTAGTATGACTAAATTCAATATTTATTATATGAATCACAATTATTCCACTCATAAAACAGTAAATAAAATAGACCCTGGCAAGGCTGAACGGATATACATACTTATATGTGGGCTACACTGGTCACAAATGCATTTGGTTCTTTTTCAAATCTGTGGCTGTGACTGGAGAAATGGGTTTTATGGGATTTGTGACCAGTGTAGCTCCTGATCATATAGCACTTATGTAGCCTGATAACGGTCTATATTGCTTGTTAGAAGGTGGTTAATTGACAGACTGACAAACAGTGCATATCCTAATCAGACTGCGGATGCACAGACTGATATGGATTTACACTGGTCGCAAAACCCATCAGCCCAATATCTCCAGATCCAGCAACATATCAAGATCACAGAAACACAATAGGTTTACATAGTGCTACAATCATCAATTAATTAATTTACACACATATACTATGCTAGTGTAACACCGTGGTTAAGGAAATGGCCGTGTTGACAGTGAGAAGTTGCAATTATTAATTAAGCGGATCGTTTACTGTTGTTATACAGTCCTTTGATGTGCCACTAAGCGGAACGGTAACTTTCTGGATCAAGTTTGTACACGTTTCGCGCTGTCAATAAACACTTTTTGATAACAAAGAAAATGATACAGATGATCAATTTTGCAAGATATGTGTATGATTAGACGATCTATATTTTGAAATAAAGATGTCACATTCAAAAATATTCATTATTTTCATAAAACCTGAGTGGTATTTGTGACTAGAAATTGGACAGGCGAATCCAATGAAAACAAATGTCAGTGAAAGTAAACCGTCGCTGATTGGATACACCTTTTACGTTTCGTATTTCTAGACCAATCAAATTATGTTTACTTACCACATTCGGTTGTGAGGTTCTTCCGCTGCTGGAACACACAGAATTTATTTTTGATTTTTATTTGAAACTCAAATATGTTAGGCTAATTGCAACAATTCTTAACCAGACGCAGCGCAGTATATGTATTAAGATACGGGTTTGAAAGAAATCGACAATGGCAGACAGGCTGAGGACGGAAAGTCGTCTTAAATTGAGACGAAAAGTTGGACATGGTTTGACTCGTCCAGTTTCAGAAATATCTGGCGACAGTGGCACCGGTGCCAGCCGTGAAAGTGGACAAATGCAAAATCTTCTCGGCGAGTTTAAAGGCCTGTACGAAGGAAGGCTGAAGCAGTTGGATGTCACAGAGGCAACAGGAGAAGACACTTCAAGGGTATTATATTGTGTTTGTACATGTTTTGGTGATGATAAATACAAGTGTAACCGGAATCGTATCGGGCGTTGTGTAATTGTTTGAGGTTCGTTCACTCTAGATCCATAGGTAACAGTATGACTGTACGGTTATAGGCTTTTGAAAGGACAAGGTAAATAATAACTCTTGACAATGTGCAGTTCATGAATGATTATTGGTGTACAAGTGAGCTTATTAAAGTATTATATATATCTTATGACCAACCCCCACCCCCTAACTGGTATTAATGCATTTTAGACCCCCGTGTCAAAAATAAATGGGTTCCCTGAGATTTAGGGTGACCATGTAGGCAGGTTTCAAACTTGGCGATTACTCGCCTGTAGTTATCAAGAGTGCCGGTCAATTTAGATTGAACGTAAGCCGGGGCCGAACTAGCCGTCTGCTCGGCTTATATAGCAAGTTATGACCATGCACGTGCATGGCCATAATCTCGAACCCCTCGTAAGTATGAAGGTGGATCTAAGATAATACGAAAAAGTCTGTTAGACCAGTGATTATAATACATATTTTGTCTATGTCAATACACGCCATGACCGCCGCCAACAATAAACGTTTACAAGCCTCATACATGTAGCTTCATATTTATTAAAGGCTATATGTATGAGTACAGTATAGTAGAGTACAGGGTAGTACAAACTATAGTTACTTGTATAAACATTTAGAGGGACAATAAGTATGATAATTGTTGATGGCGGACATGGGTGCTTTGACATAGATAGGTCATCCCCGTTACACAAGTATGAAAGACTGAGTGAGTGCTAGTGTTTTATTGTATTCTTCTTCATCCTCTATTAGTATTATAATGGCTACCAGTCGTTCCGACTTTAATGGCCATGTGCTGGCAAGAAATAGGTTGACATGTCTCCCAAGCTACTCCGTCCACCTGGGAAAACAAATTAACGTGATAAAACAATGTTCAACTATAGACTAACGGTAACATACAGTGATACTATGTCTTTAAATTCTGGAAGTTTGACATCGCAGAGTTTTTGCTGTAGGTGTCATTTCCGGGATCCACTCGTTGGCACCTCGTAGATGGACAGAAGCTGATTCTGTTGATCCTCTATTCTAGGCACCGACCGGTAGGTCCCGGTAACGATTTAGTTACCCATTAACAGACTCGACTCGAGGGATGTGTTGTGGCATACAGGGGTCATACCAATTATCCGGACAATCAATTTATCGGACAAATGAAAATAGCTGTTAATTAAACGCAGTCATTTGATCCGATTTTGCAACGAACACATCTAAGTCACTCCGGGTGCTTGCTGTTTCCATGCCAGTATGAATAATATCGGCATGGTAAACATTTTAGTAAAATTTGCTGAAAACATTCCCCCAACTATATCCACAAGTTGTTTACAACGTCAAACGTCGCGCGGGGGCTTGTATCTGCATGCACATAATTTGAGGCCCCTATAGAGTTTTTCAATACTCTGTTGTGTGAAGTATGCAGATGATACGATGCATTCCTGCAATATAATTTTCAGACTGTTTATTACACAATGTACAATACAGAGCAGATAGGAAGGAATGCGAAAATGTATCATGATAGAAAAAGAACGAAGAGCTACTTATTCAAAAACAAATAATAATTGTTTCAAGGCCAAATCGCCCCAAGCCATTTCGGACCCTAGCCATTACACACCATATCGCACCCATATTAAATTCGTGGTTAAAATCGACAGGTGCGAAAACACCAGTGTACGAAACGATCATTACCGCGGATTTTCCACCAAATTATGAAGAGCTCAATCGAGTGCGCCCATTACGTCATTGCATAGTTGTTCTATAAATACAATAAATTTTATAAATACGATGTTTTCCAAGAAGCGAATGGTGTTTGTTTTTTCTGCAAAACAACACAATGCTGTTTATACTGGTTTTCAGGCGATATAATTATGATTTTAAGGTGAGAATGATCAGAGAATCTGATGATCTGACCCAATTTTAAGTGAGAAAGATGGCACAGTTTGCTAAATAGTTTCCATGCGTTGAGAAAGCAAGAACCGACGATTGTTCTGTGAAAATTTTATGCCCGTAGCTGCTATTTTAAGAAAAATATCATAAAAAAACAGCCATTTTTTTCCGATAATCTAGAGGATCCCTGTAGGGGTTAGAACATCTGACTTCCAATCCAGAGGTTGTGGGTTAAAACCTTGCCTTGGGCATCAAAAGTACTTTCATAGTATTTCAATCCTGCTGGTCTGTCGGATTTGACTTTAAACTGTGGTCCCGACTCTATATGACCTTAGCGGTCACTTTTTCCAAGAATAGCTGTTGACAGGCAACCAGTGAAACCCCATTAACTCACTCAGTGGCATTATGTAGGTCTATTAACTTACACTCTAAGTTAGTCCTTTATGCTATATGCACCTCCATGTCGAGTCACTGACAATCGTTGCAGATCACCTGTGGAAAAGTAACAGTTTCTTACATTTCACACGTGATAATTTATATTATTTTTTTTTAAATTATCAAATTATATGAAATGGCCGTCATCACAGGATTTACTAGGTCAGACTTTCACACCAAATGGTTCACGTGATTTCAATTGACGTGAAGTGATTAAGGTACTCGGTAACATTATATTATATTATAGCTTTTCTACCACATGGTTGACCATATAATGTATGCTTTTTTTTCTACAATAATGAATATTTTATATTTATCATTCAACATGAATAAATAAAAATTCAAAAAAATTAAATACAACAGTAACAAAAAAAAACGCTAACAAAATGCGCCTGACAACATTTGTAACCAGTTTATTCCGAGATCAGTCTGTTCCAGGAATGTGCTACTTGTACTGGGCAGGACTCGGTAGCGGTAGTACCCAATCACGAGAGCAGTTGAAAAGAAAGCAAATTAAGTGTAAAACATGGTGAAGAGTTGTTCAATTTTATTTTTGGAGGTGTCTCGCAGTGAAGCGTTCATCTCGTGAGACAATGGATGTGTCGGAGACAATTATTTTATTAGTCAAAGGAAACACGTAATTGTGATGTTGCTGACATCATTTCTCCATATATGTGGCGGTGACTGGTGAATTGGGCTTATGGGTTTTGCACCCACTGTAAATCCTGAGCAGCCTATGCATCCGCACAGTCTGATCAGTATCTGCACTGTTTGCCATCCCATCAATAAAACATCCATCATGCTTCTAACATGCAATATAGATTGCTATCAGGCTACATGAGAGTGCTATTTCAGTCGGAGCTACACTGGTTACAAAACCCATAAGCCCCAAACTTGGTAATTTTTTTTACATAAAAAACTGTACAAGTTTATTAATCATGATATACATGTAGCTTAAATATTACATGTACATGTGAGCACACCCATAATACCATTGGTTAAAATGACCTTCATTACTTTTTGTGCCCCGACAAATTTATTTGATGGGTATTATAATTTACCCTTATCCATATGACCGTACATACTTCAGTGTGGTGAGAACCTGACATCAGGTCAGGTTATTCTACTTTGAGGGCTGAATAAATATTTTCCCCGAATTCCATACAGATAAAATATGGGATTTGACCCCGTTGACCCAGCCTAATATGACCTTAGCTGTTGGCATGCCGTTAAAACACCATTAAAGGTACATGCCCACTCAGTAGGCACAAACTGTTCTTAAAAGGAATTAAATAAGTGTATAATTGTGTCACTATTCCACCAGTTATAAAAATTACGAGTGCCTGCTATATAAATGATTATATCTGTATAGCGGGCACTTGTAATGTTTAATTCCTATAAAAAACATGTTGTGCCTACTTTAATCAATCTGTGACCCCAACATAAGCATGCCTATGTCAAGGTAATGCAGATACTTTGAAGAAAAATCCTGCTGAAACGCACCCATGGTTTATATACAGACACAGCTTCCATGGCTGAATTCTTTCTACAATATAGAGGCGTTGATTTATGATCTAGTTGAGAGGTACAGTAAAAAATGTTTGAAGTCCAGTTCCGCCAATCTATATATATAACAGGGCTCCAGATAAGGAAATGGACCAGATCACACAATTTCAAGATCAATTGAGTGTTTCAGAATTTTCTTAGTATTTTTCCATTTTGTTTTCAGGTCACCTATAGAGTAATTTTTGTCAGAGAACCTATACAATTTATGTATGCGATACACTCATGCCACCCATTAAAGGTACACGCCCACTCAGTAGGCACAAAATGTTCTTTATATCAGAGACATCATCTTAAACATTTCCTGGCAAAATAAACATTCATTCACGATTTTCTTACATATTGATTGGCATTATTATACATTTTATATCAGACGTAAATTTCCACACTGATATCAGGGGTGATAACCGTGTTTCCTTAAAACGACAATGGACATTACATGTACTATTTATTCTGTATATTTATTTTTTATATGCAATGATCATACTTTATAATCTGTCGAAAATACTTTTTTTTCCAGGTGACCCATTTAAAGGTACGGTATATGCCCATCCAGTAGGCACAAAATGACTGACCTTTTTTATCACCATCATATCATTGTCTTTGAAATACTTAATCATTACCTATCTTTATCATGTGACCGCGTCCATATGTATTGTGCCATCACTTGCATTAAATATTTATTTTTCTTGGGCTATTGATGTACTGGCATACCACTGGTCTTGTTTTAACCGTGACAATGCTGAATTAAATTTTGTCGTCTGCTGTTTATTTTCCATTTTTCTCATAAAAAAAAAAAACATGCTTTGACAGCACTTTAGATCATTTCCATTGGAAATTATTCTAAAATGCTGCCAAACCATGTTTTATTGACAGAAAAGATAAAATATGAAACAACAGCAGACAATTATTTTTGTTTCCTGCAGTCTAAGGGTTAATTAAAGGGTTATTGCTACATATGTTAGAATTTTCTTGCACACCCACCGCCATAATTTCTCCTTCCCCTAACCCGTCCGTGCGTCTTGTCCGTTAGAAGTTTTGATTATGACATTTGCCATAGTTGTTTCTCAATGCTGTCATAACTTCTTGAAAGAATACTTTAATATTCCAATACATCATCCTTGTACACAAACACAAAACATCCATGCTGTCCTTAATATAACCATGACCTCTTTGACCTTCACAACTTTGCTTATAGAAGCTTAGCACTTAATCAAGTTTTCCGGAGTTTCTCCAATCTGCCACCGGGGGCATTCGTGTGCCGACGGGCCGTATTTTCTTGTTTGGCGTCTAGCAACCACTGATGGCTTTTGCCAGATCCCCATGTGAGTTCCATATTTGAACTTTTCGTGTGCCGGAAACAAAAATTGTTGTCTGGTGTTAGTTCATATGTATACCCCCGGCATACAAAGTATGTCGAGGGGGTATATAGTTTTAGTAATTCTGTCTGTTTGTCTGTCCACGTTAAGTTTTTGGGTACCCATTATCTCTGTAAAGGTAAGTCGGATTGACCTCAAACTGCATATACTTCCTTATCATCATTCATATTTCCATTCCATACCACACTCATGCGGCGGCCTTCATGTCCAAGGTCAAGGTCAAATTTCTTAGAACTTTGCAATAAAGTTTTTTTTAAATATTTGCATTGAAGTTTTTATTTGTCGGTCCCGCCTGCTCACTTTCGCTAGTTTGTCTTTTTTCTTGTTTTTTATTTGTCGGTCCCGCCTGCTCACTTTCGCTAGTTTGTCTTTTTTCTTGTTAAAACATGGTTTGGCAGAACTATAGAATTATTTCCAATCCAATGGAAATGATTCTAAAGTGCTGCCAAACTGTTTTTCTTGATAAAAATCAAAAATATAAAATAAACAGCAGACGACAAAATTTAAGTAATTTAAGCATTTGTAAGTGTTAAAGGTTCAGCCACCCTGCTAACGACAGTTGGGGAAGGAAGGAAATAATCAGGGATGGAGAAATTGTCTGAACATTGGCATGCAACAAGCATCTCATCCCTACTAACGACAGTTGGGGAGGGAAGGAAATAATCAAGGATGGAGAAATTGTCTGAACATTGGCATGCAACAAGATATCTCATCAGGATCTATACTGTAGTGATTGTAAAGAATAGTTTCCTGACTACTTGTATTAGAAAATTGTCCTATTTCAAATAAACGGAACAATAAAAATATAGCATGTGACAGTAAACGTCAGATGTTCAGGGGTAAAAGTGAATCAATTTTCTGCCGTGGACACCTTATTTTAAAAGTTTGTCCGTAAATGATGCTCTTTGGTGTATGTGGGCCCGTTAAGTATGGCAATACATGTACAGGTATGTCTACTTTACATATATTGCTTCATGTATGCCATGTGCCTTTAAAAACTGATAAATGTGTAAACTATATGGTAGTCTGATTGTTTTTGTATTAACTCTATAGATGAGGCAGTGCATGGGATCTCTAACCTTTATGATAGTCATCCAAACCATCTGAACAGTCTTGATAATCTGCGATGCTGTACTGTACAATAGACTGTGTATATGTGTGTGTTGACTATGTATCAGTGTACCAGTTCATTTAGACAGACATTGTCTGTCTGTCTTACAAATGAACTTATATACTGATCATAGATCAATGAATTAACTTACTTGCTGACTGGTTGCAGCCAAGATGTGTATTTTCTTTACTCCGCTTCTATTGTATTCACATGAATGAGATTTTTCACATGATTTTAAATTTTGTAAAATAATAACTACAAGTCAATTATATAAACGAGTGTTAGGAATTAAGCGAATATGACAATACCGTAAGTTAAATCTATTCTTGATATCAATCATAATTTGGCCTGATACTTATCTTTTCTATTCGTTGGAAGGAAAATGAAGGTTTCATTGACTAAATGGCGACGAGTGCAGGCCCTGATCAGACTTTCTGGATGCAGTTAGACGAGGGTTCTATCACTCTTCGTCTTTCAGTCCCTGAAAAACCTGTTAACTAACAAACAGTTATAAGTATGTAATAGATCCTTATCAGGCTGCAGACATGTACACGCATATCAGGATCTGGTCTGGTCTGGCCACAAGCCTCAATCGAATCTCTCCAGTTGTCACTATTAGTGACAGTTACAGTCGGTTAGTGCCTTCTGGGAGACTCAGACCTGTGACATAAACAAATGCCATGAAAATACATCCCATTATCCCTCCTACCTGGTATCGTACTGAAAGCTACGTTTCCCGTAAATATAATGTGTAGTACGACACCAGGTGGGTGTGGGTGGCAGGTGGGAACATGCGATGGGTAATTTAATGATCGGGATTCATCCTTACCGGAATCCCTACCAGACACCTGGTTTGACCCCCAGGTACGTCTTTCTTGTATATGAGAGTTGTATCTGGCTATACCCCTTATACAAGTATAAATATGATTATTCATAATCCTTTTACTTTTAGGGGAAGTGGCTTTGGTGTGGTATGGACCTGGCATTAGGTCGGAGGTCGGGTTATTCTAATTTCAGGGCTGAATATATATATTTTTTTTTTTATGTAAATATTTCGTTTTGATTTTGGGATTCCCCCCCAATGCAGCAGGTTGAATACAGGATCGAACCCGTTGACCCAGCCTTAAATGACATTAGCTGTTGATAGGCTGTTGATAGGCTGTTAAACGCCAACAACAAACATCAGGTGGTGTTGTTTTTATGCCACCGGGTTTCGAAGAAACTGGTGGCATATAGTGTTTGGACCGTCCGTCCGTCCGTCTGTCCGTCTGTCCGGGCACACATTAGGGTACTTATGTGGCTAGCCCCACAGGGTTATGGACTTGGTAAAGGATAGGGTTGGTTACAATTAGCCACCTAAAAAATCCTTTTATGTGGCTAAAAATCGTTTTATGTGGCTAATATTTAACATGTGATAAGCCACATAAGTATAGTACTGTAAGAACGTCCGTCTGTCCGTCCGTCACACTTTTTGGTTAACCAATTTGTCACAGTTTCTCAAATATGCTGCAGGTGGCATCTGCATTCGACAGACGCATTTCTTGTTATTCATGTCCCAAGTCCGAGTCTTTTACCTGTGCTCACCTTTCTATGTGTTACAGACGCGTATCCGGGTGCTGCAGGCGTACGTGAACGACCTCAGTGAACAGAACGAGGTCCTGGTACAGACCGTGGAGGAGTTGGAACATGAGGCCAACGATCGCGTCGAGCTCCTCGAGTCCAAACTGAAAAACACCTCCAGCACACACAAGGTACTAGCAAGATTTACACATACCATGATACATAAAAGGTATTTCTAGAAAACAAAGAAATCATTCTACTTGGCGACATAAATATTAACCTACTTAGTCCGAGTACCAATGCTTATGTAAAAATTTGGTTAACAACTACCAGTTCCATAAATTTAACTCCGTTGGTTAAAGAGCCAACTCGAGTTACTGATGTTTCAATAACATTGATCGACCATGCCTACAGTAACAGACCAGAAAATATTACACATGTGTTTGTACCAACGTATGTTATCAGTGATCATTATCCTGTCTGTTTAACAAGGAAGTGACACAATGATAGAGAAAGAAATTCCTGTCACAATGTTATATCATATCGCAAAACAAAGCAATTTGATGAAAATGCATTCAAACAAGATTTATCCACCCAGTAATGGACATATGATGACCCTAATGATGCTTTAGATTTCTTTATGCTATGTTTTTCCAATGTCCTTGACAAACATGCACCAAGACACAAGAAACGTGTCAAGTACATGCATCAACCAAACTGGTACAATGTCGAAATTTCGGAGGCTTGCAGGAAAAGAGATTATTTTCACAAAATGAAAGACATAGCAAATTATAGACTTTGGCGAAATAAAGTAAAAACATTAATTCAAACTTCGAAAAGGTCCTACTACTCTTGAACTATTAATGAAAGCAAGAAAAATCCTAAACAATTATGGAAGAACTTACATGATCTAACAAATAAATCTAAAAGAAATCCCACTTCATGCATGTACATAAATGATGCTAATGGTGATCCCAGGGCTTCTAAAATTTTCAGTTTACCGGTTCTGGGCCGATTCTGACTCTCAGACCCATTGAGATTTGAAAACTAGTCTTAAAAATCAGTCCGAGAAAAATTGCCTGTCGGCTGCTATTTCGCTATAAACCATGTAAATTTACCGTTTTTGACCACCAAGTAATGTCCAGTCGTGTTGAACAGTGCGGACACATGACACATATCCGCGGGCCATATCCGTGTGCAACAACTCGCTGTGTATTCAGTTTCTCCTAGTATCAATTTTTCTTAACACACTCGTGGTAATTGCGACAGGTTATACACCTGTGTGTATATACAGCTTAGTGACTTAAATAGACTGGCTTCAGCGTAAAGATACGAGAGTTCCTAGACTCGCCATTTCTGATGATGTTAAAATAAAATGAAGAAACCATGCATATTTAACCCCAAGTAACTGACACGGACTATCGGCCCGGGCTATTCCATATTAAGTTAGGAAATTCAACTAAGGCAACTGGTCTCGATGACCTCAGTGCAACAGTTTTGAAGCCAGCTGAGTGCCTCTATTACAGCTAAACCACTTACTAAGTTAATAAACATGATAAACCTAAGCATTACAACAGGAACTTTTCCAGACAGTCTGAAGAAAGCAAAAGTAACTCCTATATTCAAAAAAGGATCTAAAAATGACAAAAACAATTACAGACCTGTATCTATTCTCCCTATTCTGTCCAAAATCATTGAAATACATGTATGTGAACACATGCTAATTTATCTTAATAAATTTAATCTAATTTATGGGCGACAATCAGGGTTTAGAAGTAATCATTCATGTGAAACTGCCTTAAATGCTATTATTGATGACTGGATTACTGCAATAGACAATAATGATGTTGTTGGAACAATTTTTCTAGACCTATCCAAAGCTTTTGACCTTGTAAATCATAAAATACTGCTACAGAAATTACATAGCTATCAATTTAGTGCTAACTCATTATCTTGGTTTCTGTCTTATTTACATGACCGCACATTACAAGTCTCAATTTCTGGTAAACTATCTAATCCCCAGCCAATTATCTCAGGTGTTCCGCAGGGCTCTGTATTAGGACCATTACTTTTTGTACTGTACATTAATGATCTGTCATTACAAGCAAAAAATTCACTTATCAATATGTTTCAAGTGCCGATGACACTACTCTTACCGCGATGGGCAGATCAGTCGTTTCAATTGCAAATGATCTCAATAAGGATTTAGATTCTATTGTTAAGTGGTGTAAGGACAACCATATGTACATAAACATTGATAAAACAAAAACAATGCTAATTTCTTCAAATCAAAAACAAGCGTCTATTAATTGTAACAAGCCTGATCTAAAAATTAATGATTTATTAATCCAATATAGCAATGAAGAACGACTTTTGGGTATTACTATTGATAGCACACTGTCATGGTCTGAACAAATAACAAGAACTGTCAAGAAATACAATTCCTTGCTTTACTTACTAAGTTGTGTAAAACAATACTTAGACATACCATCAAGAAAGCTATTCTTTAATGCATATATATAATACCTCACCTTGATTACTGTTGTACGATCTGGGGAAAGAGTAATGATGAATTATTGAATCAAATAATTAAAATTTCAGAAACGATCGGCAAGGCTAATTCTGAATGAAGATATTTATACTCCTTCAGCCACACTATTCAAAGAGCTTGGCTGGATGCAGTTTGATGCAAGGGTTGATTATAAAAAGGCTATTTTAATATATAAATCTCTAAATAAAATTTCTCCATCATATCTCCAAAATAAATTCACTTATACACATGAAATTCATAACCTAAATCTGCGTTCTTCTGTAAATAGCTTACTTTATGTACCAAAGCCACATAGAGAAATATTCCGAAAATCTTACTCTGGATCTTGAATCTGGAAAAATCTCCCAGATACGGTAAGGCAAGCACAAAGTCTGGTATCATTCAAAAACCTGTATTTACAATGGTACCATGCACAGCAACATCACTTCTAAACTTTCTGCTTGTCTATTAAACACCAGTGTCTAATCTTGACCAAATTGTAAATCACAAGTCTTTTATGCATGTTTATAATGTACGTAGTATGTATGTATGTTTGTATAGTATGTATATTTTATAGTTAGAGAGGGCCTCTGGGAAGATTGGATTTACCAACTGATGTTTTACCCTCATTAAATAAAGTCATTATTATTATTATTATACATACTTTATTTCTCACTGAAGAATCGCAGTATATGTTGTGACAATTCATTTGAACCGTTGAGACGGTTCAAATGAATTGTCACAACATAATACTTGAAATGTATATGATATACATTCACTGCCATGCTTTGCGCAAAATTTATATTTACATTTTAAAGAACATCATGTATGTAACCATATACTCTCGACCACCAAATGCCTGAAATACATGTTATTCTTGTTGATTATAGCCATCTGAACTACGTCTAATACCGGTATGACGATTCTGTTAATTTCCGAATTTTTATTACCCTTAGTTTACATTAGCCTGGGCTGTGTAATTGTCTAAAGGTGTTTCTTCATTATTGTAACAAAACCATGGACATTTACAGTGCTCCAGATAAGGAATTAGTAATTGAGTATTGTCACTCCATCATTTCTGAAGCAATTGGGTATTTCAAAATTTTAATTGAGTAAAATTAAATCACACTATTGTTTGCACATCAACAGGCAGCAATTATTGAATAGTTTGCTTCAAAATGAAAACATGTCTTTGCATTCCTTGGAGACAATTCTAATGAAATACCAAGATGTGTTTTCATGGAAAATAAGGAAAATATGCTATATTTGTGGTCTGTTTATTGTCTTCTGCAGCACGATTTCAATTCGGGTTTTGGTAATTTTAATTGGGTATTTAAGCAAATACGCACCTTATCTGGAGCTCTGCATTTAAGCCATTTCAGTTGGTGTTGCACATCATTGTTCGTTCAAGTATTATCAGATTACTGTATGGTTGAGTTCCATATGATCTATTTAACCAGTTATTCCATATAATTATATACATATTTGTGTCTGTAACTGAAGAAATGGAGCTTATGGATTTTGTGACCAGTGTACATCCAGATCAGCCTGTGCATGCACACAATCTGATGAGGATCTGCACTGTTTGTCACTCTATCAATGAATCGCCCATCATGCTTCTAATAAGCAATATACGGTAGATCGTTATCAGGCTACACAAGCATGCTATTTGATCATGAGCTACACAGTTCACAATTGCCATTAACCCCATTTCTCAAGTCACAACCACATTTGATGTTTGTTTTCAATTGACAGCCATGGGATGATTGTGTAAGTAGACAATCGCTAACAAGAGCTGTGATAATGGAAATAGGAGATTTTGTATCGCTAGTCTTGGTGGGTTGGGATTATTATGTGTGAGGCAGTGACTGTTTCTGACGGCATACATGTATACAACGATGCTGTCCATAATGTGTATCTCAATATTGTCACGTCCGCTTTCGGACAGCGCGATATAGTTGACACATTGGCTTACGTACGTACACACATACATATATGTGTGGCCAGGTTAAAGTTTTTGGTTAAAGTCTTTTGGTATACTATCAAAGCCTCGGTGGGCGGGCGCAACATGCGGGCCACGGCCATCTAGTTGTGCTCGCCGTGTATTAACACAGTGTAATAAAAATAATTTTACCCTAGTATAATAAATATACAAATAAGCTTCTTACAGGTTTGTTGACCAGTACATCTTCAGGGGTGGGTGGCAGGTGGGAGCACGCGATGGGTAATTTAATGGTTATACCCCTTATGTGAGTATTACGATATTCGTAATCATATTTTAGGGAAAGGGGCCAAGTGACTTTGGTGTGGTATGAACCTGGCACCAGGTCAGGTTATTCTAATTTCAGGGCTGAATATATTTGTTCTTGATGTAAATATTCTGTTCCGATTTTGGGATTTTCCCCCCAATGCAGCAGGTTAAAATGGGATCGAACCCGTTTGCGCGGCCTTACATGACCTTAGCTGTTGATAGGCCGTTAAACACCAATAAACAAACAAACAAACAAACATCTTCAGGGTATGATGATGTGCTTATGCAATGAATATAATCTAATATTTGTGGTGATTTAATATGGTATTTATTAAACTCGTTGACTTAGGCTATGCTCATGTTAGATCCTCAAATACAGTAGTCAACTCTTTGCCAACAGCAGTAATGAGGGTCCTTCATGTAAACATTTGCGCACATTTGTCTTGGTTATGCAATAACTGGATATAACTGGATATTTTTCATGTTCATGGTTAACAATTTTGTGTTTTTGTGGTTCTTCCCTCGATTCATTATAGCTATGTGACAAGATTTGGGTATATTTGTGTGAAAATTAATTACAATATGATTGTGATAAACTTCATCAATTACGCCCCTCCTTCGTGATAAATTACCCAGCGACATTCCTTTTGACCTATTGGGATGTATTTGTGTGGATGGTTGTGCTGGGGGAGGTGGGGGGGGGGGGGTGTGGGTGAGTGTATGGAGATACCTAATTCCATTACATAGCTCAAATTTAGAACTGCTAGAATCCGTGCCATCTGCCGAGAAACGTACCTTACAACGTTTGTGATGAGCATAGTCTCAGAGCCTGTTAATCTACACAGTCGTGTTTGCCAAATACTAGAAACAGCAGCACGCACCATGGTTAACCTGTTTAGAATTTTTTTTTATGCCCCACCACGATTGTGGAGGAAGCATTTAGTGTTCCCCTTGTCCGTCCGTCCTTCCGTCCGTCACCCACCTTGTAACTTGGAAAACTTTTAAACCGTACTAGCTACAGATCTGAAACTTGGTATGTAGCTTCCTTATGGTGAGTGGATGCGCAAAGTTTATTTTGATTTTTGATTCGACCTCCGGTTCATTGATTATCTCCTTATTTTCGACTTAAAATTTCTCAATTTTGCCTTGTAACTTGTAAAACTTATCTCCCTCTTTTCGACTTAGAATTTTGCCTTGTTTACTATCAAAGCGGTATGTCGGGCATCCGTGTTCTATGAACACATTTTCTAGTTTGTGTATATTTCTTTATCATTATGCTGGTAGAAGCGAATGTTGTACATTGGGCATCTCTGTTGATTACATGTATGACAATCTGAAATGTTTACAGAATTATTGAACTATAAACAGTGTGGCTTCACTTGCAGTTCTGTATATACATGTATACGGGAGATAACCCTTAGCCTGACTAGCGGCGTGCGTTGTGTCCTTGAGCAAGACACTTTATCCACACTGCTCCAGTTCACCCAGCTGTAAATGGGTACCGATAATTCTTAGTTTCTCTGTAAATACAAATTACCGGCTTCTCTCAAAAATCTCTACCTCCGTTCTTTCTCCCATTCTTGGTAGACGGCATGCAAGGTCCTAGAGCCAGTGCCGCCGTTAAATATAAGCTAAACAATAGCCGTGACCATTTGTGAACACACTGTAGAAGGTTTTAATCAGAAACTAGTATCGCTGACAATAGGATTTCCTGTAGTGCACTATGAGCCCATTCTAAGCAACTTATGTTTTGGGAGCATTTTCCATAAATGATGTTGGAATTGGTTTACTTAGAGTTCGGGCGGCCGTTTCACTAAACTTTGTACGACTAAAATGTTTGTAAGTGCCGAATTATGATAGTCTGTAGATTTCACATTAACAATTGTTTGTTGTAAAACAATATTATGCAGCCTATGTTCAATAAATGCAAATCCATCAATTGAAATTTCCGGATCCTAAATTTGCACTTACGAACATTTTAGTCGTACGAAGTTTAGTGAAACGGGTCCCCGGTATCTTAATGATGAATCCGTCGTTAAGGACCTAACTAGTGAAACATACTGGGATTCATACCTGGGGCCAACTAGTCCTGGGTGTAATAAAGGTGTCTGGTACCAGATCAGGACACTGGCTTTCTGAATGTTTGTACAGGGGAGTCCCGTTTCTATGCGACCGCTTACTACGCGAACACGGTTACTACACGGTGCTCGTGTGGCTTCCAATTTTTTTTTTAACCCGCTAACTAAACTATCAACATATACCTTTCAAGATCGCGACCCCCAATATGGCCCATATCTGTGACTAATTAAATTGACTCCGTGAATGTAGACCGCCCTGTGTGTTTACTACATGTACCTCTGTGCTGCTTGGCTGTCTGGGATAATAGCTGTTATGCAGATTAACAGATCTCAGCACTGACAGTTATCCATATTCCAGAAGTTGACAAACAGCTGACATTCCCTTTGAAGTTTGCAATCAGCCGCATGTACTAGGAAGCAGAATCTGCCATATTGAACAGCCAATGAAATTCTCTTGCTTAATCACGTGTTATCGCCGTCCAATCAGTGTATGTAGCGTATCTACACGTATCACACACACCTAAAAATAACCCATTTCAGTGAGCGAGTTCAGGTTCATACTATATCTTGAACTATAGTAGATGCATTGCGTCGTTTGGCTAGTCGAACTATAGTAGATTTATGACGTCACTCTGGTCGAACAAGTCTGCGTTCGCGGTTGTTTAGTTGAACTATAGTTCAACTATAGTAACCATAGTTTAAGCTCAAACTCGCTCAGTATTGTATTCGACAGCTTTGTGTACCGTAAAACATGTAAACATGCGAAACGAAAGTAATAAGCGTAAACAGTTTACCGTAAGGGACAAACTAGTTTGTGGATACTTGCGATGCAACAGGATATAATAAATTCAGGGTAGATCTATGCTGTTACATTTTTAAGTAGTTTATTAGTAAAATTTAATTATTTATACATTGCTGTTCGTTCTTAAAATCGTGACCCCATACCGCCAGAGTAAAGTTTGGTCCGTTTTCAGTCGGGCCAGAGTGTCCCCGGTTTCATTAACAAAACAATTGCTACAAATTCGCGATCCGGCTATATCGCAATCATGATTCCTGGCTCCCAATGACCGCGTAGAAACGGGACTCCCGTGTACATGTAGTTAGAGGCTAGATTTTGGTATATACACAGAGCTCCAGATAAGGTGCGTATTTGCTGAAATAACCAATTAAAATTGCAGAACAATTGCTACAAATTCGCGATCCGGCTATCATGATTCATGATTCATGGCTCCCAATGACCACGTAGAAACGGGACTCCCCTGTAGTATAATTCCAGTGCTGAATAATCAAACATTTACATCTGTATCGGGCCGCATAAGTGTGTTACATGTTCAGGAGCTACATTGGTCAAAAACTTGGTAAACCCCATCAGACTGTCGGGCACAATGAGGGTGAAAGGAATTACTGATTGTCCTAATGGCTTTAACCCTTAGACCACTACTCACAACAATTGTCGTCTGCTGTTGCGTTTATATCTCAAACATGGTTTGACAGCACTTCAGAATCATTTCCAATGGAAATGATTCTGAAGTGCTGTCAAAGCATGTTGTAAATTATTCTAAATTGCTGTCAAAGCATGTTTTTGATGATAAAAATGGAAAATAGAAAATAAACAGCAGACGACAAAAAAATAAGATAGTGGTTTAAGGGTTAACCCTTTATACAGTGCTGCATTAAATTGTGTTGTCTGCTGTTTATTTTTCTCATCATAAATGATTTCACAACACTTATTATTACTTTCATCATGCTGTCAACGACTGTTTTTATTGAGAAAGAAAATATAACACAACAGCAGATGACAATTTACATTTCCCTCATTCTAAGAGTTAATATTGCACTTTATTTCTTTTACCGCTAGCTAGCCAGTCTATTAGTCTTCTTTTGATTTATAATCTTTCTGAGCATTTCCTTTGAATTGTATGCTCAAAATCAGAGCTCCAGTTAAGGTGCGTAATTTGTTCAATTTGTGGTGAAATTTTCTTATTTTTTCACCAAAAATGGCAAGTTGGGAGTCCTTTAGAATCGTCTCATTGATTCTAAAGCCCTCCGAACATGCCATTTTTGATAGAGAAATAAGAAATTTGTCCCCAAGTTAATCACCTTAACTGGAGATCTACTCAAAATCAGACAATATGTGACACAATCCTGTACCCAAGTGGAAATGGAACTGGTGAAGTTTTCAGAATAGTTTAACCCTTAGACCGCTACACACAACAATTGTCGTCTGCTGTTGCTTTTATATCTTGCCTTATTTCTCAATAAAAACGTGGTTTGACAGCACTTCAGAATCATTTCCAATGAAAATGATTCTGAAGTGCTGTCAAAACATGTTGTAAACTATTCTAAAGTGCTGTCAAAGCACGTTTTTGATGATAAAAATGGAAAATAGAAAATAAACAGCAGACGACAAAATATTAAGATAGCGGTGTAAGGCTTAAGGGGTGATAACTCTGCTGATTTTATTTCCCCAAAGTCAGTCTGTTACTGTAAGAGTTATTGGTATATTGATAGCTAGTATTTGCTAATTTTACACTAGATTGTGCACATGCTAGAATCAAATCAGTAATTAAACATGTTTGTCTTACAATTATTAATTCAATTTTGTTTTCTGCAGTTTATTTTTTTCTCATTAAAACATGATTTACAGCATTTTAGAATCATTTCCAATGGAAATGATTCTAAAGGGCTGCCAAACCATATTTTTATTGTGAATATGAAACGACAGCAGACAACAATTTTTGTTTCTCGCAATATAAGGGTAGCTAGGATTGTGGAAACCTACTTATGAGTGACAGAAAGAAATTGTATGCCATTTGTTCACGTTTTAAATTCTCTTTACATATTCCCATTCTGTCGCTTTTTGCTATATTTGTACTGAATGACCAGTAGCCGATTTCTCCAAAATTGCAAAGTATACTTATCTAGCAAAGTATACTTTGAGGGACTAATCATTTATTTTTTCCGAAATACATTATTTCATATAGAACTAACGACTGCATACATTTGATGATTAAAAGTATGCAGAATTATTATACTGAATTTATTACATTATCACAGCATGGCTTAAATTGAAAATGTCTCTCTCAAAGTATACTTTGCTAGATAAGTATACTTTGCAATGTTGGTGAAATAGGCTACAGGGCTTACACTGTTTGGCATCACAATCAGAAGTGAATTTTCTTTATGCTTGATATAATCTGGACAAGTAAAACAAGAGTGGTTGGACTGTACACATTCCCGCATTTTCACGTTTTACCTTCATGCAGTGGGTGGCAGGTGGGAGCATACGATGGGGATTTTAATGATCGGGATTCATCCTTACTGGAATCCTGACTGGAGACCTGGTTTGGCCCTCGTGTACGTCTTTGGCTTTCTTGTATGTGAGAGTTGAATCTGGTTATACCACTTATGAATAATATGATTATTCGTAATCCTATTACTTTCAAGGGAAGGGCCAAGTGGCTTTGGTGTGGTATGGACCTGGCATCAGGTCAGGTTATTCGAATTTCAGGGATGAACATATATTTTTATGTAAATATTCCATTCTGATTTTGGGATTTTCCCCCCAATGCAGCAGGTTGAATATGGGATAGAACCCGTTGGCCTGGCCTTAAATGACCTTAGCTGTTGATAGGCCGCTAAACACCAGCAAACAAACAAACTATCTTTATGCTGTTTTACAAAAAGTGTTGCTCATTGAGTGATAAACAGACATGTATGGGAAGACAAAAGGTTAAAATTTGTTAACTATAAAGAAAAAACAATAGCAGATGAAAATATTAGTTTCCCACCTTCTAAGTCTTAAATTTTGAAGGATCTTGTTTCTAATTCAGTATTTTAATGGAACAAAAGATATTTGCCTGGATTGTTTAAATCTTTGTCCGATAGTGGCATGCATATTTAATGACTCTTAAACGAAGCGTTTCAAATTTGAAAGTTTATCAGTCTATCCAATAAATGGGTATTTGATTGGAGTTTGTTAGCACCTGGCATTTGAGACCAGTGTAGACCGAGACCTACATTTGTATTATGCTCCAAATGAAGACAGTTTAACGAGTAGTTTGCTGACCACCTTGTGCTTATTTGTAGGAATTTTGTCAGCAACCCATTATGTTGTATGTTGGTTCTATCCTACTTATCCCCCCTTGGTGGCAATGTCGATTTTCTCATTCTGTATCCTTGCCTTAACTAAATGTGTTATGCATGTTTATCATGGCAAGACGAATAACCCTATTGATTTGTGGCTGTGACTGAAGAAATGGAGCTTATGGGGTTTTGCGACCAGTGTAGATCCAGATCAGCCTGTGCATCTGCAGTCTGATCAGGATCTGCACTGTTCGCCATTCCATCCATGACAATCAATGAAACACTTGTCATGCTTTTAACAATCAATATACCAGTACTTCATTACCAGACTACAGGAGTGCTATTTTATCAGGAGCTACACTGGTCACAAAACCCATAAACCCATTTCTCCAGTCAGTGCCACATTTTATAAATTATCCGAGTTCTCCCATAGTTCCTCGTCACTGACCATGCCTCTTGTTTAATCTTTGCCGAGTGCGCTTGCAGAAAGCGAGACATTGTGATCACAACAACGTCCGTTCATCTGTCAGTGCACTTGTCTGAAATCGTGCACTGGTCTGAAATGTAGCCTGTATGCCCAAGGTCAAGGTCAAATGACTTGGATCATGGCTTAAACAATTCATATGCATGTACACATTTGTTTATACATGTACTTGTCCCTGGGCATTGAGACAAAAGGGCTGTTATATAATGATGTTTGTGATGATTTTAACCTGCATAGTTTTATTAGACTACTTAATGAGGTACACTGGTTCTACCCAGGAGGTCTTCTTCATATACAGTATTTAAATTGGCATATGATACCACTATTGGTCAGAAACAAACATCCCCAAAACTTTAAATAGTCAATGTTTGTTGTATTCCGATCCTGTTTAACGGTAATGGTATTACAATGTACTTCATTTGTTCAATCTCAGTGACAGTGTAAATGAGTCCTTATCGTGGCACACTAAACAAATAGACCCAACTAAGATAAATTTAAAATACAAAAGATGCTTGTCCACTCCAGTTTAACCCTCACTACACGGGAGACGAAAATAGTCGTCTGCTGTTTTTCATTTTTACCTTAATTCTTAACAAAAAACCTGTTTTGGCAGCACATGAGAATCGTCTCCAGTGGAGACGATTCTCATGCGCTGTCAAAATAGGTTTTTATTGAGAAATATTGAAAATAATTTCCTGCAGACGACAAAATTTAATTCAGCGTAGTAAAGGTTAAACATTAGCTTAGATCTATCCTGTAGATTTGATTGATTATCATAAACGGTGATCAGAGAAAACAATAAGTTTATTTGCCGTAGTGTCTGTTGGAAATGAAAGTTGTGTAAGCGTAACATTAGAATGCCGGAAATCTGTTAACGGAAAAGGAGAGATCTAACTGGTAAACAATGAAAGAAATGTGAGAACATGGCGGTGGAGATTTTCAGATATGAAATATTAAAGGCTGGGTCAGAAAGGTGAGCACATGTGATTGTTTTGAACAATTGTAGGCGCTATAGCAATTGAGACCATCAGTCAGCAATGTATGCTGTTGAAGTCCATTAAAATGAAGCTACCGTACTTAATATTTCAAAAGGTTTTGTTTCAAGCTGAATAAAATAATCTGTTTTTCTTTCATTGCTTCGAGAGAAAAAGACCTGTTTATCCTGCGAGTTTGTCCATCAGTTTTGATCATGTGTCTGTTCCGCACAATTATTGTTTCAAGTTATGGCAAGTAAGAGATATATACGTACACTTGAGAACAGGATTAGAAAACAAGCTTTTACACGCGTGTGAATTCTTCTCCTGAAGTTCTTCCTTGAACTTCCATAGACTGAATCTGGATCTGCACGGTTCGTCATTCCATCAATGATACACCCGTCATACTTCTAACAAGCAACAGAGATCATTATCAGGCTACAGGCGTGTGCTATTTGATCAGGAGCTACACTAGTCACAAATCCCATAAGCTCCATTTCTCCAGTCACGGTCACATATGACATTTTTTGGTTTAACAGATCTTGAATCATAATCAGTGATGCCTGAGTCTACTCTGCCAATTTGGAGTTGGTTCCAAGGGTCAGCTCAAGATAAAAAATCACAAAATCTTCCACCTGAACTTTCTAACCTGTGGATGTACGTATACTCTGTAAAAACTTTCCGTCATTGGAAAATCCTCATTTAAGTGTGTGTGAAGGAGAAGTATGGCTCACACAATTTGTGGACAATGTAGCTCCTGATATTCTGGGTCTATGCTGGTCACAGAGGCCATAAGCCATTTTCGTATCACAGCCACCAATACAAGCAGGTCAGTAAAGCAGCCATTGAAATTTGCTACCTAATTTACAAATGGCTTACCTTGATATTTTAGCAAACTACCCTTATCAAGTGTATATGCAGAGTGGCAGCGTAATTTCTCCCGTTATAATTGGGGGCTTATCTACAATAGAATTCAGGTGCGTGTCAGAGTTGTCCGCCGCCATTGTGCATGTGATGACATGATATTTTAAGCCATCCAAATTTCCCGCCTCGCTACAATAAGCAGATAAGCATACCTGTGTGCGTGGGCCATTCTCTCACAAATGGGTTGCGTGCCAAGTCTGGCAACCACTCAAGACCAGGCTTCACAGATCAGGGCATACACCGCTCGCCATTTATTTATTGAAGTATCAACTACTGTAAATGACTTATGTTATGGTGTGACTGGATCATGCATGTACAAGATGAACAGGATTTATGTTGGCCAACATCGTCACAAGTTTATCTCTGTCAAACGGCAGCCCTTGTATGAGGTCATAAGAATCAACAATACCAATTCACTGAGAAATTAAACAGCTTTCTGTTTTCAACCAGTATAACCAAAAGTCATCCGCCACATTCGTCGTCTCACCATGTTTTACTGTCCTTGTATCTGACCAACAATGTAGATCCAAATCTGACTAAACCGGGATTCAGGTTGACTAACCCTTTCAACCCCAAAGACCAAAAAGCGATAAGGTTTCAAACGCTGTAGATCCAGTTGAGACGGCTCGTTACTCGTAACGAGCCGTCTCATCAGGATCTGCAGTGTTTGTTACTATTTTTTCAATTTTGAAGCAATACCCCCTTTTCGATGAATGGAATAGCCCCAAAATTAGCCTGGAGCAGTCCATATCAGATATTTATAGGTGTGCAGGTTAATCATTGTACCGGTAAATCTGGATACAGGTAGTCGGCAGGTTTTCTTATGCGGTCCCCATCGACAATACCTGGTGTAACGCTGCCACTAAATGGCTTGCACCGTTTATATCGACAATGGAAATATCACGGCTTTTGGGTTTCATGCCGCGACACAAGGGGAAGTCATTCCGATAAACTAAAACACAGTAAATAATCATTGTATCAGTAGTATAGCTGTTTTCTCTGTGGCTGTCATCAATTGTCAAGTGTTGGATTTGTAATTATTTTGTTCATTGAGTACTGTGGTTTTTAGTGTTTTCCAAATAATAGGAATATACAAGATATCGTGGAAATATGATGATCATTTTGTGCTGTGATTCATGCTAAATGGAATAGCTATAATGCGTGTGCCAAGTGATCTTTGACCCAGCAGCTTGATATGGACAGTGGTAGAGATTATGCGGGTAGCCCGAACCCTAGTAAGAAAGTCACGTGGAAGGACCCAGTAGAGCAAGCAGTAAGTAATGAATTATGTATTGGTTAACACAGTGAAACCTCTCTAAACCTGACACTTACAACACTTAAAAACATCTGAGTATTTAATTTAAATGGTTTTCACTGTAATGTCGCTATAAGTATGTAAGTGTGTTCATGATTGCAAAGCACTAAACTGTCACAGAGTGATCGCAAACTTGCTTTACAGGGTGAAGTCCCCAGGGTGTCCGCTTTAGAGAGCTTCCACTGTAATAGCAATCTTCTCTACTGAAAAATGTGTTCAGACATAACATGCCCCCCTCCCCACCCCACCCCCATAGTGATGACAGTTGTAGGTGTTATGCTCTGTAACAGTGAGGTGTTATTTAACCCTTACAGTGCTGAATTAGAATTTATCATCTGCTGCTTAGGTTTTTTTTCTTCATTTTTCTCATGAAAAACATGATTTGACAGCACTTTAGAATCATTTCCAATGGAAGTGATTCTAAAGTGCTGTCAAACCATGTTTTTGTTAAGAAAGAATACAAAATATGAAACAACAGCAGACGACACTTTTCGGTTCCCGCCTTTTAAGGGTTAAATGGTATACTGATGGCCACTCTAACTGTATAGACAGCACCTGCACCTTCAACATTTGATTTAGTACATCTATTAACCCTTAGACCGCTACTCACAACAATTGTCGTCTGCTGTTGCTTTTATATGTTGCATTATTTCTCAATAAAACATGTTTTGACAGCACTTCAGAATCATTTCCAATGGAAATGATTATGAAGTGCTGTCAAAGCATGTTATAAATTATTCTAAAGTGCTGTCAAAGCATGTTTTTGATGATAAAAATGGAAAGTAGAAAATAAACAGCAGACGACAACAAAATTAAGATAGCGGTCTAAAGGTTAACCTTTACAATGATTAATTCCATTTTGTCATCTGCTGCAAATATTTTCTATGTACGCGTAATTATTTTTTTGGGGTACGTATAGCCACCGTCCATCTAACCATCCATTGGAGATAAGTGACTCTGGTGTGGAATGGACCTGGCACTGGGTCAGGATATTCTCATTTCAGGGCTGAATAATTTTTTCTGTAAATATTGAGTTATGGTTTTGGGAATATCCCTCATTATGGACAGGTTAAATACGGGATAGTCCAACCCGTTGGCCCGGCCTTAAATGACCTTAGCTGTTGATAGGCCGTTAAACACCAATAAATCAATCTGTCTGTCTGTCCATGATTTGCATTAAACATTTTGGCTACCTACATGTACATGTACTATCTCTGTTAACTTAACCCTTACAATGCTGAATTAAAATTTGTCGTCTGCTGTTTATTTTCCATTTTTCTCATCAAAAACATGGTTTGACAGCACTTTAGATTCATTTCCAATGGAAATGATTCTAAAAATGCTGACAAACCATGTTTTTACTGAGAGAAGAGACAAAATATGACACAGCAGCAGACGACTATTTTCGGTTGCCGCACTCTAAGGGTTAAGTGTGTCTTCCTGTGGCTGGTGTGGAGGGTCTACTGGACCACGCCATTGTGGTCATTCACTGGTGCACTGGTGCCATGATAGCTCATAGTCTATTATTACCCAACTCCTGGTATAAGTTGATATTACATATTTTTCACTACTTCCCTGGACTTTGACGTGACTGGGAAATAGTTTAACGTGCCTGGCCAATAGTTTTGCATACCTGTGGAATAGTCAAAACTATTTCCACCCCTAAAAGTCATGACATGTTGTTGAAGATTACGTCATAAAATGCGCCCCACCACAAATTCACGTTCATTGTGTCATATACAGTATATTGCAGGTTGGGTAATTCGGGGAACAGTCAAAACATATTTCCCCTTGGTGCTGCGAACGACCCGATGCACTATTGCCTTTGGCAATAGTACTTCAGGTCATCCACAGCACCTCGGGGCAACAGTTTTGATTGTTCCCAGAATCACCATGGAATACTGGATTCCATCCACACCACACTATTCGTTATTCGAGCGCTAGTGAGAAATTTTACAACCAACATCACAATTTGAGGTCTGACCGATTTTATGCGTATGAGAATTTGTCCGTCACAGCACATATTTTGAGGGTTGAACTTTTTTAAAAACACGGGTCTTACTCCATAAAATAGTTCCAACAGCTTGATTGACTTTTGAGCAGGATGTTTTGTTTGCTTTTTGTGCTAAATTTCTGTTCTGTTCGTAGTCTAAGGGTGCGACGATTAACCGCCATACTAGATTATTCACGATTCGTAACTCTTCGGTTTCGGTTTTCATTCTCGGGCTACTGTTGACCGTGATACGTAGGCTATCATATTGTGAGAAGGGTGTCTCAGCCCTACCGTATACTATAAAATATAACCTGTCATATTGTAGTGATAGTGTTTGCTCCCTTGCCAATTCAGCTCGGAACGAGTACTCAGACAACCAGGTAGTTATCGTTACTTCCCCTGGTCGAGTGTCGCCAGTGAAATTCACATTTGTCTGACTTCCGGTCCACTTCCAGGTTGAGAAATGTTTCAGTGATTGTTCATTTATTTCATGTATATTCATCAAATTTGTTGTAGTTGCTGTGAAATTCTCATGCTTATTTTTCGCGAAACGCTTCCTTTGATTTTTATATGGAGACATATGGTGACCATTTTCCATCATTGTCCTTCCGTCCGTTCGTTTGTCCGTCCGTCCACATTAAAGTTTTTGGATATCCAATATCTCTGTAACAGTAAGTCGGATTGACCTCAAACTTCATATACTTCCTTATCATCATTTGTATTTTCATTCCATACCACATCCATGCGGCTTTCATATCCAAGGTGAAGGTCAAACTACTTAGAAATTTGCGTCCGTAAGATTTGCGTTAATGTTTTTGGGCACCCATTATCTCTGCAACGTTAAGTCTGATTGTCTTCAACCTTCAAATACTTCTTTATCATTATCCATATTTTCATTTCATACCACACCCATGCGGCCTTCATGTCCAAGGTCAAGGGCAAATTACTTGCGTTAAAGTTTTTAATCGTTAAACGCATTATCTATTGTAAGTAGAGTAAGGGTGATTGGCACCAGATCTGCACACTGTTGACGGTGTTCTTGTAATCTCAGTGCTCAATGTACCACGGTGCTTCCTCATCTGTATATTATGTTGCTGTTGAATGCGCATACAAACTCAATCAATCAGTCACACAATACAATAGGGTAGAATGAACATACCCAGGTATCAACGTCAATCGATGAGTCGGGTGCATCAATGTTTAATTCAGAATTTACCATTATCATCAACAATTATTGCCCAATTGCTAATTGGTTGATTATTGTAATGCTGCGTACCACAATTTTGCATGTAACATTGTCATTAACGTAGAAGTTGCTGTCATACACGTCTGCATACATGACATTAATATTATAATTTAGTAAGCCGATAAGATCAATGTTTTGACAATTACTGGCATGGCTGATCTATAAAATTGAATTACAATGAAACTATTGGGGTTTCTTGATTGTTCATAAAGGCCTGTTGTTGTACTTGACTTGAAGCCAGCCCTAGGATTGAAATTGTGTTATCATATATCATATATATTGTATAATCAAACGGTGCACAAAATTGTGGGCTCATCATTTAAACTATTTATTGCATAATATGATAAAATGATAAGGTAACACACTGGTGTAATAAATATGCAAATGTGAAAATGCTGCAGGAAACATGTTACGTGTAGGTGATCAATACAGCTTCAATGTATGATACCATGCTTATGCAATAAATGGAATCTAACATTGTGATGCTCTATTCACAAGTGAATGACATGTGGCAGGGATGTTGATTTAATATGATATTTATTACGCGTGTTGACTGATTTCATAAGGAGCTCGATATAGCCTGCTTTCCTATGAAATTGGTACGCTCGTTTAAAGGCATTGCCCTGCAAATAATACTATAACGGAAATGTGTTTAACTGCCTTCGTTTGTTAAATATGAGACACGCCATGCGATTTTGTACCTTCGGACATCTGCGTAATTTCATGAAATACGTTTGCAAAAGTTGGTGGTTGTTTTAGTTGGTGGTTGGTCGGGCGAACGCGATGGTGTAAATTAACGGTGCTGTTCCTCCTTATAGGAATCATCATTTGCCTGGTTTGGCCCTCAGGTACGTTTTTACCTTTGGCTCTTTTTGATACCTTGGAGTTGAATTGGGTTATTGCCCATTATAAAAGTAGTAAGATTATTACTGATCCTACTGCTTTTGGGAGGGGGTCAAGTGATTCTGGTGTGGCGAGGACCTGACATCAGATCAGGATCATTCTGATTTCAGGGCTGAATATATAGTTCTTTTATTGTAAATATTCAGTTCTGATTTCCCCCCCATGTACTTGAACATGTACATGTACTTGTACTGGTAATATATGGTAATATATGGGATTTAGTACTAAACCCATTGACCCGGCCTTAAATGACCTTAGCTGTTGATAGGCCGTTAAACCCCAACAAACAAACAAACAAAACGTTTGCAAAAGTTGATAAGTTTTCAGAGTACATGCAGAATTATATTCCCCATCGGCATGTACGCTGACAATTTTGTCAATTTTCGACTTTATTTATGAAAAATATTGTAAATTTTGTAAACATTTTTAATGAAATTACGCAAATGTCCGAAAGTACAAAATCGCATGGCGTGTCTCATATGCTTATTATCTATGATTATGAATATTAATACCCGCCAGAAATATGGTCTTATATCATTTTTCCTCGAGCATTGCACCAACGGGCTACGTAGCCCATTCAAGATCACGTGTCACGTGATATTTATGTTGATAGATTGAGCATGCGCGATTGAACCAAAGATGGCGTACAGATCAAATCCTTTTCTTTGTTGAACGAGCTTCTTCCGGTCGACCTTGACTCTTCGCATAAGAGGGAATATCCCGATCACGTCAGCTGTCCACTTTCGGTTTCGTAATACCTATATTACACCTACTACAACCCAATTCTGTGAGATTTGAGTACATGAGGTTTAGAGAGTTCTACTGTAGTATCATTAGGGTTTACATGTCGTGTCATTCAGCCAGATTCAGATCAGATACGAATTGGAGTGTGTGGCGACATGATGTTTATACTATTCTCTGGTCCCAAACTGTCTTAACGTGTCGCTGATTTGTGTCTACCCAGTCCCAGCGTAGAAATATGCAGTGGATTGTTATGTTCTGTTATATCATATATCTCTCTTATTGAATAATATTCAAAGATTATGGATTACTTCCAGATATAACAGTACTGAACAGCTGTTCAATTTAACCCTTAGACCGCTACACACAACAATTATCGTCTGCTGTTGCTTTTATATCATGCCTTATTTCTCAATAAAAACATGGTTTGACAGCACTTCAGAATAATCATTTCTAATGTCACCACTGTTTTGTTTGTCTGTTACCATAAGCCGGATTGGCTTGAAACTTCATATACTTATTTGTCATCATCTGTATTTCATTTAATTCTATAGTCCGTCCACCCATGTGGCCCATGTGCTCATTGTCAATCTCAAATTACTTAGCAAGTAGCATTGAAAGGTTTTTGAAGGTTACATCCAGTGTTGCTGATTCCTTGTTATGTAAATATTCAGTTCTGATTTTGTAGCCCCGTGCAGGCACCGGGGCGGGATCAACTGATCCTGAGAATAGTGCTGCAGTAGCCATTGCTTGTCGTAAAAGGCGACTAAACTGGCTTAACGATTGGGTTCATACTTTCCGGAACCCACTATACCGGATTTGGCCCTCATGTACATTTTTGGCTTTCTTGTATGTGAGAGTTGAGTCGGGCTATGCCCCATATATAAAAGTAAGATTAGCGCTAATCCTATTACTTTTAGGGATGGGATAAATGATGCTGGTGTGGCGAGGGCCTGGCACCAGATCAGGTTGTTCTAATTTCAGGACTGAATATATATTTTGATTGTAAATATTGAGTTCTGAAGTTGGGATTTACCCCCCTTGGACAGGTGGATATGGGACTCGACCCCGTTGACCCGTCTGCGTGTAGACTCCCTGAGGCTTGTACCTCTATGTCAGAAAAGCGGACGTTAAACCCTATTCACTCACTCACTCACTGATTTTGTAATTGTCCCACCATCCGTACGTAATAAAGGTGAAATACTGAATTCGACCTGTTTACCTGTTCTAAATTTGTCTTAACTGTTTGTTGACAGGCTGTTAAACATCAATAAAGATATACATGTAAATCAATTCTCCAGTTGAGCTATATTAAACATTTGTGTTCATCCTGTGTTCACATATTCAAGAAAAATAATTTTTTGTGTGAATACAATTCAGTTTTGCACAATTTTGATATTTGTTTACACAGTAGTATAATGCTAGCTTAGTGGTAGAAAACACAACAAAGATAAAGGATTACTGCAACACTTTGTTTGTTCCTCACACTCATAAACAGAGGATTGGTGGTGGTCATTGTGCATACTCCTCAGTAGCCTATTTCTCAAAAATTGCTAAGCATACTTATCTAGCAAAGTGTACTTTGTTGGAGTAATCATTTATATTTCCTGAAATGCATTATTTCATATAGAACTAACGACTGGATTTTTTTGATGATTAAAAGTATGCAAAATTATTATACTGAATTTATTACATTATCACAGCCAAAATGGCTGTGATAATGTAATAAATTCAGTATAATAAAAATTAATCAATGTATACTTAAATTGCAAATTTCTCCCTCGAAGTGTACTTAGCAAGATAAGTATACTTTGCAAGTTTGGTGAAATCTGCTACAGTAACTGGCGAACACACAGGTTCATGCATTCATGGTTGGATACATTGTCGAGTCATGACATCATATTCTGTTTATAAAGTAAGTTTCTTTCCATTACAGTTCATTGGAAGGATTTGTCCACAATGAATAAAAAAAACATTTTACCAAAGAGTCACTTTGTCAATCTGCATGTATATACCGTAACTGCTGTGTCTGTAAATGCTGTGTCGTTTAGTGGGTGGCAGATGGGTGCAAGCGATGGGTAATTTAACGATCGGGGTTCATCCTTAACGGAATTCCGACTGGAGACCTGGTTTGGCCCTCACATACGTCTTTCGCAGTTTATATGTGACAGTTGAATCTGGTTATATCCCTTATGTGAGTATTACGATTATTCGTAATCTTATTTTAGGGGAAGGGGCCGAGTGACTTGGTGTGGTATGGACCTGGCACCAGGTCGGGTTATTCTAATTTCAGGGCTGAATATATTTTTTCTTGATGTAAATAGTCCGTTCTGATTTTGGGATTTTCCCACCAATAATTATGCAGCAGGTTAAAACGGGATCAAACCTGTTTGCCCGGCCTTACATGACCTTAACAGTTGATAGGCCGTTAAACACCAATACACAAGGAGCATGCGAAGGGTAAATTTAATGACGGGGTTCATTCTTATCAGAATCCTGACATCCCTGGTTTGGCCCTTACGTACATTTGTTGACTTTCTTGTAACATGAAAGTTGAATCCGGTTATACCCATTATAAAAGTAGTAAAATTAGTACTAATTATATTACTTTTAGGAAGTGGGGCTAAGTAACATTGTTGTAGTGAGGACCTGGCACCAGGTCAGGTTATTCTAATTTCAGGTCTGAATATATATTTTTCTGTAAATATTCAGTTCTGATTTTGGGATTTTCCCATTGTCACTGCAGGTGAAATATTTGATTCGACCCCTCAAATGACCTTAGCTGTTGACATGCCGTTAAACACCATTAAATAAATAAATGAACTTCGATGAAACTGCCAATGATTTAATTTTCCGCTTTTAACGGTTAAAAGCAGTCTGTGTAGAACAAGTACCGTGTACCTGTACCAAAGTATGTATATTGCCTGTTGGAGATATCACCTTTACAATCTATTAATTGTCTTTAATTCAATCTGCTGATATCGATGTCCGACTGATCTATATCAGGCCATTATTAACCACCATGCCGTGTAGAAACTTGTACATCTACTATGGGTTGACAGGGCACGGCTGACGTCAGAGGTGCTTACAACATGTGTAACCAGTGTAGCCCCAGATCACAGGATGCTGTCAGATTTGCAATTCAGTCACGGAAGTAATGAAGAGCTGTTTGTTAACTCTTTCACCCCTGAGTAACTGAAATTGATTTTGATATGTTAATTTTGCAACCAATTCAACCGTCACACAGTGATTTTCAGACTAGTCCATTATGAAAAGGGGGTGTTTTTGTTGTTAAAAATATGAAAATTACTTGCAAAAAGTGGAGATCCTGATGAGACGGCTCGTCACAAGCCGGCTCATCTGGATCTACACTTTTTGCCAATAGTACTGTACAGGCCTGTGGTGTTGAAAGTGTTAAAGGAACTTTATACACTATTACCAGATTACTCGATTGACTATTACCTAAAATTGCAGGAAGATCTTCATTATGCTGTATCTTGTCTTGTCCTTCCTTTATTAGTTATCTGAAATACTCAATAACCCCACCAATCCCCACATTATGCAATTGTATATAGAAAATATGAAATATCTTATTAAGTTAACATAGTACTGGTACTATCATATATATTACATGACCACATATCTAACATACTTGGCTCCTCATTGGGGGCTACCTGCTATTTGGCGTTGTGCTTCATCAGCCTAGCATGTGCCAGACCAGATTTCTCTGAGCAAGAGGTGAGAGGTGAGCTGAGTTGAGTTAACAACTAGAGTGTGCATCAAGTGGACGACTAGAAAGATCTGAGTTGAGTTAACAACATGAATGCGAGTCGAGCGTACCGACTGGCGAGTCGAGCGTACCGACTATAATGAGGAAAGTGGTACAGGGTAGTCGAGTGTAACCGACTGCAGAGTCAAGCGTATTCGGACTCTGCCATATAAACTGTGATGCACAAATGAGACAGGTGATCGAAAGTTGACTAAATTTTCATAACAAATGCAGCATTCTATTCCGCCATTTGCTATGAAAATGTTGTCAACTTTCAACATCATTTGCAGAAAATATCACAGTTTATGTAAGTGTTTTATCTTATTAGGTACAAAATCACATAGCTTGTTTCAATATGGATGGAAAGAAATGACGAAGTTCAATTAAAGTATATGTTAAACTGTATGGAAATATAATGTGGTTGATCAGAACATACACACACAGGCGTAAAATGCCACAATGCCCTTGTTTGGAAGCTGGCAGAAAAAAATGTCATTAATAATTCCCCTTGTCTCTGGGTTATAGTGGCGGGATCATACTACATGTATATGGGATGTGCTCTGACAAAACGGCTTATTTCACTATCCCCACTCTGACACATGTACGTACAGCTACGGTAGCTCCATTCCTGTGCAACAAACTACAAATGTGTATGCTGGTTGGTCTCTGGGTCTACATTGGCCAAAAACGTCACACGCCTAATTTTGTCAGAATTTATTGCATAATTAATTCTGTTAAGTTATGTATTTATTTTTTGTGCAACACTATATTATTATTTTATTAGACTGGCAACTTTCAAATCTGGATTAAATGAGTCATTGCATTTGAAAGGTACCACCTGGGTTGTATGGCCCGTCCTAGACAGTGGTCGTGTCTTTTGTGCGACCATGGGTATGAGAAAATGACATCAGGGCCAGTGCCTTTAAAACTTTGCAAGCTTATTCTCCAAATCTGTGAGCATGAGAAATGAGTACATGCTCAGACAGTTTTATAAGCAAAGGTCCAGTACCCGGATCTGTGCAGTGCATGCAGAGTTTACTCTCTGTTTTGTCATCCTAGTGATACAGACCAATCTTATAAAGAGGTTACCAAACTTGGGAAAATGTGTGTCACTTGACATCCTTGACGATGGAATTGGCGGAATTTGTCAGTTTCACATCACGTTACTTGGTTTCTCCTGGTTGTTTTCACGGTAAAATGTGACGTGAAAGCAACAAACTACCAATTCTTAAATGCTGATGATGCCGTAGAATTAGAATCTAAGGGAAGCTACTCTTGATTGTCCATGTTCTGTGACGTATTTGTAAGACTGATCTATATGTTTATGTACATGTACTCCTGTTGCAAGTACAGTTTTCCAAATGACTAAAATGTTGATAAACTCGATCAAGTATTCCGGCACAGGTTATACTTGTCAATCAGTAGCTGCTATCAACAGCAACTGTCTATTGGTATTCACTAAAGGAGTCAATCTACAAACCTTGTAATGTCGGGGGTCGTATCTAACAAATGAAGGGGTCGGTGGAGGAATGGGGCTAAGTCCATAAGGGACTTTGGAAGAGGTCGGTGGAGGAAGGGGGCTAAGTCCTAAAGATACATAGCCCACTGTTTCCACTGACCCATGAAATATCGATGTACACAGGCATAATGTGAAGGCTACATGATATGTGAGGAAGGCTACATGATATGTGAGGAAGGCTATGTGATATGTGAGGAAGGCTACATGATATGTGAGGAAGGCTATGTGATATGTGAGGAAGGCGGAGGGCTACATGATATGTTAGAAAGGCTACATGATATGTGAGGAAGGCTACATGATATGTGAGGAAGGCTAAGTGATATGTGAGGAAGGCTACATGATGTGAGGAAGGCTATGATATGTATGTGAGGAAGGCTATATATGGAGGGGCTATGTGATATGTGAGGAAGGCGGAGGGCTACATGATATGTTAGAAAGGCTACATGATATGTGAGGAAGGCTACATGATATGTGAGGAAGGCTAATTCCCGGTAACTCCGTGATACCATTGTGTGCATTAGAGCCATGCCTATTTGCTTGTCTGGAACAAAAACAAATCGTCAAATCATCCTCTGAAAGAAATCATTGATGCATATAAATGGACACATGCCTGTGCTCAAATAAAAAATATAAGGTGAGAGCTTACACGCACTCGATAACAGCAGCAATAGTTTTGAACAATGTGACTAATTGCCAAAATTACAGAAGAATTTGACTTGTCTATGGTATTAGTTAATAGGCATAGCTGCTCCAATATTCAATCCTAATTAGTCGAAGGACATGTACAAGACAAATACTTTGGTGGTCTTAGCCATTTCAATACTTGGGACAACCGTATATGTGGCTGTGACTGGAGAAATGGGGCTGATGGGATTTGTGACTGGCGTAGCTACTATACGAACAAGGTTACTACACGGTGCTCTCGTGGCTCCCAATTTTTTTTTTAACCCACTAACTAAACTATCAACATGTACCTTTCAAGATCGCGACCCCCCAATATGGCCCATATCTGTGACAAATTAAATTGACTGCATTTACTACATGTACCTCTGTGCTGCTGGGCTGTCTGGGATAATGCTGTTATGCAGATTAACAGATCTGAGCACTGACAGTTATCCATATTCCAGAAGTTGACAAACAGCTGACATTCCCTTTGAAGTTTGCAATCAGCTGTGTGTACTAGGAAGCAAAATCTGCCATATTCATCAGCCAATGAAATGCTCTTGCTTAATCACGTGTTATCGCCATCCAATCAGTGTATGTAGCTACACGTATCACACACACCTAAAAATAACCTATATCGACCCATCAGCCTCATTTTTGTCGCGCCTGCTTTAGCAGAGGCGCGACTATAGTCGGCGCTTTTTCCGTCGTCGTCCGCGTCGTCCGCGTCGTCCGCGTCGTCCGCGTCGTCCGCGTCGTCCGCGTCGTCCGCGTCGTCCGTTTTTTTTGTAAGGCAAATGCGTTAAAGTTATTGTTTTTTCACAATATCTCTTTAACCCCTTGCCAGACATTGATAATATTTCACATCAATGTTTGTCTAGGAATGATGCTTCATTACGCACACCCCCACATCCAAATTTTGAAGGTCAAGGTCATTTATTTACTTGTAATGTTCACCGGATTTGTAACAGAAATGCGTTAAACTTATTGTTTTTTCACAATATCTCTTTAACCCCTTTCCAGACATTGATAATATTTCACATCAATGAAGCCCCGTGCAGGCACCGGGGCGGGATCAACTGATCCTGAGAATAGTGCTGCAGTAGCCATTGCTTGTCGTAAAAGGCGACTAAACTGGCTTAACGATTGTGTTCATACTTTCCGGAACCCACTATACCGGATTTGGCCCTCATGTACATTTTTGGCTTTCTTGTATGTGAGAGTTGAGTCAGGCTATGCCCCATATATAAAAGTAAGATTAGCGCTAATCCTATTACTTTTAGGGGATGGGATAAATGATGCTGGTGTGGCGAGGGCCTGGCACCAGATCAGGTTGTTCTAATTTCAGGACTGAATATATATTTTGATTGTAAATATTGAGTTCTGAAGTTGGGATTTACCCCCCTTGGACAGGTGGATACGGGACACGACCCCGTTGACCCGTCTGCGTGTAGACTCCCTGAGGCTTGTACCTCTATGTCAGAAAAGCGGACGTTAAACCCTATTCACTCACTCACTAATTTACATCAATGTTTGTCTACGGATGATGCTTCATTATGCACACCCCCACATCCAAATTCTGAAGGTCAACGTAATTTATTTACTTGTAATGTTCACTGTCAAATGCCTCGGCAGGCGCGACACCGCTTCCGTGGCGGAATTCTTGTTGTATTGTATTTGTCAACTGTCTGTACCGTAAAACGTAAACATGCGAAACGAAAGTAAAAAGCGTAAACAGTTTACCGTAAGGGACAAACTAGTTTGTGGATGCTTGCGATGCAACAGGATATAATAAATTCAGGGTATGCTGTTATATTTTTAAGTAGTTTATTAGTAAAATTTAATTATTTATACATTGCTGTTCGTTGTTAAAATCGTGACCCCATACCGCCAGAGTAAAGTTTGGTCCGTTTTCAGTCGGGCCAGAATGTCCCCGATTTCATTAACAAAACAATTGCTACAAATTCGCGATCCGGCTATATCGCAATCATGATTCCTGGCTCCCAATGACCGCGTAGAAACGGGACTCCCGTGTACATGTAGTTAGAGGCTAGATTTTGGTATATACACAGAGCTCCAGATAAGGTGCGTATTTGCTGAAATAACCAATTAAAATTGTCAAAAACCCAATTGAAATCAGAAGTAGTGAGTATGAAAAAGCAATGAAATATTTGTGGTATCTTTATCATGCTACAGAAAACAATAAACAGACCAAAAATATAGCATATTTTTCTTATTTTTCCATGAAAACACATCTTGGTATTTCATTAGGTATCTTTATCATGCTACAGAAAACAATAAACAGACCCCAAATGTAGCATATTTTTCTTATTTTTCCATGAAAACACATCTTGGTATTTCATTAGAATTGTCTCCAAGGAGACAATTCTAATGCAATTCCAAGACATGTTTTCAATTAGAAGCAAACTATTCAATAATTGCGGTCTGCTGATATGTAAACAGTAGTGTGATTGTATTTTACCCAATTAAAATTTTGAAATACCAAATTGCTTCAGAAATGATGGAGTGACAATACTCAATTACTAATTCCTTATCTGGAGCCCTGTATACATGTACATGTAGCTTCCTTAGATGCATAAGATGAACTTGGATTGCTGATTTGACCCCTGAGTTATCTCGCCTTTTGACAATTTTGTCTTATAATGCAAAACGTTTCCAGCGTCATACGTACACTTGTTTTGTAGCTTCCTTATTTATAACATGTAGATATGCACAATGCCAATATGTTCACAAGAGGCGGTTTGATTGATTTGTTTTATTGGTGTTTAACGGCCTATCAATAGCTAAGGTCATTTAAAGCCGGGCCAACAGGTTCGATACCGTATGTAACCTGCTGCATTGTGGGGGAAATCTGCTGCATTGTGGTGCCAGGTCCATACCACACCAAAGTCACTTGGCCCCTTCCCCTAAAAGTAATAGGATTAGGCATAATCAAATTACTCATACAATGGGTATAACCAGATTAAACCCTCACATACAAGAATGCCAAAGACAGACCTGAGGGCCAAACCAGGTCTCCGTTCGGTATTCCGGTAAGGATGAATCCCGATCGTTAAACTACTCATCGCATGCTCCCACCTGCCACCCACTACCAAGCAAGAACATTCCGTTAACATATTTCAATGAAACCTTTGCCTTTTGCCATGTATGATAGTTTGTGTACATAGAGTTGTAGCCCAGTTATGTGGCAATAACATTTAATGTTCTCCCACTTTATTATAGTCTGTTTCACGAAAGCTGCCCAAATTTTACGGCTATATAGACAATTCAAAAACAATATTATTTTCAATAATATTAAATTAAAGGAAAAATTGAGAATGAGCCTTCTTTTTATTTCGTGAAATTTGGTCAAATATTGATTTTATTGCGAAAACAAAATTTCCCCATGTTAAATCCCCATAGACATCTTCACGGAGTGAAGATGTCTATGGGGATTTAACATGGGGAAATTTTGTAGAATTTCAGAAATACTCGACCGATTTTTAAAATTTAACTTTTGTTTTCTTAGTTAGATCATTTCCAAGCTATCTAGCTAGGTTTCGGAGTCAATTTCCAAAAAAAAATATATGATAGTTTGTGTACATAGAGTTGTAGCCCAGTTATGTGGCAATAACATTTAATGTTCTCCCACTTTATTAGTGGAGTTTATGGTCCTCCAAATGACCACGTCGTTTCGGAGTTATTACTCCAGCAAACATAGACCTTGTGTACTCAATGTTACTATCAAATTTGGCGTGTACATAATGATAACATGTATACAATCTCTTGGGAGTTTTTACAATATTCACTTCGGCTCGTACTTGAAAGTTTATAGACTGCTTCAGTTCAGGAATGAACTTTTAAAGCAAACCGCTGTGGATATAGTTGTGTCATTGCCGTATGTTTGTACTGTGTATGGTGTATTCTACAGAATATGCACATTTTGATTCACTGAGTGTATACGTGACATAATTTGGATTATGCGGCTTATTATTGTACCCGGTGCTCTCTTGTAACCCTTTCACCCCTAAGTAACTGGAATGGATTTTGATATGTTAGTTTTCCAACCAATCTAATTGTCACAAAAAGATTTTCAGATTAGTCAATTTATGAAAAGAGGGTGTTTTTGTTCTAAATATATGAAAATCACTTGCAAAAAGTGCAGATCCTGATGAGTCGGCTCGTGATGAGCCGGCTCATCTGGATCTACACTTTTTTGTACATACCACTCAATATACAGGCCTGTGGTGTTGAAAGGGTTAACCCTTAGAATGCGGGAACCGAAAATAGTCGTCTGCTGATAATTCATATTTTGTCTTTTCTCTCAGTAAAAACATGGTTTGGCAGCATTTTAGAATAATTTCAATTGGAAATGATTCTAAAGTGCTGCCAAACGAAGTTTTTGATGAGAAAAATGGAAAAATAAAAAATATTCAGCAGACGACACAAATTAATTCAGCATTGTAAGGGTTAAAATAGCGCATGTACAAATAAACTGTAAGTCGTCTGATGTGTACCTGAGATTTAGTAAAACAGGACAAATGGAATTTTAGATCTTTTCTATGACAAATATTTAACCCTAGCAGCAGAAAGAATAAATGTTGTAAATGAAGTTGATGTACCGCAGCTAATACATGAGAATTCTCTGAAGATGTCCAGTTCGGGGCACAATGGATACTATTACAATGTATGTATCTTTCTGCAGTGTGCTCGTATTTACATGAATTCATCACACATTCATTTTTGTCACGCCCGTTTATGGACAGCGCGTGTTTTGGTATACTATCAAAGCCTCGGTTGGCGCGACATGCTGGCCACGGCCATCTACTTGTGAGAATATAATAATTTGACCATTTCAACGAAATTTTGCAAATTCACAAGATACATGTATTTTTAGCAAAATCTGAGATGCGATCTGGGTGAAATTATTAATTCATAGTTCACATTCTGATGTTCTAACGTACATAGATAACATTTATTTTATACATCTGGCTTTTTGTAATAACACAGTGCATTAAAACTCATATTAACCCGTTACATGCAGAATACACCTTACTGGTATGAATTCTTTTTAATAGTTTATTTTTGTTATTTGTCAATGGACGTATATGTTGTGACCTCTCATTTGAACCGTTTTGATGAGACGGTTCAAATGGTGGTCACGACATATACTTCTAAGCACATTTAGAGAAAATATTTATGATTTGCCCCAATCAAAATGGCATATCCTCAGCATGCAATGGGTTAAGCAGACAAGTGTAAAAAAAATATGTAAATGAGAGATGACTATAAAAATTAACTTGTTGACTGATTTCTTAAGAAATCAGTAAACTTTTTTCATAAATATCACAAGAAATCATCACTCGTGTAAGATCGTCTATTGCTGCAATGTTCTGGTTGATATATTGGATCAACTGAGATGTGTGACCCCAACAAACCACTGCACATTGCCCTGCTATCACAGACGATCATCGTGGAATTTCAGTACACACTTTAGACGCATCAAATTTCACAGGAGTATTCAGTCGTCGTCTTTGTTATACATACCTACACAATTGGTAATCAAATTCAGCCTTGTTGTATCATTTATTTGTACTGACTGATATGACAAAACCAACATTAGTGTGAGCAATGCATACACATGTCTATACTGTTCAGTAGCTTAGCATGTAGAACACCACTATCTAAAACATAATGTGTAGAACACCACCATCTAAAACATAACATGTAGAACACCACCATCTAAAACATAACGTGTAGAACACCACCATCTAAAACATAACATGTAGAACACCACCATCTAAAACATAACATGTAGAACACCACCATCTAAAACATAACATGTAGAACACAACCATCAGAAACATACCATGCAGAACACAACCATCAGACACATAACATGTAGAACACAACCATCCAAAACAACACCACCATCTAAAACATAACATGTAGAACACAACCATTAGAAACATAACATGTAGAACAAACCATCTAAAACATAACATGTAGAACATCATCATCTAAAACATAACTTGTAGAACACAACCATCAGAAACATAACATGTAGAACACAACCATCTGAAACATAACATGTAGCACACACTTATCTAAAACATAACTGTAAAGAACACAACCATAACAAACATGTAGAACACCACCATCTGAAAACATAACTTGTAGAACACAACCATCACAAACATAGAAACATCTAAAATATTAACAACACAGAAACATAACATGTAGAACACAACCATCTGAAACATAACATGTAGCACACACTTATCTAAAACATAACATGTAGAACACAACCATCAGACACATAACATGTAGAACAAACAATAAGGAAATCTGAAAACAACCTTGTCAATAATAAGTGACAAGATTTCCGAGATGTCCCCGTTACATTTTGATGGAATGCCCTTTCATTGTGGTGTAAAAGGCACAATTATTGAGTTTAGTCTCACCACAAGGATATGTGGACATTAACCCTTAGACCGCTATCATAATTCTTTTGCTGTTTATTTTCTATTTTCCATTGTTATCATCCAAAACATGCTTTGACAGCACTTTAGAATAATTTACAACATGCTTTCACAGCACTTCAGAATCATTTCCATTGGACATGATTCTGAAGTGCTGTCAAACCATGTTTTTATTGAGAAATAAGGCAAGATATAAAAGCAACAGCAGATGACAATTGTTGTGAGTAGCGGTCTAAGGGTTAAGACCAGTGTAGAAGATAATCAGTGTCATTGCCATACAATATGTTACGAATGATGACTGACTGACCGGTGACCAGCGTAGACCCAGATCACACTGGATGCAGGCTGGTCTCATGGCTATATAGTGGCTGTATACATAACCATTAGAATATGGGAAACATTTTTTTTTGTTTGTTGTTGGTTTTCATTTGTATTCGTTCTCCTAAAAAACGAGGTTTGACCACACTTTAGAATCAGTTCCAATGGAATGATGCTAAAGTCATGTCAAAACCATGTTTTTGATGATAAAGTTTGAAAATAGAAAAATAAATAGTAGCCGATAAATTGCATTGTGAGGGTTAAGGTTCATTTTCTCAGCCAAGGGCGCAATTATTGTTATTTGAATGTACAATTTACGCTTACATTTCGGTAATTTGTTGTGTGTGGAGGCGTGTAGTTGCTGGCTTAAATTAGTTCAGGATAATAAAAAATAACGATATGTTCATAAAATGAGTCATCGTCCATTTTCAGCTCAACAAGGATTTTCAAAAAGGGTGAGCAGTAATTAATAAGAAAAATGTCCGTAAACAAACATGTGTTTCTTTCTCATGTAATTTATATTGTTATATTGTATTCTAAACTATATGTTTCCCACTTCACCATAATTGTAGGCCATGACTGAACCTGAGGTCATGTATCCATTCCATGGAACTCAAATAATTAATGCTAGCTGTAAATAATTAGATTTAGGAATAGCTCAAAATCATTTGAAGAGATCTCTAAATCATTTGGAGCTAGCTCTAAATATTTAACGCTAGCTCTAATTATTTAGAGCTAGCAATACTTATTTGAGTTTATGTAGATTGGACAAATCAGGAACGCCAAATCTACATAATCTCCAATAATTAATGCTAGCTCTAAATATTTAATGCTAGCTCTAAATAATTAGAGCTAATTATTTAGATCTAGTAATAATATATGGGTTTATGTAGATTTGTTCCCTACTTACCGGCTATGCAAATACATTTTCACTTGCTTCTGTGTATTTTATGTGTGCTTTTTTTCTCTTGAATACTGATCTGATAGGTCAAAGTTATATTTCTCAAATATCAGCCACCAATTATGTGTTAGAGGTACATCTATACAGTAGATAGTGTTGGATTACTGGATTGGTAGTAAAATATTGACTTTCACCCAACGGTTAAAATTATGTCCATGCAAGTTTAGACAGATTCAGGGGGGCAATACTACATTTATTTCGACCCAAAACCCCCAATCGCATCATCTTTCTATCCAGCATCTTTGTTGCTCTGTATACGTCAGGGACTTGGGGATTAAACCAAACATTTTGGGAAGGGGCCCTTGATATAGATTTTGGGAAAACATAGCGTGTGAATCGGGTAAATTGGGAAATGTGACATCCTTGCAAATTGGGCGTGCAAAATATTAGGGTACTCTCAGGCACTTGAAACACTTTCAAGTGAGTTGTAACTGCATTGAGATTCTTTCTACTGCATTTTCTTGCGTAGGTTATCAAGTGTATGACCATTATATTTGTGATGACACTTTGTTTTACTTTTCAATTGGAAATTTATTTTTACAGACTGGAGACCTGGTTTGGCCCTCACATACGTCTTTGGCATTTTGTATGTGACAGTTGAATCTGGTTATACCCCTTATAAGAGTAATCCTACCGGTATTACTTTTAAATAGGGGAAGGGGCCAAGTGACCTTGGTGCAGTATGGAACTGGCACCAGGTCGGGTTATTCTAATTTCAGGGCTGAATATGTTGTATCTCGATGTAAATATTCCGTTCTGATTTTGGGATTTTCCCCCCAATGCAGCAGGTTAAAACGGGATCGAACCTGTTTGCCCGGCCTTACATGACCTTAGCTGTTGATAGGCCGTTAAACACCAATAAACAAACAAACAAACAAACAAACAATTCACAGTTTGGGAAAAATAAAAGGCCCCTAGGCTTGGGGAAGGGGCCTATATAAGACTCCTGGAGGCATGGTAGTTTAATCCCTGGGACTTATATGAAATTCAGCCAGAGATGTTGCAAGATGCCAGGGCAGAACAGTGACCCGGTCACCCATATGTAACTGGAATAAATAATGAGAATTGTGCCCAAATATATATTGAAGCACCGCTCTCCTTATAAGCTAACTCATCTGGATCTACACCATTTGCAAACATAAGTCTGTACTGTTGAAAGTGTTAAAACCAAGATTAACCCTGACAGAAATTGTGTCTATATTGTAATTTAACTCATTACCCGCGTCTGTGTTGCAGGAGTACATGGCGAAGGCGCGTGACCTGGAGCGGGAGTTACGGGCCCTGACCATAGAGAAGGCCAGGGCAGAGGCCATGCTCGAGGTACATCATGGGCTTTGTTTACCCTAACCCAAATTTTCTGTATGTAACACAGGGCGATGTTCGATAAGCCGCCCTGCATTACAGACAGAAAATTTGGGTTAATTTTACTTGACACAGTGGCTCCATTATTGGGAGAGCACACATATCTTAACTATTACCTGCATTAACGATTAATCCATCCTTTCCTGGATTCATATATTAACCCTTTCAACACCAAGTAACCTAATAGGATGTTCCATGCCAATGTTTCACGCTATTTCATTAATTTTGTTCATTCAAATTATCCCATTCTTCTAAAAGGGTAATCTGTACGACGTTTAAAATTATTAACAAACGGTGGAGATCCTGATGAGACGGCTTGTTACGAGCCGGCTCATCTGGATCTGCACTGTTTGCAAACATTGTCTCTATAGAGGTCTGTGGTGTTGAAAGGGTTAATGGTGAATCCTACTTGGATTCACACACCTGGAGCCAAATAATATGGTGCTAGTGCTTGGCATAATATCAGGATATTATGGTTGCAGTTCTAGAAGGTTTTTGTACTTTCAGTGTTGAATATACAATGTTCGCCATAATACAGATGCATTCCTGCTTGTATATGCCCTTGCTTTGAACAGGTGTTTAACCACAATCAATCAATTAATCAATCATTCAATCAATTAATCAAATCATTACAATCTCGTTCAATGATTCTAAAATAATATCTGTATTTTAAATATTATTCCTTCATAAAAGTAGTTGCTATGACCACTCACTGGAACATACAAGAAACTAAGAATGACACGCTTTGAATGCATCTTAAAGGTACATGCCCACTCAGTAGGCACAGAATGTTCTTAAAATCAGAGACATCATCTGAGACATTTTTTGGCAAAATAATTAGTAATTCACCATTACCGTATTGATTGGCATTATTATACATTTTATATCAGACGTAAATTTACACACTGATATCAGGGGCGATAACCGTGTTTCCTTAAATTGTTAACCAACATTACTATGTTCTCTGTATTTATTTTTTGATGTGCAATGATCGTACTTTATAATCTGTCGAAAATATTACTTTTTCATGTGACACATTTAATTAGTATAAATAATTGAAAAAACGTCATGCCTCATTTGAATATGAAAATAGCTTGATACCACCGCGAGTCACTATTAGTAAACTACATATTACTAAATGATTATATCTATATAGTGGGCACTGGTGGAACTGGTGGAATAGTGACACAATTATACACTTATTTAATTCCTACAATGAACATTTTGTGCCTACTGAGTGTGCATGTACCTTTAATATACATGGAAAAGTTTTAGCGATCTCAATTGTACAACATGTACATGTCTTGCACATTATATATTTGTTAAACCATGACGTTCCGTGAATCTACATAATAAATATGTCTTTTTAGCTCACCTCAGCAAAGCTCATGTGAGCTATTGTTACCCCAATGTGTCCGTCGTCGTCCGTCGTCGTCCGTCGTCCGTGAACATTTTCAAACGTCTTCTCCTCGGTAACCATTGGGCCTATAGTCACCAAACTTTATGGTCATGGTCCTTAGGTAGGGGGATTACAAAATTGTTAAAATGACGTCATTACGTAATTCAAGATGGCCGCCATCTAAAAATAGCACAAATTCTTCAAAAATCTTCTTCTCAAGAACCGCCAACCGGATTTCGACAAAACTTAGTAGGAATGATCGATGTACAATGCTCTTTCAAAGTTGTTAAAAGGGTGACCCCGGGGTCAAAAACGGGCATGGCCTGTGGGGTCAAATTGGGGTCAAATTTTTGGCCGAATATGGTCATGTCGTATATCAAATCGAAGGTATCAACGAGACGATCACTCTGGTGCATCGAAATCGGATGTTTATGTCATCCAAGATAGCCGCCGAAATATCAAAAGGTTGATCTTTTATTAGAGATTTCAAAATTCTTTTTCACATGAACTGCTTGGCCCATGGTAGCCAAACTTAAAAGTTATGGTCCATGGGTGAAGCCTTTTCAGATTTGTAAAAATGGAGGTCATCGCTAATCCAAGATGGCCGCCGTCTAAAAATAGCATAAATTCTTAAAAAATCTTCTTCTCATGAACCGCTAGCCGGATTTAGACGAAACTTGCAAGGAATGATTGATGTACAATGCTCTTTCAAAGTTGTTAAAATGGTGACCCCGGGGCCAAAAATGGGGTCAAATTTTATTTTTGACCGAATATGGTCATGTTATATATCAAATCAAAGGTATCAACGAGGCGATCAGTCTGGTGCATTTATTGTCGAAATTGGATGGTTATGTCATCCAAGATGGCCACCGAAAGGTCAAAAGGTCGTTCTTTTATCAGAGATTTCAAAATTCTTCTTCACTCGAACCGCTTGGCCCATGGTAGCCAAACTTAGTTATGGTCCATGGGTGAAGCCTTTTCAGATTTGTTAAAATGGAGGTCATCGCTAATCCAAGATGGCCGCCGTCTACAAATAGCATAAATTCTTAAAATATCTTCTTCTCATGAACCGCTTGCCGGAATTTGACGAAACTTGGTAGGAATGATCGATGTACAATGCTCTTTCAAAGTTGTTAAAATGGTGACCTCGGGGTCAAAAATGGACATGGCCCGTGGGGTCAAATTGGGGTCAAATTTTATTTTTGACCGAATATGGTCATGTCTATATCAAATCGAAGGTATGAAAGAGGCGATCGCTCTGGTACATTTTTTGTCGAAATTGGATGGTCATGTCATCCAAGATGGCCGCCAAAAGGTCAATAGGTTCTTTTACTAGAGATTTCAAAAAAATATTTCACATGAACCGCTTGGTGGCCAAACTTCACAGTTATGGTCCATGGGTGGAGCCTTTTCAGATTTGTTGAAACGGAGATCGTCGCTAATCCAAGATGGCCGCCGTCTAAAAATAGGAGAAATTCTTAAAAAATTTCTTCTCATGAACCGCCAGCCAGATTTCGACGAAACTTGGTAGGAATGATCGATGTAGAATGCTCTTTCAAAGGTGTTAAAATGGTGACCCCGAGGTTAAAAATGGGCGTGGCACGTGGGGTCAAATTTTATTTTTGACCGAATATGCTCATGTCAGATATCAAATTGAAGGTATTGATGAGACGATTGCTCTGGTGCAATATTTGTCGGAATCGGATCATTATGTCATCCATGATGGCCGCCAAAAGGTCTATTTATTCAAAATTTTGAACGTCTTTTTCTCAGGAACCACATGGCTGATGCTGGCCAAACTTCATAGTAAGTTAAGATCCTTGGGTGAAGCATTTTCAGATTTGATCAAATGAGAGTCATCGCTTAAAACACATGAACTCAATGTCACATTCTCCTCTGGTGTTCATGGAGTCAGGTGAGCGAATTAGGGCCATCATGGCCCTCTTGTTTCAAAAATCTTATTTCATTTGCTAGATTGTCAGATATGTTATTCAATTACCTATCTTATATTGTCAGGATCTTCAAGTTCGCCTGGACCGACAAGAAGAGAACTCGGGTCGTCTCCGTGACGACAACAAGAACCTGAACCATGACCTTGACCAGCTCATCAATGTCATCAGCACCGCCAGGACAAGCGGTAGATGGGAGGTATGTCTGCCCATGTATGTGGCTGTGACGGGAGAACTGGGGCTTATGGGATTTGTGACCAGTGTAGATCCAGATCAAATAGCACACTCCTGTAGCCTGATAATGATCTATATTGCTGGAAGCATTACGGATCATAAAGCACATCCTGTAGCCTGATAACAATCTATATTGCTTGTTAGAAGTATGATGGGTGTTTCATTGATTGAATGGCGAATATTGCAGATCCTGATCAAACTGTGCGGATGCTCAGGTTGATCTGGATCTGCACTGATCGCTAGACCTTTAAGCCCCATTTCTCCATTCACGGCCACAAATACTGTTCCAATGGGTCAAATTGGGGTTTTTGCCAGTGCAGCTTTTGACCAGATTGAACTGGTAGATTAATCAGCGGCCAGTGTAATTTCATTGAGAAGAAGTAAGAGTTTATATAGTATGCTCCCCGAAAGATTTTCGGATGAGCATGCAGTTACCACCTTGTCTGTCCGGCATCGACACTCCATGTGACCACAATATCTCAAAAAGTCATTGTCAACATGCTTTAATATGACAATATCTTGGATATGTTCTTAAACCATGTATGCCACATGACCAGTTTCAGAGTTATCTATTATCAGATCAGTAGGTGTGATTCTTAAACCACGTATGTCACCATGTATGTCACATGACTGGTTTCAGAGTTATCTATTATCAGATCAGTAGGTGTGGTTCTTAAACCACATATGTCACCTGGCCGGTTTCAGAGTTATCTATTATCAGATCCGTAGGTGTGGTTCTTAAACCATGTATGTCACATGATCTGTTTCCAAGTTATCTATTATCAGATCAGTTGGTTTTGGTGCTTAAACCACGTATTAAACCACGTATGTCACCTGACCGGTTTCAGAGTTATCTATTATCAGATCAGTAGGTTGTGGTTCTTAAACCACGTATGTCACATGACCGGTTTCAGAGTTGTCTATTATCAGATCAGTAGGTTGTGGTTCTTAAACCATGTATGTCACATGATCGGTTTGTAGTTATCTATTATCAGATCAATAGGTTGTAGTTCTTAAACCACGTATGTCACATGACCGGTTTCAGAGTTGCTATTATCAGATCAGTAGGTTGTGGTTCTTAAACCATGTATGTCACATGACCGGTTTCAGAGTTGTCTATTATCAGATCAGTAGGTTGTAGTTCTTAAACCACCTATGTCACATGACCGGTTTCAAGAGTTATCTATTATCAGATCAGTAGGTTGTGGGTCTTAAACCACGTATGTCACATGACCGGTTTCAGAGTTGTCTATTATCAGATCAGTAGGTTGTGGTTCTTAAACCATGCATGTCACGACCAGTTTCAGAGTTGTCTATTATCAGATCAGTAAAGTTTTTGTCAGTCAGTAGGTTGTGGTTCTTAAACCACATATGTCACATGACCGGTTTCAGAGTTGTCTATTATGAGATCAGTAGGTTGTGGTTCTTAAACCATGTATGTCACATGACCGGTTTCAGAGTTATTGTATCCCCCGGACTCCGTCGGGGGATACTATGGATTTGACAGCGCGCCGCGTCCGCGTCCGCGTCCGCCGCAGACACTTCTTGTCCAGAGCATAACTCGAACACCCTTTGGAATATTTTCATGAAACTTCACACATGCATAGACCACGACCCGAAGGTGTGTCGCGCGCAAGAATGACAACTCTTGCATAGCTAATTTTTTAGTTATCTCCATTTTTTGTTTCTCGCACTGATTTCGTGTCCGGAGCATAACTCCACCACCCTTTGGAATATTTTCATGAAACTTCACACATGCATAGACCACGACCCGAAGGTGTGTCGCGCACAAGAATGACAACTCTTGCATAGCTAATTTTTGAGTTATCTCCCTTTTTTGTTCGCGCACTGATTGACCATAACTCGACCACCCTTTGGAATATTTTTATGAAACTTAACACATTCAATTAGACCACGAACCGAAGGTGTGTCGTGCACAAGAATGACAACTCTTGCATAGCTAATTTTTGAGTTATCTCCCTTTTTTGTTTTCGCTCACTGATTTCCTGTCCGGAGCATAACTCGACCACCCTTTGGAATATTTTCATGAAACTTCACACATGCATAGACCACGACCCGGAGGTGTGTCGCGCACAAGAATGACAACTCTTTCGTAGCTAATTTTTTAGTTATCTCCCTTTTTTGTTGTGCGCACTCTACAAACTGGACAATAATGCATGAAGACCTGAAACTGGGAGAACCATGTGCTAGCATGGGCTAGCATGTGCAGATGTCCAGTGCTTGACCACTGTTGACCAGTTAATTTATACAGGTAAATTACTACATTGGGTCCTGTGTTGAAAATATTGTGGCATTATGTGGACTTGTGCAGATATATGTAGATAAATATAGGACTATTAAAAAAAAATCTGGTCTCCAATAGCAAGCATTATTATTTTTAAACTTTTTTTTTTTTTGTTTTTTTTTTTTCATTTTTTTTTCTTTTTTTTTTTCTTTTTTTTTTCTTTTTTTTTTTCATTTTTTTTTTCATTTTTTTTTTCAAATTATTTTTCAATTTTTGTCTGTAGCATGGAGGTCGTAAGTGCTATACAGACTATTCACCTGTGCATGTGCTAGCATGTGCAACTGACCACTGACCACTTACAGGTAATTTATACAGGTAAATGATTATATTACATTTCCGTAAACTGTGTTGAAAATATTGTGGCATTATGTGGACCTGTGCAGTGAGTGAGTGAGTGAATAGGGTTTAACGTCCGCTTTTCTGACATAGAGGTACAAGCCTCAGGGAGTCTACACGCAGACGGGTCAACGGGGTCGAGTCCCGTATCCACCTGTCCGAGGGGGGTAAATCCCAACTTCAGAACTCAATATTTACAATCAAAATATATATTCAGTCCTGAAATTAGAACAACCTGATCTGGTGCCAGGCCCTCGCCACACCAGCATCATTTATCCCATCCCCTAAAAGTAATAGGATTAGCGCTAATCTTACTTTTATATATGGGGCATAGCCTGACTCAACTCTCACATACAAGAAAGCCAAAAATGTACATGAGGGCCAAATCCGGTATAGTGGGTTCCGGAAAGTATGAACCCAATCGTTAAGCCAGTTTAGTCGCCTTTTACGACAAGCAATGGCTACTTCAGCACTATTCTCAGGATCAGTTGATCCCGCCCCGGTGCCTGCACGGGCAGTGGACCTGTGCAGATATATGTAGATAAATATAGGACTATTAAAAAAAAATTCTGTGCTCCAGTAGCAAGCATTATTATTTTTAAACTTTTTTTTTCCATTTTTTTTTTTCATTTTTTTTTTCAAATTATTTTTTCAATTTTTGTCTAGTAGCATAAGGTGGTAAGTGCTATATACAGACTATTCACCTGTGCATGTGCTAGCATGTGCAACTGACCACTGACAACTTACAGGTAATGTATACAGGTAAATGATTATATTACATTTCCGTAAACTGTGTTGAAAATATTGTGGGAATATGTGGACCTGTGTATATATGATATGTAGATAAATATAGGACTATTAAAAAACATTCTGGGCTCCAGTAGGGAGCATTATTATTTTTCTTTTTTTTTAATTTAATTTTTTTTTCCATTTTTTTTTTTTCCATTCTTTTTCAATTTTTTAACTGACCACTAACTTATTACAGGTAATTTATACAGGTACATTATTACATTTCCGTAAACTGTGTTGACAATATTGTGGCAGTATGTGGACCTGTGCAGATATATGTAGATAAATATAGGACTATTAACAAAAATTCTGGGCTCCAGTACTAGCGAGCATTATTTAAAAAAAAAAAAATTGTATATTACATTTCCGTAAACTGTGTTGAAAATATTGTGGCATTATGTGGACCTGTGCAGATATATGTAGATAAATATAGGACTATTAAAAAAAAATTCTGGGCTCCAGTAGCAAGCATTATTATTTTTTATTTTTCAACTTTTTTTTTCAAATTTTTAAAAAAAAAAATGTTTACATTCTTTTTCAATTTTTTAACTGACCACTAACTTATTACAGGTAATTTATACAGCTAAATTATTACATTTACCTAAACTGTGTTGACAATATTGTGGCAGTATGTGGACCTGTGCAGATAGATATATGTAGACTATAGGACTATTAAAAAATATTCTCGGCTCCAGTAGCGAGCATTATTTTTTTTATTTACTTTCTATATTTCATTTCCGTCAACTGTGTTGAAAATATTGTGGCATTATGTGCACCTGTGCAGATATATGTACATAAATATAGGACTATTAACAAATAATTCTGCGCTCCAGTAGCTTCACACATGCATAGATCCTAAAGGTGTGTCGCGCAAGAATGACAACTCTTGCATCACTAATTGTTTAGTTATCTCCCTTTGTCCGTCACCGATTTTTGTCTCCGGAGCATAACTCGATCACCCTTTTTTCAAACTACTTGTGTATCTGGGGAGGGGGATACACATGCGCTTGTCGACAAGCGTCCATTTCTAGTCTATTATCAGATCAGTAGGTGTGGTTCTTAAACCATGTATGTCACATGACCGGTTTGTAGTTATCTATTATCAGATCAGTAGGTTGTAGTTCTTAAACCACGTATGTCACATGACCGGTTTCCGAGTTATCTATTATCAGATCAGTAGGTTGTGGTTCTTAAACCACGTATTAAACCACGTATGTCACATGACCGGTTTCAGAGTTATATATTATCAGATCATTAGGTTGTGGTTCTTAAACCACATATGTCACATGACCGGTTTCAAGAGTTATCTATTATCAGATCAGTAGGTTGTGGTTCTTAAACCACGTATGTCACATGACCGGTTTCAGAGTTAACTATTATCAGATCAGTAGGTTGTGGTTTCAATGCTGGGAATGCGTTGTAATCGTAGAGCTGAATAGTATTTTCTCCATCAATCAATCAGTCTGGTTTCTGATGATTAATTTATTGAGAAAAAATTTCAGCTTGATAGCGTTCGTTTTCGAGAGCTCACCGTAGATCAAGTATTTGGCTCGATGCACGAATCAATGCCGCGACTGCGGATGCCGGACGAGATCCGGGAGCTACAGGAGAAGCTGCACCAGAAGGACGATCTCATTGGTCACCTGCAGGCCGACCTTGACCACGCCCATAAACGTCTCGCAGAGGTACGCCGTCATACACTATGTGGTCTAACTAAGATCCTGCTTTGCCTGATAATGAGTCACATGAATAATGGATGTTTAGCTGACAGAATGGTTTGTGTCTACCCTGGCAATAGGCCCATTTTGCCAGAACATGGTTATGTAAATAGTAATTGGGCTCTCACCTGTCTAAATATGACGTGTGTCTTCTATGTATGGCTACTTCTTGGTTACATGATGAAGAAGCTCGGTGCCCATCTGACTGATGCCCTGGTTGATCTGGGGTGCTGATCATAAATGCTGTAAGGCCTTTTTAGCTCGCCTGCACAAAGTGCATAAGAGCTTATGGCATACCCCCGGCGTTGTCGGCGTCGACAAACTTAACGTTGGGGTAAATGTCTTATAACTTCTGTTTCCTTTCATGGAACACCTTGTTCGTTCATACATGCATTCCTCAGATGACCCTCTATCATGCTGAAGCAAATCAATGACCCACCACCCAGCCCTTACCCCAAGGTCAAGGTCACAAACTTAGCACATTCATAAACTTAACATTGGGGTAAATGTCTTTTAACATCTGTTTCCTTTCATGGAACGCCTTGATATTTCATACATGCATTCATCTGATGATACTCTATCGTGCTATAGCAAATCCATGACCCACCGCCTATCCCTTACCCCAAGGTCATGGTCGCAAACTTAGCATGTTCATAAACTTAACGTTGGGGTAAATGTCTTATAACTTCTGTTTCCTTTCATGGAACACCTTGTTATTTCATACATGTATTCATCTGATGGTACTCTATCATGCTATAGCAAATCCATGACCCACCGCCCATCCGTTACCCCAAGGTCAAGGTCACAAACTTAGCACATTCATAAACTTAACGTTGGGGTAAATGTCTTATTACATCTGTTTCCTTTCATGGAACGCCTTGATATTTCATAATGCATTCCTCAGATGACCCTCTATCGTGCTGTAGCAAAGCCACGACCCACCACCCAACCCTTACCCCAAGGTGAAGGTCACAAACTTAGCATGTTCATAAACTTAATGTTGGGGTAAATGTTGTGTAACTTCTGTTTATTTACAGGGAACGCCTTCATATTTCATACATGCATTCATCTGATGATACTCTATCGTGCTATGGCAAATCCATGACACCCCACCCCTTTCCCTAAGGTCAAGGCCTTGATATTTCATACATGCATTCCTCAGATGACTCTCTATCATGCTGTAGCAAATCCACAACCCACCACCCAACCCTTACCCCAAGGTCAAGGTCACAAACTTAGCATGTTCATAAACTTAACGTTGGGGTAAATGTTATGTAACTTCTGTTTCTTTACGGGGAACGCCTTGATATTTCATACATGCATTCATCTGATGATCCTCTATTGTGCTACAGCAAATCCATGACCCACCCCACCCCTTTCCCCAAGATCAACATCATAAACTTAAAGTTGAAGTAAATGTCTTTTTATAACTTCTGTTTCTTTACAGGGAACCCCTTGGTATTTCATACATGCATTCATCTGATGATACTCTATCGTGCTATAGCAAATCCATGACCCACCCCCACCCCTTTCCCCAAGGTCAAGGTCACAAACTTAGCACATTCATAAACTTAACGTTGGGGTAAATGTCTTATAACATCTGTTTCCTTTCATGGAACGCCTTGATATTTCATACATGCATTCCTCAGATGACCCTCTATCATGCTATAGCAAATCCACGACCCACCACCCAACCCTTACCCTAAGGTCAATGTCACAAACTTAGCATGTTCATAAACTTAATGTTGGGGTAAATGTTTTGTAACTTCTGTTTCTTTGATATTTCATACATGCATTCATCTGATGATCCTCTATTGTGCTACAGCAAATCCATGACCCACCCCCACCCCTTTCCCCAGGATCAACATCATAACCTTAACGTTGGAGTAAATGTCTTTTTATAACTTCTGTTTCTTTACAGGGAACACCTTGATATTTCATACATGCATTCATCTGATGATTCTCTATTGTGTTACAGCAAGACCCACCCACCCCACTCCTTTCCCCAATGTCAAGGTCATATTAGCACATTCATACATGCATTCCTCATATGAATAGCTATCATGCTGTAGAAAATCACCAACTTAGAGTGCGTTCATAAACTTAACGTTGGGTTAAATTTTGTTTTACTTCTGTTTTCAGGGAGCACATTGATATTTCATACATGCATTCATCTGATGATACTCTATCGTGCTATAGCAAATCCATGACCCACCGCCTATCCCTTACCCCAAGGTCAAGGTCACAAACAAATCTTAATATGCTATATCATGCTATAGCAAATCCACGAACCACCTTCCACCACTGACCCCAATGTCAAGGTCCACCGCACACCCCTTAACCCAAGGTCAAGTTATATAATATTCATGTTTTTTTATACAACTGTGCCAAGTTTGAGTGAAGGCTGCCAACAGGCGAGCTTCGTTGTTTTCTGACAACTCTCGTTATGTACACCCCAAACAATCCCATGTCTCATTTGTGACCATGACTGGAGAAATGGGGCTTATGGCATTGGTGGCCAGTGTAGCTCCTGATCAGACAGCACACTCCTGTAGCCTGATAACAGTATATATTGCTTGTTACAACCACGGCGGGTGTTACAGGAGCTACACTGGTCACAAATGTCATAAGCCACATTTCTCCAGTCACAGCCACATTTGTACATCGTGGTTTCCTGTAAATTGTAGATCTGTTGAACTATGCAACTCAATTGTCAATGTCTTTGATAACTGGGATGTGGGAGAATACACGGGGAATTAGGCTTTCTGACGCGGTAGTGTGATTGCTTCTAGTGCCTCGAGGGATGGGTTGTGGCTTAGGGGTTACAACACCTTACTTCCAATCCGGAGGTTGTGGGTTCAAACCTCACCTTGGGCATCAAAAATACTTTCATTGTATTTCCATCCCACTGGTCTGTCGGATGACTTTAAACTGTGATTCCGACCTATATGACCTTAGCTGTTGCTGGGACGTTAAACCCAATCACTTTCACTTGTCTATTGCCTCATTGACAGAGGGTTGGAGAGTTTGAGTCGCCGGGGTTGGGCCAGACGAAAGGGGAAAGCGACTACCAGGTGATACAGCTGCGGTCGGACCTCCGCCGCTCCGAACAGAGGGTAGACGACCTGAACGGCGAGGTAACCTAGTCCTGGTGTCGCACGTCTCTGCGCTGTCTGTCTGCTACTATCTCTCTATGCTCAGATTCTTATCCTGTGTGGGCAAAACTTGATTGTTTAGAATTATGTTATAAAAAATGAAATATTTAAACTTTTTCAGCAAATTATGCACAAATATTATTGAATATAAAAGTATTTTTTTCAAGCAGATAAATATTTCAATATATTGTATGTCCATTTGAAAAAACAACTGGACTTTTCCTTTTTCAACCACATTTATATCCACTTCTCAGCAATATCCAATAGGATATATCGGAAATCAACGCCTACAATTTGATAGTCATCTTACCGTGACATTCTTCTTCCGCTTTATTGACCGTGCATTGATCATACCCCTGGCATACGAAGTACGTTGAGGGGTATATAGTTGTTGTATTTCCGTCCGTCCGTCCATAAAATTTGCATTAAAATATTTGCTTGTCTCTCTAGGCGGCGGCCGGAGTTATCCGTGAACCTCTTTTATCCCGTCAACACAGTGCGTATGTGCCGTGAAATACGGTGCCGTGAAACATTTTTGATATCCAGTCAATACAATTTTTGCATTTTACAGCCATTTGTAGGTTAGTGCCGTGAATGGAAAAAAATATCTGGCGCGGCACGGAAACGGGATGTGCTCGGCAAGGGCCTCGCTCATCCCGTTTCCTGAGCCTTGCTCAGTCGGTCCATCGGACATGTCCTCCGTAAATTGCTTCACCGAAATCACCTTCCTTTGGTATGCGCTTCTGGTGCTATCTAGCTTTTCTTATATGACTGATATTTTTAAAAAAAATCTTTGCCAGACCTAATGTCCTGTAAAATTTTGGCAGTTTTGCAGAGACTGAAAGTGTGAACGTTAGGTCAGAATTAATGTCATGGGTTCAATGTAATGACAGAAACAACAAAAAATAAAAACTGTGCTGAATTTGTCACAAGCATATCCTTAATACTGTTACCATACATTGTAGAAGGAATTGCTGGCAAAAGCATGCGCCCATGTTCAGTCGGCTAATGCTAAGGTAACGGTGAGAGTACAACCAAAATTTTATTATTGGCAAAAAAAGGAACTGTAGCGACAGGCATAGCCATATTGAAGCATTTACATCAGTGTTTCTTTCTGGAGGGACATAGAAAACAACACGTGTCACATGTACCATATTTATTCTAATAAACGCCCACGGGGCTATGTAATTTGTGTGGATCGAAACGTGGAAAATGGGATCAAAATATGTTATTTTCACATGCAAAAGCCATTTTTAAATGGCTTTTGTATGTGAAAATAACATATTTAGAATGCAAATATGGGAGTTGGCTACTATTGGAATAAATACTGTATGCAGTTTTGGCCTTGGTGGTTAATTTATTTAACTCGGTGTCTTTGTTTTTTTGCAACTGTTTGTCGATGTTCATGATGTTAAACACAGAGGTTGTTTCAACTCTAAATAGTTGAAATGGACTGTGATATATATATATATATATATATATATTAATTATTCGACCAATTCAATGGTCACAAAATGATTTTCAGACTAGTCCATAATATAAGAAGTGGGCGTTTTTGTTTCTAAAAATTAAAATTACTTGCAAAAATTGCAGAATCAATTCTCGACACGAGTCTCGACACAAGCTGGCTCATCAGGATTTACACTGTTTGCAAACATTGCTAAAAAGATCTCTAGTGTTGAAATGGTTAAAATATATTACTTAATGTGCTAAATGTGTTCTAGCACATTGAGTGTTATATATTACTTACAATGCATTATACTGAATATGGTTCCTTTTGAAACAATAAGAGTGTACATAAATCTATCCAAGAGTGTACCCATTCGCTTAACCCATTTCAGTCTAAGGATGCAATAATTTTTGTAAAAAAAAAAATCATTATTTTATTTATTTCTCCATGAAGGTATATGTTGTTACCACTCATTTGAACCGTCTCGTCGAGACAGTTCAAACGAGTGGTAACAACATATACTTTAGAGATGAAATAAAGAAAATAGGGATTTTATTCTCATAAAAGTTTCATACTACTATAATTATATCCCGTCTTTAATGGGTTAATTACTATTTTACATAACATTCTGCAATTCAGCTCACTTTGTTGTTCAACGTCACAAGTATTATCCAAGTTTTGCCCAGCCCATCACTGGGACCTGGATTATAAAACTTTCTGAGCACATTTGTATTCAAAATCAAGCACAGCTCAACCGATCAAACTTACTGATTTTGAGTATGACTGCTGAGTACAAGCTGAGAAAGTTATATACTCATCGGTGAAGTATTTCCTTCTTTCTATCCTAGTTGGTATGCCTAGGGACAAAGTTGTCAACCTTTTCAAATCTCAAACTTTGACATTAATATTCATAGTTTGAGATTTTAAACTGGTTGTGACCTTGTGTCTTTGGTAACCAACACATTTCCCTGACTTGCATGTATTGCTTGTGTGTGTTTTGCACTCGCGTAACTTTAATCACTACAAGTATTAGAACAATTATTATACCGTTCTGATTTTGTGATTTCCCCCCCAATGCAGCAGGTGGAATGCGGGATCGAACCCATTGGCCCGGCCTTGAATGACCTTAGCTGTTGATAGGCCGTTAAACACCATTAAACAAACAAAACAAACTTTACAATTATTGAATTGTATTTGAATTGTCCACCTTTTGTAGTTAATCTTGTGAATTCTATTTTTATCCTTGAAAAAAAAAAAAAGTTTTATGTATAATGTATGTGAACTTTTTAATTTTAAATACAAACTCATTTGCTGAAATTACCTGATTATGTTTAATCAGGGTCCATTTACAAATGAACTGCCATTGCTATAAGGTACTGTGACTGGCAGCCTTAGCTCAATATGAGTAACCTACAATCTGATCAGTGCCTACCTTGTTATTCTGTCTCTGTCAATCATGTCACCTTACTGTTACTGACAAGAGATACTGAATATTATAATTGGAGGATGATCAGGATCTACTCTGGATACAACAAATGTCCACAAGTTTGTTTTCTTTCCTAATGAAATGATATACAGTGCTCCAGATAAGGAATTAGTAATTGAGTATTTTCACTCCTTCATTTCTGAAGCAATTGGGTATGTCACAATTTTAATTGGGTAAAATAAAAGCACACTACTGTTTATTCATCAACAGACAGCAATTATTTAAAAGTTTGCTTCAAAATGAAAACATGTATTGGCATTTCATTAGAATTGTCTCCTTGGAGACAACCTTGGAGACAATTCTAATGAAATACCAAGATGTGTTATCATGGAATATAAGAAAAATATGCTATATTTGTGGTCTGTTTATTGTTTTCTTCGACATGATAAAGGTACCACAAAATTGTTATTGCTTTTTACTCGCTACTTCTGATTTTAATTGCGTTTTTGGCAATTTTAATTGGGTATTTAAGCAAATACGCAGCTTATCTGGAGCACTGGATATACTAATGGACTTAAAGTATATGCTGATAAGCAATTGCAATAGCAGGTTGCCAGTAATTGAATATGTAACGGTCTCTGTGGTTGCGAAATGGTTCACTTACGGCATTAACCCTTTTCATGCTGAGGATTCGCCATTATGTTTGCGGAAAATCCTAAATATTTTCCTTCTATGCGCTCAGAAGTATATGTAGCGACCACCATTTGAACCGTCTCGTCGAGACGATTCAAATGGTGGTCGCGACATGCTTTCATTGAGGTGGGTGGCAGGTGGGAGTATGCGATGGGTAATTTAACAATTGGGATTTTACCTTAACGGAATTCCGGATGGAGACCTGGTTTGGCCCTGGTTATACCCCTTATGTGAGTATTACGATTATTCGTAATTCTATTTTAGCGGAAGGGGCCAAATGACTTTGCTGTGGTATGGACCTGGCACCAGGTCAGGTTATTCTAATTTCAGGGCTGAATATATTTGTTCTCGCTGTAAATATTCCGTTCTGATTTTGGGATTTTCCCCCCAATGCAGCAGGTTAAAATGGGATCGAACCCGTTTGCCCGGCCTTACATGACCTTAGCTGTTGATAGGCCGTTAAACACCAATAAACAAACAAACAAAACTTTCATTGAGAAATAACAACACTATAACATTTGATAAAGTTCATACCCGGTAAAGGTGTATTCCGAAAGGAATGGGTTATAAGCCTTGAATCACCCGAGACAAATGGTCTTACATGTGACCAACTTACCTTACAAAAATGATCAAATATGACTAAAACGTGTAGGCTTTGATCTAATAAAACAATGCCTCCGTTACCGCTCAATAAGTTAGATGTTCAGCCAGAGATCATAATCAATGGTCTTGGATGCTTAATCTATGTCTTAATGACCAACTGGCCGTGTAAACTGTCAGATTGCTTGTCACAAATGTACATGAAAAAGGAATGTTGTAAGAAAGGGACCCCGGTCTCAGAAAAGGTACCATAAAGATGTGTTGTGACCTGTACGATGGAATATCCTATTTATTACACTTCCACAGAGGATATTTATGCACATTTAGTCTATTTTTATACCCCCCGCAACGTTCGTGCCGCCCCCGCTAAGCCCAGAGTCAAGGTCACAAGCCCACACACTTGGGATTTTTTTTTACATATTTTAGGGGTACCTGGGCCCACGCGGGGGGTATTCCGTAAGCCTCGCTTACTGACCAATCTAGTTGAGATTACAATCAATGAATTGTTGTGTGACGTCAAATGTGACGTCATGTATAAACTGTTTGAAATCCAAATTAAGCAGCTTTTTTTATGAACTAGATATGTTTGAGTGCATGTTTGGAGTGCATTAATCTTCAATATTTCAAATAACTTTATTTTGACTGTAATACAAATTAATAATTTTACATGGTAGCTCGTGGGTTCCAAGAAAACACGCATGAAATTACGGGTGTTCTCTTCACTGTGTATTATTCGCAAGATTCTAATAAATATGGTTAATTCCTGAAAATCAACCAGAATACAGAAATTCAAAAAGTTTGTCAAATGTGGCTGTGACTGGAGAAATGATTAGTGTGGCTTTTGAGCAAATAGTACACTCTTGTAGTCTGATAACAATCTATATTTCTTGTATTAAACCTGACAGGTGTTTCATAGATGGAATGGCGACCAGTGCAGATCCTGATCAGACTGTGCAGATGCACAGGCTGATAGGCTGATCTGGATCTACACTGGTGGGAAAACCTGTAAACCCCATTTCTTAAGTGACAGCCACAACTGTAAACCCTTCACGGACTTAGTTGGCAAGTTCTATAATAATACTCTATGCATGCACTGTGTGTTGTTGTATCCTACCATCGTTTCCAGTCATATGAATAGACAATAATGCTCCTGTTTTTAGCTCACCTGAGCGAAGCTCATGTGAGCTATTGTTACCGCAATGTGTCCGTTGTCCGTCGTCCGTCTCCGTCTTCGTCCGTCGTCCGTCGTCGTCGTCCGTGAACATTTTCAAACGTCTTCTCCTCGGTAACCATTGGGCCTATAGTCACCAAACTTCATGGTCATGGTCCTTAGGTAAGGGGATTACAAAATTGTTAAAATGACGTCATTGCGTAATCCAAGATGGCCGTCGTCTAAAAATAGCACAAATTCTTCAAAAATCTTCTCAAGAACCGCCAACCGGATTTCGACAAAACTTGTCGCCATCTAAAAATAGGAGAAATTCTTAAAAAAATTCTTCTCATGAACCGCTAGCCAGATTTCGACGAAACTTGGTAGGAATGATTGATGTACAATGCTCTTTCAAAGTTGTTAAAATGGTGACCCTGGGGTCAAAAATGGGCGTGGCCCGTGGGGTCAAATTGGGGTCAAATTTTATTTTTGACTGAATATGGTCATGTTATATATCAAATCGAAGGTATCAACGAGGCGATCACTCTGGTGCATTTTTTGTCGAAATCAGATGGTTATGTCATCCAAGATGGCCACCGAAAGGTCAAAAGGTCGTTGTTTTATTAGAAATTTCAAAATTCTTCTTCACATGAACCGCTTGGCCCATGGTAGCCAAACTTAAAAGTTATGGTCCATGGGTGAAGCATTTTCAGATTTGTTAAAATGGAGGTCATCGCTGATCCAAGATGGCCGCCGTCTAAAAATAGCATAAATTCTTAAAAAATATTCTTCTCATTAACCGCTAGCCGGATTTCGACGAAACTTGGTAGAAATGATCGATGTACAATGCTCTTTCAAAGTTGTTAAAATGGTGACCCCGGGGTCAAAAATGGGTGTGGCCCGTGGAGTCAAATTGGGGTCAAATTTTATTTTTGACCAAATATTGTCATGTCTATATCAAATCGAAGGTATCAAAGAGGCGATCGCTCTGGTACATTTTTTGTCGAAATTGTATGGTCATGTCATCCAAGATGGCCACCAAAAGGTCAAAAGGTCGTTCTTTTATTAGAGATTTCAAAATTTTTCTTCACACGAACCGCTTGGCCCATGGTGGCCAAACTTCACAGTTATGGTCCATGGGTGAAGCCTTTTCAGATTTGTTAAAACGGAGGTCGTCGCTAATCCAAGATGGCCGCCGTCTAAAAATAACATAAATTCTTAAAAAAATATCTTCTCCTGAACCGCCAGCCGGATTTCGACGAAACTTGGTAGGAATGATCGATGTTCAATGTTCTTTGAAAGTTGTTAAAATGGTGACCCCAGAGTAAAAATGGGCGTGGCCCGTGGGGTTAAATTGGTGTCAAATTTTATTTTTGACCAAATATGGTCATGTCTATATCAAATCAAAGGTATCAAAGAGGCGATCGCTCTGGTACATTTTTGTCGAAATTGGATTGTCTTGTCATCCAAGATGGCCGCCGAAAGGTCATTCTTTTATTAGAGACTCGCCCCGTGCAAGTACCGGGGTAGGATCAACTCATCCTGAGAATAGTGCTGCAGTAGCCATTGCTTGTCGTAAAAGGCGACTAAACTGGCTTAACGATTGGGTTCATACTTTCCGGAACCCACTATACCGGATTTGGCCCTCATGTACATTTTTGGCTTTCTTGTATGTGAGAGTTGAGTCAGGCTATGCCCCATATATAAAAGTAAGATTAGCGCTAATCCTATTACTTTTAGGGATGGGATAAATGATGCTGGTGTGGCGAGTCCTGGCACCAGATCAGGTTGTTCTAATTTCAGGGCTGAATATATATTTTTATTTTAAATATTGAGTTCTGAAGTTGGGATTTACCCCCCTCGGACAGGTGGATACGGGACACGACCCCGTTGACCCGTCTGCGTGTAGACTCCCTCTTTATTAGAGATTTCAAAATTCTTCTTCACAGGAACCACTTGGCCCATGGTGGCCAAACTTAAAAATTATGGTCCATGTGTGAAGCCTTTTCAGATTTCTTTTTTCAAACGAGTGATTATGTCATCCATGATGGCCGCCAAGAGGTCCATTTATTCCAGACTTTGAATGTCTTTTTCTCAGGAACCACATGGCTGATGCTGGCCAAACTTCATAGGAAGTTAAAGCACAATCTTTTTAAAACACATATGAACTCAATGTCACATTCTCCTCTGGTGTTCATGGAGTCAGGTGAGCGAATTAGGGCCATCATGGCCCTCTTGTTTACAGACGTTACAGCAATGTTATTCAAAAATACATTATTCAGAAATGGTTCTATTGTGTCCCATCACAAGCATATTTTAGTGAAAATTACCATTGCATTTTAGCTGCGAAATTATGTATTTATGAGTTACAATATATGTTTGAATTTTTGTTTGAATATTTTGTTTATATATTCTATAATGTATTAAACAATCAAATACTTTTATAATTATCAAAGACATAAAACGTATGTACATATGTACAATGCTGCGATTTTAATACGGCAAATATTGTGTATCATAGGGAAACATGTCTGACCTGCTTGATGTTGTTGTGTATACAATGATGTCACAATCACGTTCATAAATTCTGAGATCTACTCATTGACATGCATAATTGCAAAATGGTGATATTTCATCGTGATGGAAATAAAAAATGTAAATTTTCACAATTATATTTGTCGCTACGACAAATATAATTGAGAAAATTTACAAATTTTATCTTTGAATGACTTATTTGTAGAATGTGAAACATTGAGAAAACAATAAACCATTATTTCTGTTCAGATGACTTCACTCACTGTGTGTTCACCAGCATGTATGTGTAGTTGGCTATCGCTCTGCCCCGCTAGGTTTGTAACAGAGACCGCAAGGTGTCCACCCTGCAGGCTCAGCTGTCCGAGCTGCACTCCGTCATTGCTCGCAGGGACTCGGAAATTACCGCACAAAAACAGACTCTCAAACTCGCGCAGGAGAAACAGAGATTGTCGCAGACAGAGGTATACATGTTATATGATGTACTTCTGTGGAGTATTTGGGTCTGTGTTTTTGTTGTATTGTACGTAACTCAGTTCTCTGTAATACCCACTTATTATACCCCCAGTATACGAAGTATGTCGGGGGGGTATATAGTTTTCGTAATTCCGTCCGTCCGTCCATTTGTCTGTCCATCTGCGTTAAAGTTTTTATTTGTTGGTCCAGGCGGCAACCAGTGAGTGGTATATGTGAGGCATGCTCTCTTTCTCTAGCATATACACTGACTAATTCCTATTTTATGATGATAAACTAACAAAAGCTACACACATTTACATATTTGGCTATTTTTCCTCGACCTGTAGCCTATTTCACGAACCTCCGTTAGTCGACTAAACTCGGTTAGTCTGCTAAACTTCAGGCCGTTAGTCGACTAACAGGAAAAAACGCATTTCACGAACACGTTAGTCGACTAAGCAAAGTCTACTTTGCTTAGCCTCCTCGTTAGTCGGCTAAACTTTCGGTTAGTCTACTAAGCAAAATAGCAGACGACGGAATTCCAAGATGGCGGCGCCCACGGTTTTGAACGTGGCTTACAAAATCGTTCGTGAAATGCAAGCAAACATGTCAAAAAGTTTAGCAGACTATGGTTAGTCGACTAAACTTAGTTTAGTCTGCTAACAGTTTAGTCGACTAACGGAGGTTCGTGAAATAGGCTACAGGTCTCATGATTATAAAACATTCTAATCATGTACATGTACTTGAACCTGATTTTGAAATATCAAGCAGTTCCATTGGTTGAGACGGAACCTGAACTACTTTCTTTTGAGTTCATGTATTGTTGAGTACAGAGGACAAACGTTTTGCAATCATGAGCCACGGTTTGTTTTTTTTTAAATTCTGTTGTAGCTGATTTTAAAATAGACAGGTTTGCTCAGCTAAAGCATAATATATTTGTTGTAGATTGACACAGTACATGATAATACTTTAAAAGTTTTACTGAACAAAAACAACTTGTATTTATTCTTTCATAAATACATTATCTAGTCACCATTCAACTGAGAGGGCAGCGCATATATTTTATATGAGAACTTAGCATAATAGAAAGGTATATTGTGGAGATTTTCAGCTGTAATATATGGCTGTGACTAGAAATATTGCACTCAGAGCAACTGTGGCCAATCTACCTGTAGCCTATTTCACCAACATTGCATACTTATCTAGCAAAGTATACTTTGAGGGAGACATTTTCAATTTAAGGATAAATTTATTAATTTTTATTATACTGAATTTATTACATTATCACAGCCATTTTGGCTGTGATAATGTAATAAATTCAGTATAATAATTCTCATACTTTTAATCATCAAATATATGCAGTTGTTAGTTCTATATGAAATACATGAAAAATAAATGATTACTCCCTCAAAGTATACTTTGCTAGATAAGTATACTTTGCAATTTTGATGAAATCGGCTACTGATAAATATCTGTCCTGTTTGTTGGAAGCATGACTGTGGTTTCACTGAATGGCGAACAATGCAGACCCTGATCAGACTTGGTCTGGGTTTGCACTGGTCATAAAGGACAAAAGCCCCATTATTTCTCCAATGACAGCCGCATGTGTTCTGTTATTCTACGAGATGTGACTATTTGCATGTTGCTTCCGATATTCTCTGTACCTGCTAACTTGTGTGGTGTGCTTGCCCACATACACACACTATCTGCCACGTAGATGTACACGTATGCATGTGTTTTCTGTTGCTATATTTATGCTAGTTGGCAGCTGGTTGGTAGCACGTGAACTGTAATTTAACAATTGGGTTCCCAGAATTCAAATATCATCCCCCCCCCTCCCAATGCTTTGGTCCTCGGTATATTTTTAGCACTAATCCTTTATTGCGTGGGGCTAAGTGATTCTGGTGTGGTGAGGACATGGCACCATATCAGGTTATTTTCATTTCAGGGCTGAATATATGTTTTTTATTTACATATCCAATTCAGATTTTGGGATCCACCCCACCCCACCCCACCATCTGTACAGATGTATCACCATCATGAGCTGGAGTGTGAAATCCAATTTGTTTTGGCTCTTCCTCTGCAGCATCCAGAGTTATGCCCCCTTGGCAACTCTGAAAAGCCGTTCCAGTCCAATTTACAAGTGTTATAGCTGTTAACATGAATGCAGACAAAAATACAGTACAATCTCTCTAAACTGTACACCCTGGAGACCACGTTGTGTTTAATTTAGATGAATTGCACTGTCATTTATGTCATTGTCGTGTCTGTTCATGATCGAAAATGACAAAAACTGTTCATGGAGTGCTTAATTACAGCCTGTCTAAACCGGACACCCTGGGGACCTCACAGGGTGTCCGATTTAGAGATTTTCCACTGTAACAAGAACAATTTGAATATTTGGCTTGTACTTCCCAACAGCTAATGTATTACATGTACAGTGTATACAGTTTCTACACATACAATTCAGGTTTCAAAATCGGACGAGTTTGTGCGCCAGCTACGTGGTGAACTGGTCAGCCTGAAGGAAGACCACACAAAGAGTGTACATGATGTAAGTGGTTACCGCCCCTACACGTGACCTTCAGATACATTGTGCATTGTTGTCAAGCCCACTCCATATAGTGATCACAATGACGTCGGAGTGTCGGTGCTTGTGAATGGGTAGTTAGGTGGCTAAGAGATCAATGGAGATCATCCGAAAGCTGCGTTATAGAATATTTTTCCTCACATATAACATGTTGGCTTAAAAATGAAAAACTTAGGGTTCCCGCCTTATAAGTTGCTTGACAATTCAAGCCCCAAGACAGCTTAGAAATATACAAAATGACAAATTATATAAAATAAACAATTAGTATTTCAATCCATAGTTGGAACAGAACAAAAACCTATCAAAAATGTGTTTTATTGCAACTTGAAGGTACAATGTCTCTTGAATACTGAAGTTGCCATGCCCGACTATACAGGTGCACCCTCGTTGGGATATAGCCTTTTTGTTGATTGTGCAATTAATTCATTCACCCCTACCATATGTAACTGGCATGGGCACTCTCATGTTATTTTTCACTCTATTCCACTTTATCAGAAAGTGGTATTTTTTATTTTTAGAAATCAGAAAATATCCCCAAATGGTGCTACTCGTTATGAGCTGGCTCATCTGGATCTACACTGTTTGCAAACATTGCGATAGAGGTCTGTAGCGTTGAAAGGGTTAACATAAATTCAATCAATGAAATATCAGTCAATAAATCAATTCAGTGTGTTGAGTGTTATATTACATGCTACCCAGTGATTTACCGTGATTCTGGTAGGATTTATTTCCTTGAAGGAAATATTTCCCCCTCATCGTGCGCGAGACGTATTTGAAGTCACGTTTGGACGTCCTTTCCGGCGAAGAAACAATTCATACGCTAATGTCAAAATTGACAATTTATAAGCTGGTCTAAGACGAAATTTCACATTTTTCGAAGAGCATGTTATATACAATTTATTCCACTACTATTTTGAAATACCGATTTATTTCCCTTGACATCTGTAAATCTGACAAAGAAACTCTGCACGAGTTTCTTTGTCAGATTTACAGATGTCTTGGGAAATAAATCCTGTATTTTATAATGGTAGTTGAATAAACTGTATGTAGTTGAAATGTTGCTACCATGCCTGGAACATAAGTAGTTTATATAGCTTCTGACGCGTCACTTGGCGAGGAAGGCAATAGTCAAGTGTAGATAGAGAGGTCTGCTAAACAAATGTCGTATATAATGTATATTATCATTACACTGCAAACAAAATGTGTTTGATTTTTCATGAAACAAGTTTTCCGCCACTCTACTGATAAGAGCATAATGTCATGTAAATATGTGATCAGTTGTGACTAGGTGTATATTGATTTGTGTAGGTACCCAGCTAGGTAACTAATCGGTGTGTCGGACATTTGGCTTATACAAGTACATCTATGCATTGGGTTAACGGATACGTTCCATATTTGTAATTTTGGTCCTGTTAAGTCTGTTCAGCCAAAAACATTGTATTTGCTCCTGTGAATTCATATCAATTGTTTTATTACCGTAATAACCCTAAATATTTGGACACCATTTATTTGTGTAAACATATGTGGTTTCTCGACAACAGCGTGCCAATCTTTAGGGTTAGTATGGCAGTACTGGTTTAATCACAATAACAGTGTATTTGGATACAATTTGTTTTGGCAAACTCCTATTTAATAGGGGATTCCCAAAGCAAATTGTGTCCAAATATTTTGGGTTATTACTATATGCTTGTTCTGCTTGCTGGTGATGTTTCCTAGACAAATATTTGGTTTATCAAGCCTTTCAGTCCTAATACAATGTTTGTTTTTATGCCACCTGGTTTCGAAGAAACGGGTGGCATATAGTGTTTGGACTGTCCATCTGTCCGTCCGTCCGGGCACACATTAGGGTACTTATGTGGCTAGCCCCACAGGGTTATGGACTTAGTAAAGGATAGGGTTGGTTACAATTAGCCACCTAAAAAATAATATTTAACATGTGATAAGCCACATAAGTATAGTACTGTAAGAACGTCCGTCCGTCCGTCCGTCCGTCCGGGCACACATTAGGGTACTTATGGGGTGGGGGGGGGGGGGGGGGGGTGGCCTAAGACAATAGAAGACAATGGAACTTATTCCGTACCCCGTAAGCCTATTGTGTCTTACAGGGTATTTCCTTTGATCTTTTATATAGCAAATACCCCCTAAGGTCCGAAATGTAAGTTCGTCCGTCCGTCCGTCCGTCCATCTGTCTGTCTGTCCGGGTACGTCCGTCCGTCCGTCCGTCCGGGCAGGTATTCAAGAGTAAGGGGCCACGGGGCGGAGTTTAGCACAAAAGGTTCCTTTGAAATATCCGTCTGGCCCCTTATTCTATTCATAACAAAGGGCCATTTCCATTGTTCTAGAACAATGGAAATGGCCCCTTCCTCAATATTGTCCGCACTCCGTCCGTCCGTCCGTCCGTCCGTCACACTTTTCGGTTAACCACTTTGTCACAGTTTCTCAAATATGCTGCAGGTGGCATCCGCATTCGACAGACGCATTTCTTGTTGCATATGCAACATCTGCTAAAGTATGTCCATAAACATGTCAAATATTCAGTCAAACCATACTGTATAATATTTACCTAGCGTAAAGCTTAACTCATGAAAGGTTAATTCAATATTGAAGTAGATTGCCAATACCATAACACAAAGCTTGCACAATTTTATTTGATGTATGGGTTAAGCTTTATAAAACCACCTTACTTTGTGTCAATTCATCAATATTTACTTCGATAAACTGTCATTGTATTTGTCGATCATTACATCCTGTCTGCTTAGGATGGGTTGTGGCCTAGGGGTTACAACACCTGACTTTCAATCCGGAGGTTGTGGGTCGCCTTAGGCATCAGAAAATACTTCCATAGTATTTCCATCCCACTGGTCTTTCGGATGAGACTTGAAACCGAGGTCCCATCTCTAAATGGCTTTGCTGTTGCTGGGATGTTAAACCGATTCACTGTCACTTTTCATCTTGTCTGTCACGTTGAACATATATATATTGTTTTAAAGTCACTCTTTTTATTAAATTTTCGACCACATGGTCGAAAATTTAATAAAAAGAGTGACTTTAAAACAATGTGTATTAAATGTGCTTCCTTTCGGACGTTATTGAAAATTACTATTTACTTATAGATTTGCTTCATAGCGTAAAGATAATGTTAAAAATGTTTCTATATCGGGAGTGGAATTGACCGCATACAGGTCTAGTTTTTATTCCAAAAATAGAACACAGGTTTGCCATACTTCTCATGAAAAACGGGCAGTCGAAAGGGGATTCTGATCAGCTACCTTTCGGGTGTGGCAAAGATCTTGTCAGGATCTTGTGAATTCATCGAGTACGGAATTATCCATTTCATCCATACAGGGTCATATAGGTACTATCCAGTCATTCGTATGTATATTTACCTGATATGGAGTTTGAAGTTGTTTTTGTACACACACCAAGGATGTTTCCCCATCTCAGTAGCACACAGTGTAGTCCCTGATCAGACTGTGCAAATGCACAGTCTGATCAGGGACTACACTGGTTGCAAACTCAGTAAGCCCCTTTTGTCAAGGCATCACAAATCAGCCACACAGGTAGAGGTGGTTCCACACTGGCTACGAAGCAAAACATGCAACCATACCCCTTTTATCATGTCACGTGTAGTAATATGAAGTTAAATAATGCGGTTCAAATTCCAGAAGCTACAATCGCATAGGGGTATGAGGATCAAATTGTATCGCTGTTTAATTTGGTCGTGTATTATAGTCTTTTATATAAAATGCACATATTGATTTTGAACAATCAATAATTAATAGACCACTGTCTGCACGTGACAAAACAAGCCTTAGTAAGCCATTGTCCTTAACCAGTCTTAGTTTGTGCACACACTTACTATCTTGAATAATAGTAGAATATAAAACAATAATTATTATAAATTAGGAAAACGTCTTTGAACGATTTCTGTTCATAAACCCCCCATGTCTGTTTAGTGGGTTGAGATTTAAGATTGTTTAACATATCTGGTGTATTAGTTTTATCATTTGTTAATCACATACGCTACCTCTTTGTATCGGTATAACTTATAATGCAAGAACTCATCATAAAGCAAACTGCCAAATTCAATTAATTTATTTAGATCTGGCTGTATGGCTGTAACAGAAGTATACTAATGTTTAATTGTCCCGCTAGCCAAGAAGTGGAACCTTAACCCTTTCAACAACACAGGCCTGTATAGTGGTATTGACCAGCCGTCTCATCAGGATTTGAACTTTTTGCAAGTAATTTTCATATTTTTGAGAACAAAACCAGCCCCTTTTCATAAATGGACTAGTCTGAAAATCATTTTGTGCTTATTGGATTGGTTGCAAAATGAACATATCAAATTCTATTCCAGTTACTTAGGGGTGAAAGAGTTAATGTGTGTATAGACAGCATAGGCCGGGATTCCTGACCTCGTCCATTATCTCTGATCATGGTCCATACCAATCATATACAGTGTATATGTGATTCTAAATGGTATTGTCAGTGTCATGGCAAATGGTATATCCCCTGATCAAATGATCGAAGGCACCGATGCAAGTCTGATATTGTCATTGTTTGCAGCGATTGAATGGTCTTTGATATCATCGTGTGTGCTTCTTACATATACTTGTCCAAGCTTGTGCCACAAACCATTGGACTGTCCGTTGTGTTGACCATTATACATTTATTTACATAAAAAGTTGGATGTGTTGAGTTCAACCTATCAAAATAAGTTTACTGTTATACGTGTCAGATCTGGATTTACCTAATTTACTAAGTATTTAATTGTTCACCAATATTTTACACCATTTATGGAAATATTGTGTTTGTCTTCGAAATTGATATCAGTGAAATACAGCGGTGCAATAGGGATGGTAACTACAGCTCCATGTCTAACCATTACAGTGCTGAATTAAACATTGTTGTCTGCTGTTTATTTTATTATTTTCCATTTTTCTCATCAAACATATCTTTTCACAACACTTTAGAATATATATGGGCCGCGCTCTGTGAAAACCGGCCGTAATGACAAAATTTTCAATTTGCACTGTTTTACATTTTTGGATGCGGACACCTTTCACAAACAATATGCTGAAAAGAAAATGCAAATATGTTTCATAGTTTTTGTTTTATCTCACCTTTTGTAGCACCATGTCAATCACGCAAGGAAAAAAAAGTAACGTCATCGAGAAAATGACGTTATTGAAACGCTGACGTTTGTACAATGCAACACAACAGCCTACAGTGCGTGTTCATAGACTCATTGACTGTGCTTGCTGTAAACTGTATTTGTTGATAAGTTGCACTAAATGTATCTACAAGTGTTAGTATGAATACTATCAAACATTGAACAGAATAAAACTATGATATGTACATGTAGTGAACAAACCAAACGCACCACTATCAATGTTAAATCTATAATTAGCCGACATGTGACCTCGTAATTTGCTACTATCGCCAACTATCACAGATTATGCATGTACATGTACCGTGAGAAAGATACATTATAATTATTTGAGAATTTAGTTCAGAATCTAATTGACGTTATTTACGTAACAGTTAATTGTGACGTCAGTTATTGATGTAGACATTACGTCACTCACCAAGGACCAAACACAAACAACTAAACGACATTCCTGGTGTTTGAAATTGAAACAATCTGTGATTGAAACAAATTAACTATTTTCTGTAGAAATGAATGGCCTGAATTTGGTTAGAATTTGGATAGGCCTATGGCTGCACATATCAATGACTTCAGCGCCCGATGGTGTATAGAGGGTAGTCGGACACCCTCGGTGTCGGGTAGTCGGACACCTGCTACCATAGATCGTATCTCTGTATGAAGATACAGACGTGTGAAGAATTGTCTCTTAATTGAGTAGTCTTGTCAGCATCTAAAAAAACACAAATCGCAGTTTGCACGGCAGTTACTAATTAACTGCTTTTAATTGGCAACCATGACGTTAGTTTCGGATAAACGGTGTAATTTGTTAGATAATCAGCAGTGTTTAAAATGAGCGATTAATATTTCGGTGACAAACACACTCGTCTCCAATTATTAGCTTCAAAGTACGTGAAAATTAAAGTCTAATTTGGTTACTTTGTTCACAAATACTTTTACCGACAACACGGTCATGCCTCGGGTAACATACAATCGTCCCACCGCCGCTAAGCACCGTAAGCAGGTGCCCGTTTCAACGAATATCACGGAAATTGCCGAAGATTTCCGTGATACACTAACTGGAAAATGAAAACAGATGGTGTCATTATTATTATCTAAAAAGGACCAAAATAATATTAACTTAGAAACATAATTTTTATATCAATAGATAGAAAAATGAATGAGCTAATTGAAAATACCTGTGCAGTTTTTGTCACTATTCTTATAAAAAGAGATTTTGTAATTATCCCAACGAAAATCGAGAAGAAAAATCACAATTTGCTATATAAATCATATAAAAGCTACCGACTATGTTTAAAGCTAAAAAGGACCAAAATATTTTTATTTTAAAAACACGATCGAAACATCATCATAAAGTACAATAATTGAAGTTTAAAATGTGACTTGTGCATTTTTAATCGGTTGTGTTGTTTAAAAGTTACGTAAGAAATGGTAACAGCGGATGTCTCCCTGCTCCCGTGACCTTTGAACTATATAATTTAACCAATAATTCCATTGTCAAAATTAGCATATCTAAAATGATCATGCACTCTCGCTAGCTGGGACACTGACCTACATGTAGATCAGGCCTGCCACCACAAAACCACATCTGTCAAAACTGGGAGAACTGCATGACAGTCTCCAATAATATTATAGTGTATAAACTATAATTAAAAATTCATTTATACACTATTACCAGATTACTCGATTGACTATTACCTAAACTGGCAGGAAGATCATCATTATGCTGTAACTTGTATTGTCCTTCCTTTATCAGTTATCTGAAATACTCAATAACCCCACTCCATCCCTCTGACCCACCAATCCCCACATCATGCAACTGTATATAGAAAACATGAAATATCTTATTAAGCTAACATAGCACCGGTACTATCATACATGTATATATTACAAAACCACATATCTAACATATTGGCTCCTCATTGGGGGCTACCTGCTATTTTGGTGTTGTGCTTCATCAGACTCGCATGTGCCAGACCAGATTTCTCTGAGCAAGAGGTGAGACGTATGCAGTAGCTATTCTCTTGCACGACTATGGCGGAGTGAATGTGTAGAGCTAATAACTCGCGTGAAACGACTAGAGGGTGACGAGTTGAGTGAAATACTAGAAAGAGGTGAGTCGAGCATACGACTAGAAAGAGCTGAGTTGAGTTAACAACTAAGATGTGCATCAAGTGGACGACTAGAAAGATCTGAGTTGAGTTAACAACTCGAATGCGAGTCAAGCGTACCGACTGGCGAGTCGAGCGTACCGACTATAAAGAGGTGAGTCGTCGAAATTAGTCGAGCGTACCGACTGGCGAGTCGAGCGTACCGACTATGAGGAATGTGGTACAGGGTAGTCGAGCGTAAACCGGACTGGCGAGTCGAGCGTACTCGGACTATGAGAGGTGGGTCGTCCAGGGCAGTCGAGTGTACCGACTGGCGAGCCGATAATGAGGTGAGACGAGCGTACAGAATGTCGTGTCGAGCGTACGTACTGGGACGAGTCGCTTCAGGCGAGTGAATGATGTATCAACAAGTCTGGCAAATGTTTCAACTGATGCCGCACATAAATGTACATATGAATTAATTTATCGAAAAGGGGGCAAAATAGTCCCAAAACGAATTGATATTTTTGTTTAAACTAAAAATAGCAATGAGTGCCCCCAAGAGGAGAAATTAATCAGGTATGCGTGTACTCATAACAAACTTAATTAATAGTTTGTTGTACCCAACAAGAACATGTAGACAAATATGACATCTGTGTGTAACCTGCTGTTAAATAAAGTACACGAACTATCACATCCACAGTATTGTTTACCTTGTACGAAGTCAATGACACATCGGGCCTGTGCAGCTTGTATAGCACTGCGTGCAACTCTGATGTACCTGGTATAGCATGATGAAGACCATCGACCGAGAGTTTGTATCATGTGATCTTCAATGTTAGCTTTTGCTGCACTGCTTGCAGCACCAATCCGAAATGAATGGCCACTATATTTATTCTCGTCATAACCGAGTCTGCATAAAACTTGCTTCACATAATAAAGAAACTTAGTCCTAGTGAACGGTTTGCCATCCACGTCTATGAATAGTGGCGAGATATCATAACAAAACGCAGTAGATGTAAGCTGCTCTCTGCGTAGGCACAAATAATGTTCCATCAAATACACTGGACAGCAATTAATGGAGTTATTTCTGTATATCGGTATATCAACGCCTACACTGAATGGATCAGTCTTGGAAGTAGGTAGCGTAAGACAAAACATAGAATGATCTGTCAAGAACGACACATCCTGACATTTCAAATATGAATAAACATCATCATTCCGAGCTTTAACAGTGAACTCACCGCAACGAAGAAAGAAAGCCGAAATAGGCTAATGAACACATACATTGTAACGTCAAATCTAAGTTTGGGGTAAAAACTCCCGCATGTAATAAGTCACACATCTGCTTCAGAATCGAAAAAGTTATAGGCAGTCTCAACCTCGTCTTCGAACCTTGACTACGTTTAACACCACGTAGAACACATTGTAGTCTATCCATGGAAGACATAGGATTGCTCATGCCTGCTTGCAGATAGTGAAAACGAATACCTGCCGGATATAGTTTAATAGTAGCTAGCTGCAGCTGCAGTGACTTGTAACAGAATGTCACAAAATAAATGAGAACATCCTCCGTTAGAATGGGTAACGTACCTGGACGCGTAATACAACCGGACATTGTTAGAAACTAAAACTGCGTGAAAAAACACTGCATGCCTGTCTGATAGGCTGATTTAGTATTTGGAGCAATAGATGCTGACCAAAGATTTGTGACTTCCAGGTCTAATTCAGCTGCAGCTTGGAAACCGAAAGGCACCGCTCTGGAACAGTGTCTGCCTCTGGTGCAAGACGTCTGAACTGCAACATGTTGAAAATTGATAACGCGTCAGCAATAACATTTGATTTACCGGCTATATGTCTTGCGATAATAACAAACTGACCTTTTGCCGCGCACCAGATCAACCTAGAACAACTTTTGAATGAATGGAATCTTAGATCGACCCTTATTGATGATGTCCACAGTGGCTGAATTGTCACAATTCACCACAATTCTCTTCTTTGTCCATTTTTCACCCCACAGCACGGCTGCCATGACTATCAGATAGAGTTCATACAGAGCCATAGATGCCACGACTTCCGATGAAATAAAAGCAGGAAATTCCCCTTGAAACCACTTCCCACAGTAATACCCTGCATATGCTCGAGGTGTAGCATCCGTGAAAAACTGCATATCATCAGCCATTGTAAGTTCATCATTCATGAACATTGAAATACCGTTCCATTCATGAAGAAATTTAGACCACATACTAATGTCTAATCTACAGTCTGTCGTGATTTTAACATAATGGTGCAATTTACTGACAGAAGAAGACAGCGATATCAAGTATGACACAAATGCACGACCTGGATAAATCACGCGGCATGCAAAATTGAGATGTCCTAGAAGGCTTAATAAATCCCTCTTTGTACATGATTTCCTCTTTGAGAATGTTTGTAACAAATTTGCGATTCTCTGCACTTTCTCTAGCGGCAACCGTGCCTCCATCTTCACACTGTCTAATATAATTCCTAAGTACTCAATAACCGTAACTGGCCCCATAGTTTTTGTGGGTGATAACGGTATACCAAGTTTCTCAAATACCAACCGCAAAATATACATAGTATGATCGGCATCATCGGATGGAGAATTGATTGTGAGAAAATCGTCCAGCAAATGTAAACAATGACTGATTCCATAATTGTTTTGCAGGATCCAACAAATAACTTGAGACAAACAATCAAAAATTTTAGGACTAGATCGACTGCCAAACACTAATCTGGTGTAGAAGTAATACATGTATTTATTGTTCCACTTGATACCCTGAAAGGGCCACAACACCCTCTTGACAGGAACCTGTTTAAAGGCATCTTGAATGTCAGCTTTACAATATCTACTCCCCTTTCCCAATCGCTGAGTTATTCTAATCGCATGGTCAATGTTGACATATGTCAAGGAGTATTCGTCCCTATCAATAAGGTCATTTAAACTGGGATGTAATAAATTATCATGAGGTGCTGAGAAGTCCACAATTAACCTCTTTTTCCCAGAGTACTTCCCCTCCGCAATGCCAATTGGGCTGATACGATAATGTAGATATGGAATGCTATCAAAAGGGCCGATCAAATATCCTTTAACTAATTCTGACTGAATCAACTGTGAAGTAATGTCAGGCTGTTTAATTGCAGACAACAAGTTTTTACATTCATACGGTAATGCAGGTAAATGATTAAAACCAGTCTCAAATCCCTCTGAAAATCCGTCAATTAAATAGTTAGTGAAGTTCTTATCTGGATGATGCTGCAACTCAAACCTCAATTTTATAACATTTATAGGGCTGTTCCTAGGCACTATCTCAGGCTCGGTATTTTCTGTCCCTGGCCCCGCCAGTTTTTTGAATTCTGACAATTCATTTTAGAGTGATCACTCTGTTTACATACTAAACACAAATGCACATGTCTGCATTGAGACGCATGGCAACCACGCATAGTGTTAAATTGTTACAAATCTCGTTTCCATTGTGAATCACTCGTGTGCGACCCCAAAAGATCTTTGGTGGAATTTGCACGGTTGGCAAAACTACCAGCAGTCGTGGTAACTCTACTGGCCTTATTGTATGGTTCCATTGTACACCAGAGAAAGCATGGGTTTGTGACGGACAGAACTGCGACATGTGCAGTGTGCTACCACACTCGGAGCAACAATTAGCCTTGTAATTTGAAAATATGGAACAAAACAACCTATTATTCCTAACTGACCAGTCTATTTTCACGCCATGGAAGCGGAGATGTGCCGCAGCCTGTGCCGAGAAAGATTTGTGGTACTCATAAAAGCCGCGACCCCCCCCATACCTGGATGCCATGTCAATTATATCGCGCTCATACAGATCTAATTCTGGTCGCCTATTAGGATGCACCTGGCACATGATGTTTTTATAGACGGCGAATGCCTGAATGAATTGTGGCAAACTTAATTCTGTGTTTAAGCGAACGTCCGGTTTCTGGTTACCACCGGGTACCGAGTCCGACTGACAATTGTAATACGGTATCAACAATGAGGCCAAATTCACGTCTTTACCTTCCTGAATGTTTCGTTTGACACTAGGATGAACTGTTTCTACGAAAGGCAATGCCTCAGCAGTGTACCCGTATGTGGACCGAGCATTTTCTAAGTTTATGGAACTGACATTGTTGTTGTTGTTGTTAGTACTGTTCGTGAATAAGTTACCTTCCATGAATGACGCACCTGCTAACACTGGCTGGTGGCCAGACACGGATGGTAACTCAGGTGCGACATGAGAATGAATGTGTGCGGATGTCGAATTAGTTTGCACATTTTGCTGTATAAGTATATCCATGTTATCGGTAAGTTTCGCGACGGTCTGCTGTAAAGCAGACACACTGGCATGCAGATCTGCGATGTTGTTGTCGCCCGGAGATTCCCGAAGTCTAGTTTCGGTTTCACTGCGCTGTACTGTGTGCGATTGCGCATGCTCAGATAAAGCGACACCGCGACCATGGTTACTGCCTCTGTGCGATGTCTTCGCAACCGACTGCGCAATGACGTCATCTGTTGATATAACCGCAGCGCGCTGGTTAGAGGTTATGGCTGTTGATATAACCGCACTGCTTGTTGATCTTGAATTTGATGTCTCCGACCGATATAGGTGAACTAAACGACATTTTTTCTGTCGAAGGCCTGGGGATATTCCCAGTTGCCGTAGTTCAGATTTTAACTTCTGCACGCTCCAGTTTTCGGGAAGTGACATGTCGTAAGGTGGATCTACCTCCACCGAGATATTAGATTGCGGAATCTCAACCCGATCCAATGTCACGTCCGCAGATTTGCGCTTCCGACTGTTCGAACTGGCTCGCACATCCATTTTTGTGGCAAATTGTACACACTTGGTTCCAATTAAATGCGTGAAATGTTGCAACAAAGGAATATAATCCGTAGAAATGGGAAACACTTTTGTCGTCTAGTAGATATCAAATCTGGATGTCTAAGCCTTTCACACGGCATAAATCGAATAATTCTCGATCATTAAATTATAACGATATCCATTCAGCATTCACAACAATAATAATTCCTAGATCACATGGTCTATATTAAAATGATAAATCTAATGATGAGTAATTATCCAAGTCAGAAGTATTCCAGCCAGTCGCTATTCTATAATTATGTCAAGAATCCTCAGAAACATCCACGCTGACTACGCATTGTGCAAAACTGAATTCCCGGGACAGCGGATGTCACTCCCTGCTCCCGCGACCTTTGAACTATATAATTTAACCAATAATTCCATTGTCAAAATTAGCATATCTAAAATGATCATGCACTCTCGCTAGCTGGGACACTGACCTACATGTAGATCAGGCCTGCCACCACAAAACCACATCTGTCAAAACTGGGAGAACTGCATGACAGTCTCCAATAATATTATAGTGTATAAACTATAATTAAAAATTATCATTATAAACCTCGCCACTACTGATGCAGACTTTCTACAGGTAAGGATGGCCGCGAAAGTTGGATATGTTTATAAACAAATTAAAAATCGACTGTCCATACCCGACGGAATTAAATTTACATCTCAGCAGAAAGCGGGAGGAACGTTTTCCTGTGTAGCCAATATGACTGACGGACGGTCTTGTGTACATGTACCTCGTACTAGCAGGTACATGTAGGAGGCCTATGGGGAAATCCTGCGCTGACCCCCACTCCCTCGGCTGCCCACCGTTACTGTGTATTTTTAAATGTGTGTCGGTTTGAATTTTTGATAATGGGTTTACCATTTGAAAACAAATATATATACATGTACATAAACCTGTCAATGTCGGGGAAAATGTGTCGATGTGACATACATGGATGTATAATTGTTATAAAATGTTCTGATAAAAATACCGGCAGTAAGCATAATAGTACTGGTGCATGTATATGTATACACTGTATCCTCTCGTCGAGAATAATTAATTTGAAAACGAAATTTGCAATTTAATTGTCTTGCGTTTCAGAAAAAGTACATTCAACGCCTTTGTAAACAAAGAAATGAGTGGCCAACCAAGCCATGCTAAAAAGCACCGTGGCGTACGTATATGTATTTTGAATTCATGTCTGCACACTATATAATCAAGTCAGTTATTTACACAGTTATTCACACAGTTATTGTACCGACCACACAATTGAAGCGTCTCGTTTGAATTTAGAGGCGTTGAATCTGCAAATATAGAAGTTGTGTATTCCAGGGCGGATTCACGTAGGGGAAAACCCGCCGCGCGCCCCCTAAAATTTGGCGAGTAAAGATATGTTTGCTCTGAAATGCGTTATAACGCAGCAAAATGGGGTGTAGATATCAAACATATTCAGGAGGGCATACCGCCGGACCCACCTAGCAGTCTCCCGAGCTCCGCTTGGTCGACGAACAAGCGGTGCTAGTTCGAAAATATAGTAAACTGTTTCAATTAAGAAGTCCCGCCCCACCCCCCTAACCTGAAATCCTGGATCCGCTCCTGGTATTTGCTTTATATTATTTACACGCCTCCGACTAGAACGTCCCTTTAATAAAAAAAAAACAATAAAGCACGCAGACATCCAGTGTTTAGTAGTAAGTAAATTAACAACGATCTAAAGTAGGACTTCTTAAATTTGTAAATGTTGGAGACCTGTGCATCTGCGCAGCCTGATCAGGGTCTGCACTGTTTGCAAAAATACTAGTAAAATATATGCCATACATTCATATAACCATATTTACAAGTGGTCAATTAAAATAATATTTAACAATCATCAAACGGCAATCGTACGGCTGATGTAATGTAATTAGCACTACCATATGTTTTATCTGTGATACGATTATTTTTTTGAAAATTTCCCAATTTTATTTTATGTTGATTTTCGAAACATTCGACGGTGAATCAGTAAATCAAATGAATTAAGACCTAGGCCCAGATCATGAATACATGAATGCAGTGTTACCCGAGTGTGTACATATTTCGAAAATCGGTTTTCACGTTCAAATGAAGGTTAGCGTTACTCATCAAAATACGTAATGCAGTGTAATCTATAAATAAATCCCAAAATCCCAAACATGCAGACGCCTCCATCTACGCTGACTACAAATGTTCTCACGTTTGTTTGTAATTGTTATATAAATATATAAATAAAGTTTAAAAGAAATATTAGCATTATGATTGCACAATACTGATATTGTTGTGTTATCTAAAAATACCGGTCGTATGGTTATTTACTTTCAAATGTCATTTCACAAGTCGTCCACATAATATATTATAAAAATCATAAATGCAATATGCCCATTTGTATAAAAATAATCGACAAAAGTGCTACGTATTTCCTTGAAGGAAACCGAAGAAAAAAAGACAACTATCTGAACCACTATGAAAACAACTGTACAATTCTGCCCACACATATCCATTAAAATATTTGTGAGCAGTAAAGCGTACGGCTACAAATAGGACAACTTATTGCAATGACGCAACAATTCCAAGTGTCAAAATCCGACGTGACGTTGGTAAATTTATGCGTAACTTTGCGACGTCATTTTTAGCCTTTCATGACGTTGTCATTAAGGCTGGTTTTTATAGAGCGCGGCCCATATATATATATCAATTCCAATGGAAATGATTATAAAGTGCTGTCAAACCCTGTTTTTATTGAGAAAGAAGACCCAATACAAAACAGCAGCAGACGACAATTTACGTTTCCCGCATTCTAAGGGCTAAACCATTTTGCTATTACATCAGTGATGCTGGATTATTTTACTTTCCAGGCAAATACCTGAACATTTGGAGCATTAGATTAATTGTTGTTAACCCTCACTATGCGGGAGACGAAAATTGCTGCTGTTTTTCATTTTTGCCTTAATTCTTAAAAAAAAACCTGTTTTGGCAGCACTAGAGAATTGTCTCCAGTGGAGATTCTCATGCGCTGTCAAAACAGGTTTTTATCGAGAAAAATTGAAAATAAAACATTTCCAGCAGACGACACAATTTAATTCAGCGTAGTAAGGGTTAAACACTGGAACTATTACTGATCAAATATTGTGTGTGTTGTGCTATGCGCAAATGAGTTTTCTATATGCGATTCCATTGTTCGTATAGATGGATTATTGTAGTCGTATATTCTACTGTGAAAACACTGGGAGTAGATATATATGAAGATAATTAATTTCATTACTGGACCCAGAGTTATTACAACGTGACACGACCAACATGGCTTTAGCGGGATAAGATGTAGTGTCGAGGGACCATGTTTTATATGTATGCGCTATTCCTGGATGCTTTATTAACGGAGCTGCCCAATTAAGGAAATGGATGCCAGGCAACAAGTGTTACAGGAGAAGTCATTATTTTGGGTATGGTTCCTGCTTTTCACATTGGCAGTGTTTTTTGAAGTTTTAAGGATGTGAATATTTGTAACATGTGTAAAACCTACCACAACGTTTACCTTGGCCTGTTTTTCTTTTCCGACTTTTGACTGAGGATTAATCATTCCCCCTTATGCATAGCATATTGCTTTGTTTTGAGGTTTCATCCATACAGCTGACGATACGTCTGTCCCAGTAGCCTATTTCACCAACATTGCAAAGTATACTTATCTAGCAAAGTATACTTTGAGGGAGAAATTTTCAATTTAAGGATAAATTTATTAATTTTTATAATATTCTGAATTTATTACATTATCACAGCGAATTTGGCTGTGATAATGTAATACATTCAGTATCATAATTTTGCATACTTTTAATCATCAAACATGCAGTCGTCGGTTCTATATGCCATAATGCATTTCTGGAAAAATAAATGATTACTCACTCAAAGTATGCTTTGCTAGAAAAGTATACTTTGTAATGTTCGTGAAATAGGCTACTGGTCATTTGTATCAAAAAGATTGTACAAGTTTAACTGGATGGATTACTTAATATTCGCACACATGTTACATGTGGACATATGCGACACACTCATACAATCATTGGCATGACCTTGACCTTTAAGCTCTTTTTCTCTTTTTACGTCGAATTGTTTGTAACAATGTTACTAGATGGATTATTTCAATGTTTCTCATAAACAATATTATGGTCTAGTATGCCAGGGAGGGGGGGCATACCCTTGTTTTACAAACATATTTATTTAACCCTCACAACGCTGGAGACGGAAATTGTCGTCTGCTGTTTTTATACGCCCATTTGAAAAAACAGGACATATTATTATGTATTCATTTTGTACGGGCGGGCGGCGGGCGGGGGCGGGCGGCGGGGGCGGCGGGCGGCGGCGGCGGCGGCGGGCGGCGGGCATCGGTCGGGGTAAATGTCTTATAACTTCTGTTTCCTTTCATGGAACACCTTGTTATTTTTAACGTTGGGGTAAATTTCTTATAACATCTGTTTCCTTTCATGGAACGCCTTGATATTTCATACATGCATTCCTCAGATGACCCTCTATCATGCTGTAGAACACCTTGATATTTCATACATGCATTCCTCAGATGACCCTCTATCATGCTGTAGCAAATCCACGACCCACCACCCAACCCTTACCCCAAGGTCAAGGTCACTAATTTAGCATGTTCATAAACTTAACATTGGGGTAAATGTTGTGTAACTTCGGTTTATTTACAGGGAACGCCTTCATATTTCATACATGGATTCATCTGATGATACTCTATCGTGCTATAGCAAATCCATGACCCACTGCCCATCCCTTACCCCAAGGTCAAGGTCACAAACTTAGCACCGTCATAAACTTAACGTTGGGGTAAATGTCTTATAACATCTGTTTTCTTTCATGGAACGCCTTGATATTTCATACATGCATTCCTCAGATGACCCTCTATTATGCTATAGCAAATCCATGACTCGCCACCCAACCCTTACCCCAAGGTCACAAACCTAGCACATTCATAAACTTAACGTTGGGGTAAATGTTGTGTAACTTCTGTTTCTTTACAGTTCTACTTCACCAATCGTAAACAAATTTGGTATATATGTTTATCACGGCAAGACGAAGAAGCCTATTTATTTTGTCAGATCATGACCAATTTCAATATACATGTTTATCACGGCAAGAACCCTATTAATTTTCAGTGAGTTATCTCCCCTTGTTAACTGGCCTTGCCTCGACGGGCGTATATTGTGACCTTCGGCACTCTTGTTCATTTTTTGTCTTAATTCTTAAAAAAAACACACCTGTCAAAACAGGTTTTAATCTAGAAATATTGAAAATAAAACTTTTCCGGCAGATGAGAACAATTAATTAATTAATTCAGCTTAGTAAGGGTTAAACAATCAGTTGATGTCTTTTAAATTTGGTAACATTTAATCACAGGGCAAATGCACACAACTATACCTATATATAGCATAATTGTGTTAATTTCCAAGAAAATTCCACAGTTGTTGTAATGCCTACGTGTAGTAATATCTTCTATTTCATGTGTGTTGAAGGTTACCCATTATGAGCGGAGAATCCGGACGCTGGAACAGGAGCTCCATGATTCGAAGGACCAGAGACGCAACGCTCTCGATGAGGTAACTTCGGAGTTACATTACATTACATTGAAATATGTATAGAATCGCTGCTCTATGAATATGTCTTTAGAGAACACCATGCTAGTGTCTTTTGACATTAACCCTTTCACCACAAAGTAACGGGAATGGATTTTGATATGTTAATTTTGCAACCAATCCAATCGTCACAAAATGATTTTCAGACTAGTCCATTTATGAAAAGGGTGTATTTTTGTTCTAAACAGTATGAAAATTACTTGCAAAAAGTGTAGATCCCGAATGAGTCGGCTCATCACGAGCCGGCTCATCTGGATCTACACTGTTTGCCAATACCACTATACAGGTCTTAAATGGTTAACTTTGTCAGACTCGACTTGGAAATGCGTTGGAACATCAGAGGCTCGGTGAAAAATTTATACGGTTTCCGAGCTTTACCTCATGAACTATATCTCCAACATAGAGAATACCAGGCTAGTGTCGTTTGATATCAAGTTTATCACTCAAGGCTAGGAAATCATGTAGGATTTCTGTTGCTTGCCGTTGAATTTCTTCTGATTCTGAGCCGAGCCTGATAACCTTGGTATCAAAAGGTACTACAATTGTATTCTATTAATCAGGTAACATTTTGTGCTAAATGATGGGCAAATATAACGTGGTTTTCGTTGAATGTGGATATGTTTGTGTTGCTCATTACACTGGCGTCTTTTGGTAATATCATGTGATGCCGTTCGGCCAATGGAACGTTTAAAGTAGTTATCAGTCAGTGTGTATTTTATCAATGCAAAGCTTATTAACTGATAACAAACCACCCTAAGATCTACTTTGATCGCCCCGTGCAGGCACCGGGGCGGGATCAACTGATCCTGAGAATAGTGCTGCAGTAGCCATTGCTTGTCGTAAAAGGCGACTAAACTGGCTTAACGATTGTGTTCATACTTTCCGGAACCCACTATACCGGATTTGGCCCTCATGTACATTTTTGGCTTTCTTGTATGTGAGAGTTGAGTCAGGCTATGCCCCATATATAAAAGTAAGATTAGCGCTAATCCTATTACTTTTAGGGGATGGGATAAATGATGCTGGTGTGGCGAGGGCCTGGCACCAGATCAGGTTGTTCTAATTTCAGGACTGAATATATATTTTGATTGTAAATATCGAGTTCTGAAGTTGAGATTTACCCCCCTCGGACAGGTGGATACAGGACACAACCCCGTTGACCCGTCTGCGTGTAGACTCCCTGAGGCTTGTACCTCTATGTCAGAAAAGCGGACGTTAAACCCTATTCACTCACTCACTCTACTTTGATCACGTTTGCTATTCAGTTACTTGTAAATTAGTTTCATGTCGTATAAGTTCACATTATTCAGCAACATTTTCCAAGTGACTTTGGTGTGGTGTATGGACCTGGCACCAGGTCCAGTTATTCTAATTTCAGGGCTGAATATATTTGTTTATGCTCCCCGAAAAATAAATCCAGGGGAGCATATTGTTACCGCTTTGTCAGGCGTCCGCCTTCGGAGTTTTACGTTACAGTTTTTCAAATTGCTATATCTCTGTGACTGCTTGGGATATCAACTTGAAACTTCATATTCACATTGATCACCTCCAAATTTTCATTGTGTACCTTACCCATGCTGCCCAGAAGCCCAAGGTCAAGGTCAAATTACTAATCTTTTTATTAAAGTTTTACGTTAAAGTTTTTCAAATGTCCGTGACCGCTTGCGATATTAACTTGAAACATCATATACACAGTTATCACCATTTATTGTGATTAATAAGCATACTACACCAATACCCAAGGTCAAGGACTTTGAATTTCAATCCAGGCGTCATCGGGGAGCATTTGTCGGATTTATCGACCATCTAGTTTTCGATGTAAATATTTATATTCCGTTCTGAGTTGGGTACCCCCCCCCCCCCCCCCCACAAATCATTCAGCAACATTTACATAGAATGGTTACCAGGTACACTGTTACAATAATATGTGCTAAAATTATTCCGAGATGTGTGTCCATGTATCTAATAAGGAAAATAGCATCCAGATGTATTTGTCTAAACATATGTTATGATCTGCTATTAGATTAGGGACCACTATTACAATAATTTTAGTATTTTTTTTTCCATTTCACTGTCATTTGATGGAGAAAAAAACATTAATGCCATTCCAGATTGGCCAGTTACAAGACCGACTGCGTGATGGTCAGTCATCGGTCAAGGATCACCATTCAGTCCTGAAGTCGGAGTTGTCTCGCCGCGATGAAACGATCCAAAAGTTGCGCCGAGATGTCCTCAACTTGCAGGAGAAACGGGATGCCGCTGTCTCCGAGGTTTGTTGTTATCACAGCCAGCATGTGAGGAGAATACGCACCTGGTGTTTGCAACTGGTGTAGACGCAGATCAGGATGTACATCTATACAGGGTGTATTAGGATCTACAACATTTGCTAGGCGGCTAATGTTAACCCTTGAACCGCACTGGTCTTTCAGATTAAAACCGATCGTCTGCTCTCTATATGACCGTAGATAAACTCTTTCAGTTTTACTTGTTTTCAACACTAAATATTTATTACACTCTTGCAACTTATTTGCGCCGGTTTCTCTGTGAGAGAAAACCCGTAATCAACTCCTTACAAATAATACACCGTGAAGAGAACACCCGTAATTGCGCGCCTGTTTTCTTGGAAACCACGAGCTACCATGCAAAATGTTTACTTTTTATTAGTCAAAATAAAGTTATTTGAAAATTAGGAAAGGGTCTCGACTAATCTAGAATGTTAATGTGATTGAACACATTCCAAACATTCACTCAAAATATATCTGGCTCATAGAAACAGCTGCGTAATTTGGATTTCAAAAAGTTTACATGACGTCACATTTGACGTCACACAGCGTAACGTCAGAACGCGGGAAAGCATGTCATTGTATAACTATTCATGCGCACATCACAATTCATTGATTATAATGTCAAAAATAGACTAAATGTGTGCATATATATCCGCCGTGGAAGTGTAATAAATAGGATATTCCATCGTACATGTTTGAATAGCGGAAATAATACTCGTGTCCGGTGGAATGTGGCTTATCATATGACGTTTGTGGCTAAACAGTTTGAATGTCTGAGATAAACAGAGCTCCGCATCTACCAATCACAACAGATATTTCGAGCATGAAAGTTTATGCTCAGAAATCTGTATATCACATGACTGGTATTGTAGACAGTGTTTGTGTCCAGTCAGATGAGTCGAGGCTGGTGGCAGACCCCAGGTGGTACTTCTCATGTGCTGGCGGCTAAATTGATAGATGAGTTGATTTCATTAGCTAGTGACGTTTTGAGACTTTTGACTCGCTACCAAGCCTTACTGCTAGAAAGTAATACACTTGGCATTTATTTGTGAATTTTCTCACTGTATCAGCTTCCCACTCACCATATGCAAGTTGATATTCATGTTTCTAGTATCAGATTACATAGGTATCACTGTACAGACCAAAGCGACCAAGCATATACAAGCAATGTATCCATGCGTTATCTTGTACCTTTTCGCCATTCAGTCACTTGTTAGATCCAAATGATGCTCCTGGTCGTCATATGTTATATATTTACCGTGATTCTTGAGGAATTAATTTCCTTGAAGGAAACATTTCCTCTTAGACATTCGCGAGACGTAATTGACGTCAACGTTTTAACATCCTTTCCGGCGAAGAAACAACTCGTACGCTAACGTCAAAATTGTCAATTGACAACGTTATAAGCTAGTATAAGAGCAATTTTCACATGTTTCAAAGAGGATGTAATATACAATTTATTCCACTACCATTTTGAAGTACCGGACTTATTTCCCTTGACATCTGTAAATCCGACAAAGAAACTCGTGCTCGGCAGTTGTTTCTTTATCGGATTTCCAGGTGTCTCGGGAAATAAATCTGGTATTTCAAAATGGTAGTTGCATAAAGTCTATATAATGTCCCTATTGTCAGTTGATGGATGTTTGAATCTCTTAATTGAATTTATCTGAAAGTTCTTGAGTTTCACTAAACTATTTGAATACATTTTCGGGAAAGTATCGGGATCATTGTTCCGGAACATAATAAATGCCGTAGAGAAACTTCCATCTCATTGTCCTCAAACAACATTATGAAATTTTATCAATATACAACAATCATTCTGCCGTGTGTGCAACAAGTTGTGGTTCCCACTTGTTAAAATTTGTTCCATTTACTATGATAAAATGAATTACCTTTTTGTTGCAAAAGACTGCTGCAAATTGTGACAATCCATGGTCATGCTGTTTATTGCTAGTATAAACATTTCTCTTCTTATATGGTCATTTGTAGATGCAAGCTTCGCTGACCATGATAACCCCATCCTGTCTTGAGGCTGGATTCACTTTACACACGTCACATGTACATGGACACAGGGCTGTACAAATTGATTTTTTAGCCACTTGTCCCGGACAAGTGACTTGACAAAAGTGACTTGCCCCGACTTGTCCTGGAAATTATAATTTTCAGGGCAAGTGGTTTTGAAAAAATGACTTGTCCTCGTAAAACTTCTTATACGAAACTGTAATAACACAACCATAGAGAACTATGGCACGGGTATAACGGTGGTTGCAGAGTCTGCAATTAGGACCAGTCGTTCCCTGTCAGTTACTAAAAAATAGAAAAGCCAGATGGAATGTTTTCTTTTCCGGGTGCAAAGAGAGAGAGAATAACTACAGCTCATCAATCAACAATTTATTACATAAACAATCATGTCTCAATCACGCAATATATCAGTGCATCACAAATTGGATTGATTGGTGTTTAATGGTCTATCTATAATTTCAAGCGTATATTCCAGAATTTTCGGTGTAAAAACATCGACGTTTTGTGAATTAAATTACGGAGTCTACTCATTGAACCGTCTCGAAAATGAAATCACGTCTATATTTACAATATTTAATGTCTATCAGTATGTTCGCGGAACGGTAAATAATAAACTTTTTGAAATTTCATTTTTTTTTTGTTGGCAACAGCTGTTAATTCGCTAATTACACTGCAGCTCCATTATAACGCGATCGCGTATAGCGCGATCTCCATTATAACGCGGGTCTCTCGTGGATCCCAAAAAAATATATTAAAAAAATAGAGAAGAAAAAGGAAAACAAAGAAAAAAAATCAAAAAAAAAATCGTCGGACGTCGTAGTCATCGTGTAATTAGTTGATTCGTGATTTCTGTAAGTTTATTCAAACAACGACATTCAAAGTACATGAAATAATTATTATTAGTATGTTAGCAAATGTAATACCTTTAATCAGGTAATAATGTTAATATGCATACAGTGCGACCCCCCTATTGCACGGAAGACCGGCGACATACGACCTTCCGTGTTGCTTATCCGAACCGTGCAATATCCATGCTAGGGGATATATGAATTCCAAATCCAGATGCGATTACACCCGACACATATTACACAGACGAGATTTGTGTGCAAAAAACCGATACACCCAGCTGTGTGTACAGGTGTTTATTGTATGACCTCATTCAGCACGAGGCTGTAAACTGTGTGACCTTTAGGCTATGTTTTGAAATGTTACTGATTGGTCAACACGCCTTTTGATGTGCCACAGACGTCGCGAACGTGCGACTTTCATCATCGCATCACGTGGCAATCTTGCAGTAACCCATTTCATGCTGAGGATACGCTTATGTTTGCGGACAAATATTTTCCTTCTATGCACTCAGAAGTATATGCCGCTACCACCATTTAATCCGTCTCGTTGAGACGGTTCAAATGAGTGGTCACATCGTATACTTTCATTGAGAAATAACAAAAATATTTTTTTTAATAATTTCATACTCGTAAATGTGTATTCCGAAAGGAATGGATTAAAAACAAACTGGATTATACGCAGATCTGTCGCCATATTTCGTCGATATTGATTTCGAAAATATGTTGTGTTGAGAAGTTGACACAAAATTCAGAGTTCATGCGGAATTGTCGGTGGGATTATGCTTTCAAATTCGAATAAATTAATCTAATCAGGGTCACAGCTAGTATATCACTTTTCTTGCTATATACACAGTATAGCAGCTTCTGTGTAAGTGTGTATCGCCACAGGGAAGCCGACACACACCCGAGGCGTTATCGATCGATGAAATGTTACAATTTAGGATTAGTCTAGTGAAGAAAACAGGCTTGTGGCGGGACGTTTCAACGGAAAATAGTGACTTGCCCGGGACTAACTTTCAGCATAGAGCCACTTGCCCGAGACCAAAACCGACTTGTCCCGGGCGTCGGGCGTGCCGATTTGTACAGCCCTGGGACATGTTTACATTGAATACAATCAGGAGGCCATAATTAACGCTTTCAACACTAGAGACCTCTTTCCTAATATTTGCAAACGGTGTAGATCATGATGAGCCGGCTCGTAACGAGCCGTCTCATCAAGATCTGCACCATTTGTGGATATTTTTTAAGTTTTTACAAAATTACCATCTATTCTGCCTAATGGAACAGTCTCGAACATAACCTGAAATAGTTTCTTAGGGGTGAAAGGGTTAAACAATGTCATGCTTGTTTTAGTTGGATCAGCAGACCAAAAATGTGAATGTATCGGAAGATAAGGTTAAACACCAGCAGGAGGAGGTAACCCATAGTTACTGTTACTTGTCACCTTGGTTTGGCACAATTCTCTCCCCTACCATCTATATAATATTGTGTGTACCTCTATAAAGGTGATGGTGTGTCATATAGCGGTGGTGATCCTTCTAGCATACATCTCTACTCTTAATAATATCTTCCTTAGTATTGTCTCACCTACGTTAGTGGAAAGTGAGACATGGCGGTCACAATTTCGGCATAGACGATGGCATCGTAGGCATCAACAATTTTGGACGTACGGATCATTATCAGACTTTCAGATCATTAGCAAACTTGACAAAAAATAGCTTCTTCACATTGGCAGCTATCCACCCAAACGATACTCACCGATGATTGCCTTGTTTAATATACAAATCAACTCAATGTGTGGGATAGTAACTTGGTGTCAGCTTAGGTTGAAGAAATTTCATTTGGAATATTGGAATGCAATTTGGTATGGGTTTAAGTTGAGGAAATTTCATGTGAAATAGCAACTTGGTGTGGGTTTAGCTGGAGGAAATTTCATGTGTGTTAGATATTAGTTATTTCATTGAAATATTTCATTGAAATCTAATAGTTAAGATTAACGTTCATATGTAGCAATGGGCCAATGGGAGATTATGCATATATTAGCAGTGCATCCATTATTTAGGATTCGGGATGGTGAATTTTACTGGGATTCATGCCTTGGGCCAAGTGATCTGGTGTACTAAGGGTGAATGGCACCAGGTCAGAGGTCTGCCTCCATACTATGATGTTGAATGGGAATTAAACCAGTGTCGATCAATCAATCAATCACATGTAGCAAACACCCGCCAAATATTCATTATACACTATGATGAGGATAATGATCACATGGCTGGGAAATTTGCATATTGTAACTGAGAATGTCTGAATATGGTTGGCATATCGATCATGGTCACTTCATAATAGATCTCACCTGTATGCATGTATTCCGTTTGTTGCACTGTGTGTTCCCTGCACGCCCCTGCACCCCATACACCCCATTCACAGATAGCAGTCTGATTGTGTCACCAAGCATCGATAACAACTTAATATATTCCGGACTGTGATTGTAAACTTTTCTTACTGCGTTCCTTTCGACCAGTGTAGCCCCAGATCAACCTGCGCATCCGTGCAGTCTGATCAGGACCTTCACGCTCAAAATCAGGCAGTTTGATTGATCAAGACTGAGTTGATCAATCAAACTGCCTGATGTTGATTACAGGTTGAAGAATGTACTTGATAGTTTTATGAACATCCAACTATAATACACACTCTTTAATATAATGTTTCAAATAGTCGTAGAGACTGATGTATAAAATGGATCGAGAACAAAGTCAGGCTCAGTAAATCAAACTAGTTAATTTTAATGAAAAATATCAGCTAAATATACATGACCAGCAATTTTACAAATAACTTAAAGCAATAAAACAATTTTATGATTCTTGTTCATTTATTATGTTCTACTCCCATGCATTCTCGTCTGTACATGACTGCTGTTGAACAGATGTAAATCCCCAATCAATCAATCAATCAATCAATCACAGTTGTGTTCATGATGTAATAATTCCAGCACAAAAATATTTACACAATTCCCTAACATTTGATTGGCCCGTAGAAAGTCTCTGTCCAAAATTTATATCCCAGTAAACTCCCATGCTGAACTACTTTCCATAACCGTGAGGCGCAGTTAAAATAATTCTTAAGAAAACGGAAAATAAACACATTTTCTAAATGAATTTATTTAAAATGCTGGAATTATAAGGAATGAATGGCCTTTTTGTTGAATTTATCGGGGATATAGACTTGGAAAAGTCGCGGGAATACTGGACGAAGGCCGGAAGGCCTCGTCCAGTATTCCCGCGACTTTTCCAAGTTTGTACCCCGATAAATTCCACAAAAAGGCCATTCATTCCTATAATCATCATGTGGCCATTGCCTCATCCCTCGCTCTAAGCCTTTGCTTTTAGGGAGTAGGGCCAAGTGACAGGTGTTGTGAGGACCTGGCTCCAGTTCAGGACTGAATATGTATTTATGATTTTGGAATGAGAAATCTCTCAATGAGAATGTGTCTATCTCATGCTGTCGTTACTGTATTGTAAATGTTGAGCCGTTTCCCAGCACTTAAATCGTGTTTTCTGTATATCTTTTGTGACACCTGCACATTATTGTGTTAGCACATTCAGTTACAAGTTTTTGTTGAGTTTCCTGCATTTCATTGGGTTGGAAGCACATTTGTAACCTACCATCACAAACACTGAAACCGGGCTTCTTGAGTTTCAACAAGTGTAGCTCCTGTAGCCTATTTCATCAACATTGCAAAGTATACTTTACTAGCAAAGTATACTTTGAGGGAGTAATCATTTATTTTTCCTGAAATGCATTATTGCATATAGAACTAACAAATGTATGTATTTCATGATTAAAAGTATGCAGAATTATTATACTGAATTTATTACATTATCACAGCCATAATGGCTGTGATAATGTAATAAATTCAGTATAATAAAAATTAATAAATTTATCCTAAAATTGAAAATTTCTCCCACAAAGTATACTTTGCTAGGAAAGTATACTTTGCAATGTTGATGAAATAGGCCCCTGTTCAGCTAGCCCAATTACAACCTAATACGGGTCTCAAGCTTTTGTTTGAGGCATCAGTAACGGTTCTACAGCTCGCTATCAAACCATGCAGTCTCTGATCAGACTGAGCCGGTGTGCAGACTGATATGAGGATGCACTGTTCGCACACTCAATAAGCACATATTTGTTGTGACCAGTTTCATGTGATTATACAGTGGAACATGTCTAAACCGGACACGTCAGGGTGTCCAGTTTAGACATGTTCCACTATAAATCAGGCTTATAACCATTCTGGGACATACTTATGTGTTTTGCAATCATGAACATATATTATCATCTGTGATACATTGCCAAGATACCCATCAAAGTGAGATCATATATAATTTCCTGCTGTCTGGTTTAGAGAGGTTCCACTGTATGCCACATGTTTTGCACACTACTATTGTACTGACGTTTTCAAATGCTCAAATCAGCTGCTTAATGCATTAATTAATATAATCTTGTTAATGACATGTAATCCAATTCAAATGTAATTGTAATTTTTAATGAGACTACTAATTGATCTATTTAAGGAGCTATTTGAACTATGCAAATCTCTTTCCGTAAAATCACCTAAGTTGCATCTATGTATTAGTTATACATGTATTTCATATATTGAGATTTAAAAAAAAAGAAAAAAAAAGAAGCTTCTTCAAAAGTCAATATGCGTCTAATTTCAAGCATATAAACTGTGTACATGCTAAACAAGATTTATCATCATAGAGTCTGTTCTTTGTGGAAATGATGTCAATATTTTATGCCAACTTTCATTTTATGCCAATTGGATTTGCAGTAAAGAAAGTGATAGTCGTGACTTTATCAGATGTGAGGTTGGTAGTTTAAGATGTCCAGATTTTATGCCAACTTTCTATATCACTTTTCAATTGCATTTGCAATACTGCAAATGCAATTGAAAATTGATAAAGAAAGTGATAGTGGTGATTTTATCGGATGTGAGATGGGTATTTTAAGAATAGAACCTGATGTTAACTTACTTTCAGGGAGCTTCAATAACACTCACTGCTGTATAACATGTATGCTGAGATACATTTCTACATTGCTCACTAAATCTGCTATATTTACATTGCTTATATTCGGACCACTGGCGGATGAATGTTCATTATGGCATTTGTAACCAGAGTAGCCGTAGATCAGTCTGCCCAGTCACGCTGATTAGGGTCTACGTATGATGTTCATTATTGTAATTGAAGTCTATGACATGAAACATTGGAGCGGCGAGCTGACAATCAGGTAGTATTGCGGTCTTAACTGTAGACCAAGACCAGCCCGTTGAGGACATTGTCTGGTCTCAAATCGATTAGTGAAACATGTAAATTTTGCAGGATACCGGTAATCGGGATCTACACTGATACTAGATGGAATGAACCTGGTTTTATACATTGTGACATTGTGGTCAATGTTCTGTCATAACAAGACAGTGTGTACTACACACAGAATGATCCAACTCTACACTGTTTGTGAATGCACCAGTGTCCATATTGTCTGCCAGTGGCCCATTTCTGAATACCTGGATTAATTATCTTTAAATCTTACAATGCTTGAAACATAAATTGTCGTCTGCTGTTGTTTTATATTCTGTTTTCTTTCTCAATGAAAACATGGTTTGACAACACTTTAGAATCATTTCCATTGGAAATGATTCTGAAGTGTTGTCAAACCATGTTTTTTATAAGAAAAATGGATATAAAAAAAAGCAGACGACAAAATTTAATTCAATATTGTAACAGTTAATATATATTATGGGCCTTCCAGGATTAAGTTTTCTTATTTTCCTTACCTCATCTGTTTTGTCACATGGCTTGTTCAAGTCAGCGACAGGAACTATATATCCCTGAAATGTTCACTAATATCCTTTCAAGATTTATTTGTTGAAATCCTGGGAGGTTCTGATATATATCTACATCTGCTACTAAAATCATTATCTAACATGAAATCCAAGGATCAAGGTTTGCTGCTACGGTTTGTAAAGGTAGATAACCCAACCTCTTGCTACTTTTTAGCTGACTAGAGTCGAAGTGAGGATTAAGTCCCTTGAAGACGAACTCTCCAACTGTAGAAAACAATATGACGAAGCCAAGACGGAAGTATGTAAACTACACATTTTACCATTGACTGTTTGGTGATTGGTGTTACAACTAATTTACCCCATACATATTGTAATGCCCTGTTGGATTTAGTTTTCTATCCCAAAATTGCTAAATTGCTAATTACCGGTAGCTGCAAAACATTTTTATTATTATTAGTATACATGTATGCTATTATTTTACGATTTCATAGGAGTTTAATTTTTATGCCACCGGGTTTCGAAGAAACGGGTGGCATATAGTGTTTGGACCGTCCGTCTGTCCGTCTGTCCGTCTGTCCGTCTGTCCGTCCGTCCGTCCGTCCGTCCGTCACACTTTTCGGTTAACCACTTTGTCACAGTTTCTCAAATATGCTGCAGGTGGCATCCGCGTTCGACAGACGCATTTCTTGTTAACAATGCGATGCTTGAATATACATTTACATACTTTCTTATATACATTGTTTGCATGTTTATCATATATTATAGGTATATAGTAGTATACAATTATCTTCTCTACAAATATCGAATAAAAAACTACAAGTCTAGTTCTAGTATACCAATACTTTAGGATTAGTTACCTGCATGCTGTTTCTCATAATGATATAAACATCCTTATCGCAGATTCATTTATTGCTAAAATCATGTGCATTTTCTTTTCAATATTTCAATTGTGATTTCAATAGGTCACAGCAATTTCAGCACAATTTCAGTTGAAATTTAGTCTACATTTGCTGCCCTTTAAATTTTTAATGTTAATATATGCACTTTGAAAATGTTGTTTTTTTCCCAAAATGTGGGTAATCTTGCTAGAATGTTCATTGCTTCCAGTTTCGGTAGAATAATTCCAACACAAAAATATTTACACAATTCCCTAACATTTGATTGGCCCGTAGCAAGTCTTTGTCCAAAATTTATATCCCAGTAACCTCCAACGCCAAACTACTTTCCGTAACGCAGTTAAAATCATTATTAAGAAAACGGAAAATAAACACATTTTCTTGATGAATTTATTTCAAATGCTGGAATTATAAGGAATGAATGGCCTTTTTGTGGAATTTATCGGGGATATAAACTTGGAAAAGTCGCGGGAATACTGGACGAGGCCTTCCGGCCTTCGTCCAGTATTCCCGCGACTTTTCCAAGTTTATACCCCGATAAATTCCACAAAAAGGCCATTCATTCCTATAATGAATTGGACATTTTTCCCCATAAAGATGCACTGGATGTTACCATATGACCCAGCTACTGCCGGGATATTAAATCAATCACTCGCCCATTCTTTGGCATAAATATGAAAACCGATAAGGGTATGTTTGTGGAGTCCATGCATGTATGTCTTGTAAAAACCTTGATATTTGCTGTGAATTGAACTGTTACATGTTTTGTCAAAACTCTAGGCTAATGAGAATCTAGCAAAATCTTCGCGATATGAGGGAGAAATTCAGTTGCTGCGCACGCAACATGTAGACATGTGCAACCAGGTATAGTGGTACACCGGGTGTATTGTGTATTGTGCATGTTGCTGTACTCTCCTCTGTAGTCTCGTAGTCGTGGTAACAACAGCCCAGGGTTATACAACTCTTCACCTCGCTAACTCGGGTCACATACAGTGTGATTGGTTGACACTGGAGTATGTTCCAATCAGACTGTGTGAACCTTCCATGTGATAAGATCACCAGTTGACACAGGCCATGTGATTCTGTACCTTAGAAGATGTTCAATTTTTCAAGCAATGCATTTACAGAAACTGATATTTTCTGTAAATGCCATCAAAAGTTAACAACATTTTCATAGCAAATGCAGAATTCTACGGAAAATATTGTAAATTTTGTGATTATATTCATGAGAATAACGTCACACATCTTCTTATGTACAAAATCACATGGCCGTCTCCGTTGTAAAACCCTGGTGCCTGGCTTCTGGGTATAGGATATAATGCAAACCTTCTTGTGATGCCGGTGTAGGAATATTTCCTCCCCATTGCCCCAGAATAACCCCCTCTTTGCCCTCCCAGCCCTCAATATTGTTTCTTTTTCTAAAAGACCACACAGTGGGAGCCTGGGGGCACCCACTGCTGGGAGTTCCCGAGTAAAAATCACCTTATTTCTGATTTATAATATGGTAGGGGAGAATATTTTCGAAAGGGGAGTATTCAAGGAGAGGAAAATATTCTGTGACACCGGTAATACACCTTGACACATTGGTGGGTTTATATGGGACACTGTGTGACAAAATAGATCTCACCGCGTTTACAATTAGCCAAACATCAGATCAGCTTTCTCATCTATGCAGTTTGATCGAGGCCTATTATATGTCGTTCACTATCCGTTCACAGAATTAATCCTACTGCTGTCTGTTAGACGTGCATAAGGACCAGGATCTAAACTTGTTGTAAACACTGTAAGGTTCTTTTTGCCAGTCGATGGCCCATTTACATGTTCACTTTTGACTTATTTTCATAGGGCTCGAGGCTGATCCAACTGTCTATCTGACCTTATTGTGGAACTGACGTAAAACTCAATTGTGGCAGTGACTGGAGAAATGGGGCTTCGGATTTGTGACGAGTGTATCTCCTGATCAAATAACACACTCCTGTAGCCTGATAACGATCTCCATTGCTTGTAAGAAGCATGGTGTTTCTCTGATGGAAAGGCGAACAGAGCAGATCCTGATCAAACTTTGCTGATGCACAGGCTGATCTGGGTCTACACAGGTTGCAAAACCAATAAGCCCCATTTCTCCAGACACGGCCATGATTAAGGTTGATCCATCACACTCTGCCCTTCGTGGGTGGCAGGTGGGAGCACGCGATGGGTAATTTAATGATCGGGGTTCATCCTTACCGGAATCCCGACTGGAGACCTGGTTTGGCCCTCACATACGTCTTTGGCATTTTGTATGTGACAGTTGAATCTGGTTATATCCCTTATAAGAGTAATCCTACCGGTATTACTTTTAAATAGGGGAAGGGGCCAAGCGACTTTGGTGCGGTATGGACCTGGCACCAGGTCAGGTTATTCTAATTTCAGGGCTGAATATGTTGTATCTCGATGTAAATATTCCGTTCTGATTTTGGGATTTTCCCCCCAATGCAGCAGGTTAAAACGGGACGAACCTGTTTGCCCGGCCTTACATGACCTTAGCTGTTGATAGGCCGTTAAACACCAATAAACAAACAAACAAACACACTCTGCCCTTCACATGTCGGTGTTGTCCATTCACTTGTTCATGTTTACGATGTTGGGAGGTACATGTCGTAATGATGAAGTCCTTCTACCACAATTTTACTGGGATACACATCTGGGGGCCGTTTCACTAAACTTCGATGGACTAAAATGTTTGTAACTTATGATAGTCTGTAAATTTCACATTAACATTGTTTTCTTGTAAACGATTATGGATTTACATTTATTGAGCATAGGCTGCATATGCAGCCTATGCTCAATAAATGTAAATCCATGAATTGAAATTTCCAGACGATCCTAAATGTGCACTTACGAACATTTTAGTCGTACAAAGTTTAGTGAAACAGCCCCCAGACTTGGTGTAGGAAGGATGTTCGGTACCAGATCAGGACACTGTCATTTCAATTACAACGTTATAGCGTAATTCAGTGCTGAACATGCCCATGCTAATCCCGAGATAATGTCACAAACAGCATTCTCAACTGGCCGCCAAGGTAAATTTCTCTTCATTTCTTTTGCCTTTCATGCATTAAACTAATGGTCTTAATCATGCTGCATCAATGACCCCCGCTTATGCCAATGTTAAGGTCACATCTTTAGACAATTCAGGGTCAGAGCCTAGAATTATGGTATTGTGTAACCTTCGCTTACTGACAAATATAATTTGTGTGGATTGTATAGCTGGATATGGACATATATTACATGCTACCTAGTGATTTACTGTGATTCTGGAAGGATGTATTTCCTCGACGTCACGTTTTCACGTCATTTCCGGCGAAGGAACAATTCATGCGCTAACATCAAAATTGTCAATTTTGACAATGTTATAAGCTGGTTTAAGAGTACATTTCACATTTTTTGAAGAGCATGTAATATACAATTTCCACTTCCATTTTGAAATACCGGATTTATTTCCCTTGCCATCTGTAAAAACGACAAAGAAACTTGTGCTCCGCACTCATTTCTTTATCGGATTTACAGATGTCTTGGGAAATAAATCTGGTATTTCCAAATGGTAGTTGAATAAAGTCTATGTAATGGTTATTAAAAGTAGATGGGTTTTATTTGTCACTTAATAACAATTCTGGCTATACTATGGATGTGGTATCTCATTGTCTACAACGGAAATATGAGCTATTTATGAGCTTGTGTTGTGTTAGAATATGTCACAGGAATAAGATGCAATAATACTAACATGTAACTGGAGATAGGGAAACACAAACGGGTGAAAGTACAACAATTTAATAGGTTACATTTAGTTGGTTTGGATATAGGTTATGTTGGGAATTGTTGCGTGTGTGAGGGTTTCTGTTGTAGAATAGTCAGCTGGTGCATGCCGTAGAAGGAGCAATAGTTGTATTGATGCTTTATTGAATGCCTGCATGAAATTGCTTTTGTTTGTTAGATGAATCAGGTATTTGTCATTGATTCAGGAACCACCTATCATGTGGTGGGGGTGGGGCAGAGGGGGAGATTTTAGACCTCGTTCTTGGAGGGCTTCAATGCCAATTTTATCTCGTGGTGTATCACACGTGATACCTCTTGACATGTTGAAACATACTTTCTATATATTTATAACAGGAGGAATTGCTTAGAAATGTGATATTCATCTCTCTTCATTTGAGAAAATACATGCAAGGAGCTACTATTGCATGTGATAAAGCATTTTTGTACAGGCATATTAATGAGGGATCATAGCAAGTTATTCCCCTTTGCATACCTATTTATAGAGATCTGGTCCTATGCTGTATTTCAGCGTTTATTTCTTTCTGAATAGCACAAACAAATGAGTTTTGCAAACAGAGTAGACTCCGATCAGACTGCACACCTGTACAGTCTGATCTGAGTCTACACTGATTGCAATAACATCAATAAGAGAAAATATGAATCTGGCAAATAATGTAGACCCGGATCAGATTGCGCAGATATGAAGGATGATCTGGATCAACACTAGTCGAAATCGCTATAATGGCTCTTTTTCATGACCAATCATGCTACATTCGCTCTTTTTACAAGCAATATGGCCCTAAACTACACAATTTGGACCGGATTTCTATAAATAAATTCAACGAGAGATAACTAGCTACGATGAAAGAACAGAAATGTTTTCGGTGTTTGCGCTTCATAATGCTGTTTCTGTTTTAATATGCATGTACCTTGTACTATTTACTTTAAGCAGTGTTGAAATATCTAGATCTGCTACTGAAAAAAGTGGCATTTTCTGACAGCATACCATATATATTCTAATAGTAGTCCATCTCATTAATAGCTTCATTTCCATTTGTTTATTCAGTAAAACACATGTTGTTTTCAGACATTAAAGCCATCTTAAACGTCAAAATTTCATTTGAAAATTGCCTAGCGTCATGGGAATCTATTAGAATAAATATGGTAAATCATATGATGAGTGATGCCGGGTTGGCACTTGCATGTGTTTGTTGTCCTATCTCCGCATGTGGGGTCAATGATCTTCTACAGGGTTCTCAATAGTCGGTGGTGATATTCATGGGTCAAAATGGCCAATCAAGATGAGTTTTAACCCTCATATTGCTGAATTAAATTTTATCATCTGCTGTTTATTTTAAAATTTCAAGAAGACAAAATTGTCGTCTGTTATTTTTAGCTCACCTGAGCAAAGCTCATGTGAGCTATTGTTATGGCAAAATGTCCGTCGTCCGTCGTCCGTCGTCCGTCATCCGTCGTCCATCGTCCGTCCGTCCGTCCGTGAACATTTTCAATCATCTTCTTCTCCCGAACTGCTGAGCCGATATTGATTAAACTTCACAGGGATGATATATGGGTGATGCCATTTCAGATTTGTTAAAATGGAGGTCATCAACAATCCAAGATGGCCGCCATGGAAAAGTAGGTCAAATTCTTAAAAAATCTTCTTCTCACGAACCGCCAGGCTGATTTCGACGATACTTGGTATGAATGATCGATAGTTAGCGCTGTTTCAGATTTGTTCATATGGTGGCCCCTGGGTCAAAAATGGGCGTCGCCCGAGGGGTCAAATAGGGGTAAATTTTATTTTTAACCAAATATAGTCATATAATATATCAAATCGAAGGTATTGACGAGACGATCACTCTGGAGAATTTTTTGTGTAAATCAGATGATGGCCACTGATAGTTCAAAAGGTCATTCTTTTACTAAAGATTTCAAACGTCTTTTTCTTGTGAACTGCTTGGCCGATATTGGCCAAACTTAACTGTAATGGTCTGTGGGTGAAGCCTGTTCATTTTTGTTAAAATGGAGGTCATCACCAAATTCAAGATGGCCGCCGTTGAGAAGTAGGTCCAATTGTCAAAAAATCTTCTTCTCACAAACCTCCAGGCCAATATCGACGAAACTTGGTAAGAATGATTGATAGTTACCGCTGTTTCAGATTTGTTCATATGGTGGCCCCTGGGTCAAAAATGGGTGTGGCCCGAGGGGTCAAATGGGGGTCAAATTTTATTTTTGACAGAATATGGCCATATAGTATATCGGATCGAATATATATAGTATATCGGATCGAATGTATCGACGAGACGATCACTCTACAGCATGTTTTGTCTAAATCAGATGATTTTGTCATCCAAGATGGCCACCGGAAGGTAAAAAATTTAAATTTGTTTTACGATTTCAAACGTATTATTCTTATGAACTGCTGGGCCGATATTGGCCAAACTTAACTGAAATGGTTTGTTGGTGAAGCCTGTTCATTTTTTTGTCAAAATGGAGGTCATCACCAAATCCAAGATGTCCGCCGTTGAAAAGTAGGTCAAATTGTCAAAAAAATCTTCTTCTCACAAACCTCCAGGCTGATTTCGACGAAACTTGGTGTGAATGATTGATATTTAACGCTGTTTCAGATTTGTTCATATGGTGGCACCTGGGTCAAAAATGGGCATGGCCCGAGGGGTCAACTAGGGGTCAAATTATATTTTTGACCAAATATGGTCATATAATATATCCAATCCAAGGTATCGACAAGACGATCACTCTGGAGCATGTTTTGCCAAAATCAGATGATTATGTCATCCAAGATGGCCACCAACAGGTCAAAAGGTTGTTCTTTTACTAAAGATTTCAAAGGACTTCTTCTTGTGAACTGCTTGGCCGATATTGACCAAACTTAACTGAAATGGTTTGTTGGTGAAGCCTGTTCATTTTTGTCAAAATGGAGGTCATCACCAAATCCAAGATGTCCGCCGTTGAAAAGTAGGTCAAATTGTCAAAAAATCTTCTTCTCACAAACCGCCAGGCCGATTTCGACGAAACTTTGTATGAATGATCGATAGTTAACGCTGATTCAGATTTGTTCATATGGTGGCCTCTGGGTCAAAAATGGTCATGGCCCGAGGGGTCAAATAGGGGTCAAATTTTATTTTTGACCGAATATGGTAATTTTATATATCAAATCGAAGGTATAGCAGTAAATCACATGCACATTCGCAATATATGTTAGATCAGAAGGTACCAACAAATTCTGTGGAACATTTGAAGTTGTAAGTGAAGAGTCTTTGTGAAATCAAGATGACCACTATGGAGGCTTTTAGGTGAGCGATACAGGCCCATTTGGGCCTCTTGTTTAACTATTTATAGCCCACACATTTCCCAGCATGCAGACTGCAGTTTTGATATGTTTTACACAGCAAATTTGACCCATGTTCTGCAAATTTCAAGGGAGATCAACAGTTATCCAGTCGGTCAAATCAGTGAATTATTGACATGCATGTATTTATCTGTAACATTATTACTTAACCCCTAGACCGCTACACACAACAGTTGTCGTCTGCTGTTGCTTTTTTATCTTGCCTTATTTATTAATTAAAACATGGTGTGACAGCACTTCAGAATCATTTCCAATATGATAAAAATAGAAAATAAATAGCAGACCACAAAAAATTAAGATAGCAATGTAAGGGTTAATAAAATTGTTTAAAGTATATACCATTGGTGTTTATACCCTGAATGGTCGCCATTGACAACCCTGGTCTTATATATCCCATGCTTGAACATACTGCACCTGCATATCCAGTTGTGAATATCTTTAAATATATTAAATCCTCTACCCGAAATCAACAAAATAAAAATACATTCTTTCCATTTTCCCCTATTATGCTATTGGTTATTACTGTATGTATTAATAGTAAATACTGTCAGGATCTGCTGCACCATTTGTGGATGTTTCTGAAATTTACAAAATTGTCCCCTTTCTGTTTAATAGACATAGACCCTAAATCAATCGAATAAGTAAATCTATTAATGGAATGGTTTGAAACACACGGAAGTGTCCATATAAGTTACATGTACTTACGGGTGAAATAGTTAACTGTGAGCTTTTATTTCTACCAGGACGTGTATACATGTCCATATTTATTCTAACAATACATGTAGTAGCTTCCTCCCATATTATTAATATAAATATGTTATTATCACATACAAAAGTCAATTAAAGTGTCACATTTCATAAGTTTCTGTCCCAAGTTTTCAATGTAATAATGTATTCTCGATGCTCATGAATTGCAAAGCCCCGGCGGGTGTTTATTGGAATAAATATGGTATGTACACCTAGCTTCATTTCTGTCCTATATGACAATACCATATAGAATTGTAGGTGATTCAACGACTTGTGAAGAGGACTTCTACACATGTACAGTCATGGTTTTGTGTATGAACTAAATTTCTTATTACATAAATGCTGATTCACCAGCATCTACATGTAGTTGGTAACAAGTGCCATGTTTGAATGTCATATACACATCTAGCTGGTTAGGCATAATAAATTTGTAGTTCACAAACGAGAATCTAGTTGGTAACAAATGCCATGTTTGAATGTCATCTACCCATCTAGTTGGTAACAAATGCCATGTTTGAATGTCATCTACCCATCTAGTTGGTAACAAATGCCATGTTTGAATGTCATCTACCCATCTAGTTATTAAGGCATGACATATTTGTAGGTCACAAACGAGAATCTAGTTGTAACAAATCTCATGTGTGTATGTCATACACACATCTAGTTATAAAGGCATGACAAATTTGTAGGGCACAAACGAGCATCTAGTTGGTTAGGTGGCACATGTTTGTAGGCCAGAAAGCTGACCGTGTGTTTGCCATTGTAGATCTCCATATTGACCAACAGTCTCCAGAAGTTACAGATCTCGTCCAAAGACACGCGAGAGTCCCTCACGGCCGAGGTATGTAATTACCATGCTCTGTGTGTTTGGCTGGCCACCATGTTTGCCATGCAGTCATTATTTGTGGCTGTGACTCGAGAAATGGGGCTTATCGGTTTTGCGACCAGTAGGTCCAGGTCAGCCTGTGCATCCGCACAGTCTGATCAGGATCTGCACTGTTTGCCATTCCATCAGTGAAATCTATGCTGTGTTCTAACAAGTAGTATAGATCGTTGTCGGGCTACAGGAGTGTGCTATTTGACCATCAGCCCAATTTCTCCAGTCACAGTCACATTTCAGCCTCAATCTTGCAAAACCAGACATATTGTCTTTTTGGCCAGTGTAGATTTTTATCAACATGCACACTGATGCAGCCTGATACTAAAAACACTTATCTATTGGATTTATGATAAATGGTGAACAGCGGCCTAAAATGACCGTAGCTGTTGACAGGCCTTTTAAACACCATCAAATCGAAGCAACTGATCGGACTGTGTGCTGTGCAGGTTGGTCTGGCTCTACACTTGCTGCAAATGCAATAAGGCAGGTTTTATCAGGCTATGTCTACTTATATAATTTGTCACAAGTATTGTCTTCCCACCCCCATTTTGTTGTACTATTTTCAATGTTTGCGGCAATAACAAGTTTGAAGAAGTACATGGACTGTATCTTGCACACTGCTCAAAACGCATAAATAGCTGAGACAAGCCATGTGATTTTGTACCTTAGTAGCTGTGGGATATTTCATGAATAATAATTACAGATATCATGCTCCAGATAAGCTGTGTATTTGCTTAAATATCCAATTAAAATTGCCAAAAACCCAATTGAAGAAGCGAGTACCAACAAGCAATACAAATTTTGTGGTACCTTTACCATGCTGCAGAAAACAATAAACAGACCACAAATATAGCATATTTTTCTTATTTTCCATGAAAATACATCTTGGTATTTCATTAGAATTGTCTGATTAGAAATGCCAAGACATGTTTTCATTTCGAAGCAAACTATTCAATAATTGCTTTCTGTTGATGTGTAAACCGTAGTGTGATTTTATTTTACCCAATTAAAATTAATGGGTGGTGGTCGAGCAAACGAGACAGCTTAAATTAACGGTATGTGTTCCTCCTTATAGGAATCACGATTTGCCTGGTTTGGCCCTCAGGTACGTTTTTATCTTTGGCCCTTTTGTTACCTGGGAGTTGAATCGAGTTATTGCCCATTATAAAAGTAGTAAGATTGATTATTACTGATCCTACTGCTTTTGGGAGGGGCCAAGTGATTCTAGTGTGGCGAGGACCTGGCATCAGATCAGGATTATTCTGATTTCCGGGCTGAATATATAGTTTTGTTATTGTAAATATTCAGTTCTGTACATGTACTTGTACAGGTAATATATGGGATTTAGTATTAAACCCATTGACCCGGCCTTAAATGACCTTAGCTGTTGATAGGCCGTTAAACCCCAACAAACAAACAAACAAACAAAACCAATAAAGATTGTGAAATACCCAATTGCTTCAGAAATGATGGAGTGACAATACTCAATTACTAATTCCTTATCTGGAGCCCTGATATTTCTGTAAACGACTTCGGAAGATTTCACCAGCTTTCAACATCCTTTACAGAAATATTATAATATTTGTAAATAGTTTTCTTAGGTACAAAAATCACATGGCTTGTCATATATGAATCCTGTTGTTGAATCCTGAGGGTTGGATAAAAGTGAACAGAAATAACAGACCTGAGGGTTGGACAAAAAGTGAACAGAAGTTACAGGCATGAACAGAATTAACAAATTGGAGATATTTACAAGATGGTTGTGCCCAGTTTATGTTCTAAGTAACAAACTAAGTTCTAATTGTCTTGCAACAATATTTATCTGCTATTTGCGGCGCTTTTTGCTGTCTGTCTAGATATATCCTGTGTGCATATCTGTTGTTTCTTAGAAAATGTATTCGTATCTGTGTGGTTCATATTTGTGGCTGTCTCTGGAGGAAAGGGGCTTATGAGTTTTGCGACCAGTGTAGATCCAGATCAGCCTGTGCATCCGTACAGACTGATCAGGGTCTGCACTGTTTTAGCCATTCCATCAAAGAAACACCTGTCTGCTTCTTGCAAGCAATATAGATCATTGTCAGGCTACAGGAGTGTGCTATTGGGTAGGGGCTACACTGGTCACAAATGTCATAAGCCCCATTTTTCCAGTCACAGCCGCATACATAACAAGCCTACTGCAGTTAGAAGTATTGTTGGTTTACTGCATGACATGTATTTATGACAGTTGTATGGAAGGTAATATCCGCCATAATTCTATGTGACTTGATGCTTGCGTGCTGATGACATTACAACTTATATTCATGTTATTTCATTCGTCATTTGTATTTATTACATTTGAAATCTGCTTGTTGTAATTGTAGTTGTCTTTCTTACATGTCCATTCTGCTGATTGCTTTGTTAATTCGTCTTATTTACATTACAATTATTGATACGTCCTTATTCGTGTCCCTGTTTTATTGCACTAAGCATTTGCAATAGAAAGTAAGAACACAGCACTTAGCACTTTGAATAAGGCCGAAAGCAGTAAGGACAAAGCCGCAGGAAGTAAGCATCAAGCTACAGTCCGAAAGCGGAAAGCCGCAAGCAGAAAGCATCAAGCTACAAGCATAATGATGCAAGCAATATATGGGTTAGTAGTGCGTCATTATGACGTCAGATGGCACTGCTGTCCGCTCAAGTAATTCTCCCTCTAAAAAATTATAGTCCGACATCTGATTGGCTGTTCAAATCACACCTTCAATGCGGGTGTAGATGTTAGATTTCACCCACAAATTATCACAGCATAGGTTAGAAGACACCAAATAGTTTTACTATATACTAACCGAATCCCATCCAATATGGCCAGTCTCTCCTACTTTCACTATTCGTATGGATGGGACCTACTTGTACATGACCTGCAGCCAGTCTGTACTGGTTCTGCATGAATTAAACTATAGGTTTACTTATTCCTAAGAAAGAAAAATCCAACCTTGTCATGTCCCCCAATATTGTTTACATTTTTATTGGCCACGGAAACTCTGTTTACATCACATGACCAACACCCCCAAATGTACCTCAAGTGAAACTGGGTAGTAATGGATCAAGATTTGCAAGCAAACTGTGTCAGTGACCTCAAAACACCCGCACGATTTTGTTCATACTGGACTACTATTACCCCCTTGACGATTTCGCACCATTTAGTATTATTCTCTAATCTATATTAACTAAATTGCATACGTATGTATGGTGTTTGACTTACTAATGTGTTTTATACATACATGTATCCTCATAATTAAATTACATATGTACGTAAATTGGTTGAAAACAATCACATTTTTATAGTAAGTTACACATAATTTTTATGGTAACTTACACAGGTTGACTGTCAAGCTGGCCCCTTAACGATGCAAACCAATAACCGCCAGGGACCAGACTAAGGTGGCCCACCACCATTGATTTTCCCTAAAACACTAACCCGTTAACACACATTTTGCTATTCTCTGCTACTTTCATTTTTCTTATGGATGTTGTGGGACCTATTTTCCAATAACCTGCACTTATTCTGCTCTGGATCTTGACTAAATAAAATATAGATTTAATTATTGTTGAAGCTGGGGTCCGTCCCATCTAGTAGGTACAAATTTTTCTTTATGGAAATTAAATAAGTGTATAATTGCAACTAGTCCACCACTTTTAAAAATTACGAGTGCCAGCTACACAGATATAATTATCTAGTAATCTTTAATGTACTCATAGAGACTCGCGGTGGTATCAAGTTAGTTCCATATGCAAATGATGCAGTATTTTTGTCGCGCCCGCTTGCGGAAAGCGCGATATAGTCGGCACTTTGGCGTACGTACGTACGTACGTACGTACGTACGTGTGTCCGGTATAAGTTTTTTGGTTAAGTTTTTTGGTTAAAGTTTTTGGTTAAGCTTTTTGGTTAAAGTTTTTCGTTATACTATATCTCTGCAACTGCTTTGCCCATTACCTTGAAACTTCACATGGGTGTTTATCATCATCTATATTTTCATTCTACCCCCCCTCCCGTGCGGCCTCTGTGCCCAATGTCAAGGTCAAATTACTTTGAAGTTTTTTTGGTTAAGTTTTTTGGTTAAGTTTTTTGGTTAAGTTTTTCTTTATACTATATCTCTGCAACTGCTTTGCCCATTACCTTGAAACTTCACATGGGTGTTTATCATCATCTATATTTTCAGTCTACCCCCCTCCCGTGTGGCCCCTGTGCCCAATGTCAAGGTCAAATTACTTTGAAGTTTTTCGTTAAGTTTTTTGGTTAAAGTTTTTCGTTATACTATATCTCTGCAACTGCTTTGCCCATTACCTTGAAACTTCACATGGGTGTTTATCATCATCTATATTTTCATTCTACCCCCCTCCCGTGTGGCCCCTGTGCCCAATGTCAAGGTCAAATTACTTTGAAGTGTTGGGTAAACTTTTTGGTTAAATTTTTTGTCGCGCCCGCTTGTGGTAAGCGCGATATTGTCGGCACTTTGGCGTACATACGTACGTACGTATGTGTGTCCGGTTAAAGTTTTTGGTTAAGTTTTTTAGTTAATTTTTTTGGTTAAAGTTTTTTGTTATACTATATCTCTTGTTTTAGTGTCCATGCCTCGCCACACCTCACCTTGAAACTTCACATGGGTGTTTATCATCATCTATATTTTCATTCTACCCCCCTCCCGTGTGGCCCCTGTGCCCAATGTCAAGGTCAAATTACTTTGAAGTTTTTGGTTAAGTTTTTTGTCGCGCCCGCTTGCCGAAGCGCGATATAGTCGGCACTTTGGCGTACGTGTGTCCGGTTAAAGTTTTTGGTTAAGTTGTTTGGTTAAGTTTTTTGGTTAAAGTTTTTGGTTGAGTTCTTTGGTTAAAGTTTTTGGTTAAGTTTTTTGGTTAAGTTTTTTGCTTTAAGTTTTTTGGTTAAAGTTTTTCGTTATACTATATCTCTGCAACTGCTTTGCCCATTACCTTGAAACTTCACATGGGTGTTTATCATCATCTATATTTTCATTCTACCCCCTCCCGCCGTGCGGCCCCTGTGCCCAATGTCAAGGTCAAATTACTTTGAAGTTTTTGGTTAAGTTTTTTGGTTAAAGTTTTTGGTTAAGTTTTTTGCTTATGTTTTTTGGTTAAAGTTTTTTGTTATACTATATCTCTGCAACTGCTTTGCCCATTACCTTGAAACTTCACATGGGTGTTTATCATCATCTATCTTTTCATTCTACTCCACTCCCGTGCGGCCCCTGTGCCCAATGTCAAGGTCAAATTACTTTGAAGTTTTTGGTTAAGTTTTTTGGTTAAAGTTTATGGTTAAGTTTTTTGGTTAAAGTCTTTTGTTAGTCTTTCGTTATACTATATCTCTGCAACTGCTTTGCCCATTACCTTGAAACTTCACATCGGTGTTTATCATCATCTATATTTTCATTCTACCTCCCTCTCGTGCGGCCCCTGTGCCCAATGTCAAGGTCAAATTACTTTGAAGTTTTTGGTTAAAGTTTTTTTCGCGCCTGCTTGTGGAAAGCGCGATATAGTCGGCACTTTGGCGTACGTACGTACATACGTACGTACGTACGTACGTGTGTCCGGTTAAAGTTTTTGGTTAAGTTTATTGGTTAGTCTTTCGTTATACTATATCTCTGCATCTGCTTTGCCCATTACCTTGAAACTTCACATGGGTGTTTATCATCATCTATATTTTCATTCTACCCCACTCCCGTGCGGTCCCTGTGCCCAATGTCAAGGTCAAATTGGTTAAGTTTTTTGGTTAAGTTTTTCGTTATACTATATCTTTTTTGTTAGTGTCCATGTCTCGCCACAAGGCGCGACATGCAGGCCGCGGCCATCTAGTTAAATTATTTATATCAACTAAATGCTGAATAAATTATCATAAAGTATGATATTGCACATCAAAAAATAAATAAATGGAATAAATAGTTGCTTCCGTTATCATTTTGGGGGGTGCAGTCAAAAAATAAACGCGGGGCCGCAGCAGCAGCATCATCTGACATCAGCCACAACAACAACAACCTGAACTACAATCCTACGCTCGTTCGATAATATAGTCAAGTATTGCAAAATAGTTACGCCTCCCCTAACCCGAAATCCTGGATCCGCGCCTGACATGACGAGGTTGGTCCCACAACATCCATCCATACGAATAGTGAAAGTATGAAAGACTGGCTGGGATTCGGTTAAATTATACAGTAAAACTATTTGGTGTATTTTAACCTAAACATGGCGCAACAGAAAAGGCGGCATCAATTTACATTAACACCGTTAGGGACATGGAACCAATTTAGAGAGCAACGCATTGTAGGACAGGAACCAGCATATTAAATACTTTATTATATTACATACCGGTACTCCGGATGTCACTACCAGTGAAGCATCAAGCTACTTAGAATGTAATCAACACATTGAAACAGTACGAATGAATAAAGCATCGAACCACATACATAGAAATGTAATAAGACGGATAGAACTTAGAATGTCATCAGCCAGCAAGCATCAAGCCACATATAATTCTAATAAGACAGATAGAACTTAAAATGTCATCAGTCAGCAAGCATCAAGCCACATATAATTGTAATAAGACGGATAGAACTTAAAATGTCATCAGCCAGCAAGCATCAAGCCAAATATAATTATGGCGGATATGACCTTCCATACAGTTGAGCGTACGTGTGGATATTGTAGATCCAGGCATTTATGATCAGTGTACATCTGGTTCTGTGTATATTCAGCTCAACTGTGCCAAAGGCTCAAGCGAGCTATTGCTACCAATTTTTGTCCGAGGACAGGAATGATCGATAGTCGATGATCTTGCAGATTTGTTGAAATGATTACCCCAGGATCGAAAATGGGTGGGGCCCGGGGAGTCGAATAGGGGTCAAATTTGATTTTCGAATGATGCGGATGATTATGTCATCCAAGATGGCCACCGAAGGTCATCAATTTCTTAGAGATTTCAAACGTCTTCTCATGAATCACTTGGCTGATGCCTGCCAAACTTCACAGTTATAGTTCTGGTGTGAAGTATTTTGCATTTGTTAAAATGGAGGTCATCACGTAACCCAAAATGGCCGTTGTCTAAAAATAGTTTAAAGTCTAAGTTTAAACACCAGACCGATTTTGATGCTCTTTCAGCTTTGTTAAAATGATGACCACATGATCGAACATGGGCTGGGCCCTGGGGCAGGGGGTTTCAAAATTTAATTTGAGACTGAATATGTTCTTGTCATATAGCAAATCGAGAGTACCAATGAGACGGTCGCTCTGGATTATTACATCATCCAAAATTTCTACTGAAAGGTCATCTTTTTATTAAATTTCAAATGTCTATTCACGAACGGCTAGGCCGATGCTGGCCAAACTATACAGGTATGGTGCTTGTGTGATATAATCCAAGATGGCTGCTGTCTAACAATAGCTTAAATTCTTAAAAGAAAACAAGATGGCCACTGTCTAAAAATAGCTTAGATTCTCAATAAATCTTCTTAATTGATCGATAGTCGATGCTCTTTCAGATTCGTTAAAACGGTGGTCCTGGGATCATCAATTGGTGTGGTTGGGTGTGGGGTTGAATTTCAATTTTTACCAAATATGTCCTGTCAAATATCAAATTGAAGGTATTAATGAGGCGATCACTCTGGTGCATTTGTTGTCAGGTGGGCGACTCCAGCCCATTTGGGCCTCTTTATTTTATACTCCCATCATATGAAGTATACGAAGGGTTATATAGTTTTCCCTTGTCCGTCAGTGCGTCCATCTTGTTTGTCTGTCTGTTCATTCATTCGTTAATCCATCCATCCATTTGTCCGTTACATAACATAACATTTCTTAAATTTCGTAAAAACAGGATAAAAGTTTCTACATTTGTGTAATAAGTATACAAATGAGTAGGTACATAAACCATGGTAGGTGGTCATGTTATGCTATAAATAGAATATTTACATTTGTGTTGATTTCATATGATATGTATTAACCCTTCCTACGCTGGAGACGGAAATTGCCGTCTGCTGTTTTTTAATTTTTGCTTCAATTCTTAACAAAAAACTGGTTTTGACAGCACATGAGAATCGTCTCCACTGGAGACGCGGCGATGATTGTCATGCGCTGTCAGAACAGGTTTTTGTCGAGAAATATTGAAAATAAAACATTTCCAGCAGACGACAACATTTAATTCAGCGTAGTAAGGGTTAACTCTGTTGGCTGATTTCATAGAAACATGGTATCCCTTCATTTCTTATGAATTAGTGTAGACTTGTTAATAAATATCATATTAACTGCTTGGATTTAACGACGGCACTGGCTCGATAACCTTGCATGTCGTCTCCCAAGAATGGGAGATAGGAAGGAGGTGGATACAGAGGAAACCTGCCCCAGGGGCCCTAGCTCTTATTAGAATATTCCCCTCTGGTTCTTTAATGTGCCCAGACTCTCCTTCAAATCTGATACACGGGATCGCCGTTTAAAGTCCCCATCCGAAAGGACTAGTAGAGCAGGAAATACAAAGTATTGGAAATACTGGAACTGACCCTGAATATGTTTGCCAGTCCAGGCAGCGGCGGGGGTATGTGTGAGCCACTAATCACTTGCTTTCATTGTTATAGTCATGAAAAGAGAATGTCGAGATAGAGATGCAGAGATAATGTAGATATACTTATGTTGGTTATGTTAATGCCATGATTATATTCACCATGTTAAAGGTGGACAAGCTGAAGCGAGATAAAGCTGACGTATGTTTGTGCAACAGCATTCTATACAGTATCTAACTCCTACACACACATTCTGGAATGAAAGTTGGTTTCCAATATGTCGCTGTGACTGGAGAAATGGGCTTATGGTGTTTGCGACCAGTGTAGCCCCAGATCAGCTTGCGCATTTGCGCAGGCTGATCTGGGTCTACACTGCTCGCCATTCAGTCAGTAAAACGCTTGTCAGAATATCTCTTTGCTGGAATGTAAGAGGAGACCAGGAGCTTGACTGGCCACAAAGAGACACCTCATTTCTCCAGTCACAGCCATTTAGTAAAATGACAAACTGCAACACAATCACGATCTCGTATATATATTTTTTTGAATTCGCGATTTCCACTGGTATAGTGTGCAGACTGCTGCTGCTTCGCTGTCGTTCTACCTTTTATAATATGTTCATCCCAAACAGATGGTATCGGTTTGCTATTTAAGTTCAACCTCAACATTCAAGACACTTTCATTCCAGAACAGGGGGCCTTTTCACTAAACTTCGTACGACTAAAATGTTCGCAAGTGCAAAGTTATTTTGCATTAACAATGTTTTCTTGTAAACAATTATTTGATTTACATTTATTGAGCATAGGCTGCATATGCGGACTATGCTTAATAGATGTAAATCCATGAATTGAAATTTACAGACGATCCTAAATTTGCACTTACGAACATTTTAGTTGTGAGAAGAATAGTGAAACAGGCCCCTGACTTCTTTCTCTGTGATATAATGTCTTTGCTTTGGGTATTCTCATACTGTATTATAATCTGGAAATAATTAACTCCAGTGTGCCGTTTGCTTAACTCATTTTCTGCCAGAACCACTGCATTGTTTTTCCACTTCAACGATTGGTTGTCTGTGGCCTATAGTGTAGTGTTCCTTATAGAACAATGGCCCCATGTATTTATTATTTAACCCATATTATGCCAGATACGGATTCAAAGGTAAAAATTTACCAACATTTTTTTCTTCGCCATATTCTTTGTTTCCTAACAAAAGTATATGCTGTTACCACTTATTTGAACCGTCTCAAGGAGACGGTTCAAATGAGTGGTAAGAGCATGTACTTTCATTGAGAAATGAAGAAAATAGAAGAAGAAAAAACGTTTGTAAATTTAGATGAACGGGTATCTGGCTTGAAATTGGTTAAATAAAAAATAATTATGTTGTGTTTACAATTTTTCCTGATCTCAAATGAGTAATCAGAAAAAATTAACTTTTAATAGAGAAAAGTAAGGGATGAAATGTGTTAACCCTTACATTTTAGAATAATTGACAACATTCTTTGACAGCTGTCAAACCATGTTTTAATTGAGAAATAAGGCAAGATATAAAAGCAACAGCAGACAGCAATTGTTGCGTGTAGCGGTCTAAGGGTTAATTAAAATCTTGAACTAATAAATCAATGTCTGGCATAAAGTGGGTTTAAATAATGTTGGTTTAGAATTTTAACTATTTTACATTATAGCTGATGTTAATTCGAAGTGTTATATGCATATATATGACTATAAAAATTCAACACCAGCTTTAGTCTAACAGTTAACTCTTTGCATGCTAGCGGTGAAAATAACATCCAACAAATGATGAGTATGTTTCTTATTTCTCTCTTTAAATATGTCTGGCAATTTCATTAGAATTGAGTCCTCCGGACTCAATTCTAAAGAAATTCCAAGACATATTCAAATATAATGAATTGTCGTCTGCTATTTTGTTTAACTATTTATAGCCCACAAGTTTCCCAGCATGCTAAGAGTTATGTTCCTTATTTTAGTGGAGTAAATGCGAAGGGTAAATTTAATGATGAGGTTCATCCTTACTGGAATCCTGATATGCCTGGTTTGCCCTCAGTTACATGTTTGGCTTTCTTACTATTTGAGAGCACAGGCATCAGCGTGTTTCGGCTTTGGTCGGTACTGCTATAAATTGAAAGGCGCTGGTAATTCTGAATACATTACAATGATTATGTCCCTTGAGATTAAATAATGGCATTTTCTTTGTTATTTATTATAAGGTATGCAGCTTCTGGTCGGACACAAACAAAATAACTTGTTTAAAATTGTAATTTTTCATGTATTCTATGTATTTCTGGGATAGCGATAACTCTCAAATGAACATATGAACTTGCCACTAAAATATTGACGTTAGAGCCGTAAACACATTATTATGCCCCACCACGATAGAGGAGGGGGCATTTAGTGTTACCTTTGTCCGTCCTCTCGTCTGTCCTTCTCGTCCGTCCCGTCTGTCACCAACATTGTGACTCGTAAAACTTTTAATAGCTACAGACCTGAAACTTGGTATGTAACTTCCTTATGAAGAGTAGATGCGCAAAGTTTACTTCAATTTTTGATTCAACCCACAGTCATGAATTATCTCCCCCTTTTCGACTTAGAATTTGGCAATTTCACCGTGTGACTCGTAAAACTTTTGAACTATAATAGAGCTACAAACCTGAAGCTCGGTATGTAGCTTCCTTATGATGAGTAGATGCACAAAGTTTTAAACCCTAATAGCTACACACCTGAAACTTGGTATGTATTTTCCATATGATGATTAGATGCGCAAGTTTATTTCAATTTTGTATTCGACCCCGGGTCATGGATTATCTCCCCCTTTTCAACTTAGAATTTGCCAATTTTGTCTTGTAACTTGTAAAACTGTTAAACGGTAATAGCTACAGACCTTACATTTGGTATACTGCTTCCTTATGATGAGTAGATGTGCAACGTTTATTTAGATTGTTGTTCCGACATCCAGGTCATGGATTATCTCCCCTTGGAATTTTGCCCTGTTTATTGTCAAAGCGATTTTCTAGTTTAATTTGTTATGATACAAGGTCGTTTCCAACCTAGGAAAACCAGCTGTAATTCGAAATTCTTTGCATTTCAGCAAAATAACAATAATTCTCAAATGAACATGTGCACTTTCCGCCAAAATATTTACATTAGCGTTAATAAAATTGTGGAATGTGGAATGTGGAATGTGTTATGATATGAGGTCGCGTCTGACCAAAGCTAGAAGCCTTGTTGTTCATATATAGTAATACAGATGAAAGCCCAAACACGCCGAATGCCTTTGCTTGAGAGTTGAGAGTTGAATCTGTTTTTTCCCATTATAAAAGTATACAATTAGTACTCATCATATTGCTTTTTGGCAGTGGCTCTGGTGTGGTGAGGACCTGGCACCAGGTCAGGTTATTCTAATTTCAGGGCTAAATATATATTTTTTAGGTACATAGTGTGTTATGATTTTGGGATTTCCCCCAATCTGTACTGGTATTCACACCTATATTCACACCTAACATACATGTTGTATATCTACCAGCACCCAAGCTGTTTGTATAATCAGGTATATGTATAGACTAATTGCTATCATCTAGATTTAGTAGTCTCCTTGGGAATTACTATTATATGTGGCTGTGGCTGGAGAAATGGGGCTTATGGGTTATGCGACTAGTGTAGATCCAGATCAGCCTGTGCATCCATCATGCTTCTAACAAATATAGATCGTTATCAGGTTACAGGAGAGTGCTATTTGATCAGGAGCAGCACTGGTCACAAATCCTGTAAGCCCTAATTATCCAGTTACAGCCACATATGTGACGAGCCATCCAAGAAGATGTGCGATTTTTCATGAATTTTTTTACAGAAACTGTGATATTTTCCACAAATGAAATAAAAAATGGATAAAATTTACATAGCAAATGCAGAATTCTATTCTACATTTGCTCTGAATATTTATGGACAATATTGTAAATGTTATACTGTAGAGATATCGCACATCGTCTTGGGTAAAAAAATCACATGGCTTGTCTTACATGTATTTGTCCTTTAACTCATTTCCTGCCAGGAGCCATGATTATATAATTTGTTGAGCATTCATCAATCTCATGCTCGAAATGAGGAAGTTTGATTGGTCAATGCTGAGCAGTGCTCAGGGTTGACCAATGAAACTTCCTCATTTTGAGTCTGAGATTTGTACATTCTTTAAACATTTCAAAGCCAGATGTTCAGATACCAACTCAGTAAAAATGGTGTCCGTAGTTACTTCATTTCTGCATGGATATGTATGTCATGAATGCGCAATTGAAGTGTATATAATGAGTGGTCACAATATGTATATTTGTGAAGTAAAATAACAAATGGAATTTGTGAATATTTTGCCATGGTTACTGGCAAATAATGAGGTAATGGTTGCATGCACTGATGTTTGTAGTATGTAGCCAAATGTAGATCAATGGGTTACCACCATTTAGAGCATGTTACAATTTGCCAGTTGCCCTGTGGCAATCCATTCTAGTATAGATATATTATATTTCGTCCTTGCATGAAAACCCTTATTTGTGGCTGTGACTGGAGAAAGGGGGCTTATGGGTTCTGTGACAAGTGTAGATCCAGATCAGCCCGTGCATTCGCACGGTCTGATCAGGATCTGCACTGGTCGCCATTCTTGCAATGAATCACCATCATGCTTCTGACAAGCAATATCGATCATTATCAGGCTACAGGAGTCTGCTATTTGATCATAAGTTACACTGGTCACAAATCCTATAAGCCTATTTCTCCAGTCATAGCCACATTTATACTGGCCGTTTGTAGCAGAATTCCATTTTATTTCATGTGAAAAGAAGCCTGGCCTGTCAGACATGAAAGTCTGTGCGCGACGATGTAGTCAGCTTACAATTCAATTGAAAATCAATATTATAATTTTACATATTCATCTGATCGTTCTTAATTGTCCATCATTTCTTCAGTATCATTGCGTTCTTGGGTACCTAATGTTATTGCGCATTTGCTATGAAAATGTCGTCAACAGCACGTCATGTACGGAAAATATCGTAAATTTTGTAAATATTTTTCCTGAGATATCGCACATGTTTTTCGGTAGAAAATCACATGGCATGTCTCGTATGTCTTTGATGCATGCAGATAATGTCCCTCTATTCATCTGTGTGTGAATATGTGCGACAAACTTAGTCAAACACGTTCAGTTCTGGATACTCCCACATGACATGCACAACATGTAGGTTTTCTGCATGTACAATTGTTCTAATGTTTGGTTAATTGTTTATGTCCAGCAATATGAGAATCCTCATCGTCTTACCTGTTTATTGCAAGTCGCTGATTACTATTTCCCTAACAGATCTGTATTTCATTTGTCCGAGATGTGTTTGATTATAAGCTAGAAGTTTAGAAGTTTAGCTGTTAGTCTATAGTATAAATGGGCTGCCTACAGAGAAAATGGACCGAACAGCATACTGTAATGTCACTACATATTCGGACATCATTTGTTTTGGAAAACCCCTATAAATAGGGGTTTTCCAAAACAAATTGTATCCAAATACAGTGTTAGTGTGATAAACCAGTACAGTCCTACTAACCCTGAATATTGGGACACTCTTCATTGTGGGTAACCATATAATTATATGTGTTTCCGCAGAATCAATTGTGTCTGAATATTTCGGGTTATTACGGTATACAACAATTGTAAATGTTATCATCCTGCACAGTCTCACAGTCAGATAAAGTATCTACGGTAATCATTTTGGTGATGGCAGTACAGCAACTTCATTGTCCGAATGGCAAACAGCACAGGCGTTGATCCGATTGTGCAGATGTGTATATTAATCTGGGGCTATGCTGGTCACCAACATTCTAAGGTCCATTTTCTGAGTCTGCGGCCAACATATCCCACTGCTAGCATCATAATTCTGCAGAATAGGGCAAAATGGAAGGCAGTTTTCAATAACTGCCAGTTTGTTCAGTTTTTAGATAGCTAATTATACTGCATTTTAAGTTACAACAATACATTCTGAAACTAATTGTCAATACACATACTTTTCCCTTCTTATTGTAAAATGTGACTAAAATGGGAAGTTCTCCTGGATGTATGTATTAAGAACCCCTGGACCGGCCCAGGAATATTAAATCCACGCAGGTGCAGGCTGGTTCTACCCAGCCACCCATCTTTTGATGACCTTGTTAAATGTACATTATTCATTAACCCATTAGAGATGGGATACAATTATAGTACATGTAGTATGAAACATTTGAGAACAAAATCCCTATTTTCTTTATTTCTTCTCAAAAGTAAATGTTGTTACCACTCATTTGAACCGTCTCAACGAGACAGTTCAAACGAGTGGTAATAACGCATACTTTTATTGAGAAATAAACAAAATAATGAGATTTAAAAAAAAAAAATTTGTATCTTTAGACTGAAATGGGTTAAACTATTCATCCAAACCTTATGTTAGGTGGCAGAGAGACACGACATGATCGTGAAGTTACGCAGCGACAATCGTGACGTTGAGGAGAAGCTGAGAGAAGCCCTGGGCACTGCCCAACACCGGGGCGAGGTCATCAAACAGCTGCGCGATGAAACCAAACAGTCCAACTCTAAGGTACGCCGGCTAACCATTTCACCCTTAACCCTTATACGGTGGGAACCGAAAAGTGTCATCTGCTGTTGTTTCTTATTTTCTCTAAATAAAAACATGGTTTGGCAGCATTTTAGAATCATTTCCATTGGAAATGATTCTAAAGTGCTGTCAAAGCGTGTTTTTGTTAAGAAAAATGGAAAATAAAAATAAACAACAGATGACAACTTTTAATTCAGCACTGTAAGGGTTATTGGCCACTCCCATGTTATGGTATTGTTATTAGAAATCAGAAATATCTGCAAATTGTGTAGATCCTGATGAGACTCATCTGGATCTACACTGTTTGCAAAACGTTATGATAGAGATCTATACTGTTATTAGTAAGCCAAATATCCTCACCACCCCGCCCACAGAAAATATTCTCCCGTAACTCTTTCACCCCTAAGCAACTGGAATGAACACTTATAAGTTAGTTTTCAAACTCTTCCATTTACCAGAAAGTGTTGTTAGAAATCAGAAAATTTGATACAATGTGAACATATGTGACACACGTCATCATTAACATGACCTTTTTGACGTTCAGTGGGTTGCTAAAACGCTTTGCCCTTCTTCGTCAAAAAGCTTGTAAGAGTCTATGCTGTCAGTTCAATAAAAACTTCTGTTTATTATATATAGGCTCCATTATTCCAGGGGGAATAAGCATGTTTTTCAAACATAATCTAATCTTCATGTAAACTTGATACAAAGCTTTTTCACAGAAAACAAAAATACATTTGCATAATTATGAAATTCTTATTTTATGTTCATGTTTTAATTCATTTGAAAATGACATGCTGAACATGTGTTATATATATGTGATACCAGCGAAATCAATTTCATAATTACTGGGCAGTTTTTTGCAGTGGTACTGAATATGATGTCTTTTTCCAGGCACAGGACACTCAACGTCATGCAGAACACTTGGATAAGGAATTCCAACAGCTCCATGCCCGATATGCTGCACAGATGCGAGAGGTAAGTCGCCTGGAGACCGTGTGAATAGGATACGGAGAGAGATGTTTTGGTTGGAATGTCCTCGATAAATCATAACGTATGTTGGGTCTATCACAGCATGTAATATCAATGGAGACTCCAAAATGAGACCGTGAATCAGATTGGCTTGAAACTTCATATACTTATTTGTCGTCGTCCATATATTCATTCTATAGCCCACCTATGTTTGCCATTGTGCTCAAGGTCAAGATCAAATGATTTTTGAATGAATTTGAGTTAAAACTATTTTTACAATTTTTGAGAGGTACCGTACATCCATTCGTGTTAGTGATTCGTTGACAGACAACACACTCCATGCACAACTACATTTTCATTACGCAAACACGTCTTCTTTGGAATTAATAAATATGTGAACTACTTTCGGCAAGGGAGATAATCAATATCACGCGAACTATTTTCATGCGAGCCAAGCGGATTGTTCTGTTTATTAGTATATATAGTTTTAATGTATCTCCTGTAATATATAATGATACATTACTTCGATATGTTATGGGTACTAATACATGTTGTTTCAATAGCGTATCTCTGTAACGGTATCGTTGTAGATGGAGTTGCAAAATAATTTAATAATTATTACGTTCAAATGGTTGCGTAATACTGATAGCACTTCTGTATAAATGTAATCGTTGTAAATGGCGCAATAGTCGTGAGGTTAAGGTCGCCAAATTTTATGATTTAATTACCGATTCCCGAAAGGTCGTGGGTTCGAATCTCGACTTGGTATATATTTTTTTTCTCCATATATATTATTTTTCTGATTTTAATATATTCACAATTTTATGATTTTAATACAAATAGCTATAAATATGTTTTTTAGCTCGACTATTCGAAGAATAAGTAGAGCTTATGTTGTCACCCCGGCGTCGGCGTTGGCGTCGGCGTCGGCGTCACCGTCACGCCTTGGTTAAGGTTTTTAGGCAAGCTTGTATATGGAATACTACTGGCCCTACACCCACCATACTTGGACAACTTCATCTCCTAGTGATGTACATCAATAACCCCTGATCTATATTTGACCTTGACCTACATTTCCTCTTGAATTACTTGCTTAATTCCCCTTGGTTAAGGTTTTTACTCAACCTTGGTTAAGGTTTTTAGTGAAGCTTGTATATGCAATACTACTGGCCCTACACCAACCATACTTGGACAAATTCATCTCCTAGTGATGCACATCAATAACCCCTCATCTATATTTGACCTTGACCTACATTTCCTCTTGAATTACTTACTTAATTCCCCTTGGTTACGGCTTTTAGTCAACCTTGGTTAAGGTTTTTTTTCAAGCTTGTACATTGAATACTATTGTGCATCCAGACACCATACTTCGACATGGTATGTACATCAATAACCCCTGATCTATATTTGACCTTGACCTACATTTCCTCTTCAATTACTTACTTAATTCATTTTGGTTAAGGTTTTTAGTCGACCTTCTATATGGAATATTACTGGCCCTACACCCACCATACTTGGACAACTTCATCTCCTAGTGATGTACATCGACAACCCCTGATCTATATTTGACCTTGACCTACATTTCCTCTTGAATTACTTACTTAATTCCCCTTGGTTAACGTTTTTAGTCAAGCGTGTAGATGGAATACTCCTGGCCCTACACCAACCATACTTGGACAACTTCATCTCCTAGTGATGTACATCAACAACCCCTGACCTATATTTGACCTTGACCTACATTTAACCTTGAATTACTTAGTTAATTCCCCTTGGTTAAGGTTTTTACTCGACCTTGGTTAAGCTTTTTACTCAAGCTTGTACATGGAATACTATTGTGCATACAGACACCATACTTGGACAACCTTTTGTCATAGTGATGTACATCAATAACCCCTGATCTATATTTGACCTTGACCTACATTTCCTCTTGAATTACTTACTTAATTCTCTTTGGTTAAGGTTTTTAGTCAAGCTTGTAGATGGAATACTCATGGCCCTACACCAACCATACTTGGACAACTTCATCTCCTAGTGATGTACATCAATAATCCCTGACCTATATTTGACCTTGACCTACTTTTAACCTTGAATTACTTAGTTATTTCCCCTTGGGTAAGGTTTTTAGTCAAGCTTGTATATGGAATACTCCTGGCCCTACACCAACCATACTTGGACAACTTCATCTCCTAGTGATGTACATCAATAATCCCTGACCTTTATTTGACCTTGACCTACATTTAACCTTAAATTACTTACTTAATTCCCCTTGGTTAAGGTTTTTGTCGCGCCCGCTTGCGGAAAGCGCGATATAGTCGCACTTTGGCGGTTAAAGTTTTTGGTTAAGTTGTTTGGTAAAGTTTTTTGGTTAAAGTTTTTGGTTAAGCTCTTTGGTTAAAGTTTTTGGTTAATTTTTTGGTTTTTTAAAGTTAAAGTTCTTGGTTAAAGTTTTTCGTTATACTATATCTCTGCAACTGCTTTGCCCATTACCTTGAAACTTCACATGGGTGTTTATCATCGTCTATATTTTCATTCTACCCCCCTCCCGTGCAGCCCCTGTGCCCAATGTCAAGGTCAAATTACTTTGAAGTTTTTGGTTAAGTTCTTTGGTTAAAGATTTTGGTTAAGTTTTTTGGTTAAGTTTTTTGGTTAAGTTTTTTTTTGGTTAAGTTTTTTGGTTAAAGTTTTTGGTTAAGTTTTTTGGTTAAAGTTTTTCGTTATACTATATCTCTGCAACTGCTTTGCCCATTACCTTGAAACTTCACATGGGTGTTTATCATCATCTATATTTTCATTCTACCCCCCTCCCATGCGGCCCCTGTGCCCAATGTCAAGGTCAAATTACAGTCGAACCTGCTCGGGCGGTCACCTTTAATCAGCGGTCACCGCCGTTAAGCGGCCACTTCAAATTCCCCCCGCGCATTTTTGCTATATAAAACGCTTTCATTCAACGGTCACTCGTCTAACGCGGCCAGCGGTCATTAATTATCGTCCCAAACTAGTGATCCAATTTCATTAAACGGTCACCGCTAATCCCGATTTCAATGTACCCTGCGGCGGTCGTTACCGAAGCGCGAATTAACAATGATGTCAGCAGTCAATGCGGGTAATTAAAACACCAAACACGTCGCCGCATCGGCGATATTGTATGTTTCACAGGTGCAAATTGTGTTGCCCGAACTGTCGGCGCATTATTGAAAGAACAGCCTATTGCATCCGGGTTCTTGCACCCTTGTCCGTCAATTCGTAATTTATATAGGTTACCGGCACAAATGTTGTAAAAAGGAACAGCCCATTGCCAATTACCAAATTGACAAAACACGAATAGCTGATATAATTGGTGTGTATTGCCCAGGACCGATTGTAACCGGCTCAAATATAATTTAAGCAAATGGCCTCATATGTCGAATATGAGCCGAATGTCGCACTTATTGACTGCTTTTGCTGACATCGCTAACCACTATTTACATACACAATTGGAAATGAATCCAAATTCGACTTGACCAATACCCGACAAAAAAAATAAAATAAAAAAATTCGCATAACTTATCCCACACCATTTCCGATTATACCACATTATGCCCTATTATCTAGTACAATACGTTGTCTACAATATAGGTCTTGCAGATTAGCAGTTGCAGTAGGTTGTAAAATAACAAAAACGTGAACATTGGTGTTTTTATTTGTTGATAGAATTTTTACTTCATTAAATGATATAATTCAACTAAATATTTGTTACTTGTTAAGAAATCCACTCATTACATGTTCAGGTTCAATTTTGAAAATATTAAATAAATATAAAGATACACATTTATATTGATATTTAATCAATATGGTACTATAATTAACATTAATATTATTTATTACATTTGTATTATCAAGTCAACATACATGTCTATGTTATCTTTATTTCAATTTTCAAAATTTACCTGAAATGTACTTGAAAACACAACCCTCTATTAAGAGGTCACCTCTGTTAAGCAGCCAGTTTTGTCACTTCCCTTGGGTGGCTGCTTAAGACAGGTTTGACTGTACTTTGAAGTTTTTGGTTAAGTTTTTTGGTTAAAGTTTTTGGTTAAGTTTTTTGGTTAAAACTTTTTCGTTATACTATATCTCTGCAACTGCTTTGCCCATTACCTTGAAAACTTCACATGGGTGTTTATCATCATCTATATTTTCATTGTACCCCCCTCCCGTGAGGCCCCTGTGCCCAATGTCAAGGTCAAATTACTTTGAAGTTTTTGGTTAAGTTTTTTGGTTAAACTTTTTGGTTAAGTTATTTGGTTAAAGTTTTTCGTTATACTATATCTGCAACTTCTTTGCCCATTACCTTGAAACTTCACATGGGTGTTTGTCATCATCTATATTTTCATTTACCCCCCTCCGTCGCGGCCCCTGTGCCCAAGTCAAGGTCAAATTACTTTGAAGTTTTTGGTTAAGTTTTTTGGTTAAAGTTTTTGGTTAAGTTTTTTGGTTAAACTTTTTCGTTATACTATATCTCTGCAACTGCTTTGCCCATTACCTTGAAAACTTCACATGGGTGTTTGTCATCATCTATATTTTCATTCTACCCCCCTCCCGTGCGGCCCCTGTGCCCAATGTCAAGGTCAAATTACTTTGAAGTTTTTGGTTAAGTTTTTTGGTTAAAGTTTTTGGTTAAGTTTTTTGGTTAAAACTTTTTCGTTATACTATATCTTGCAACTGCTTTGCCCATTACCTTGAAAACTTCACAATGGGTGTTTGCATCATCTATATTTTCATTCTACCCCCCTCGTGTGCCCCTGAATGTCAAATTACTTTGAAGTTTTTGGTTAAGGTTTTTGGTTAAAAGTTTTTGGTTAAGTTTTTTGGTTAAGTTTTTTGGTTAAAGTTTTTGGTTAAGTTTTTTGGTTAAATTTTTCGTTATACTATATCTCTGCAACTGCTTTGCCCATTACCTTGAAACTTCACATGGGTGTTTATCATCATCTTTTCATTCTACCCCCTTCCCGTGCAGCCCCTGTGCCCAATCTCATGGTCAAATTACTTTGAAGTTTTTGGTTAAAGTTTTTTTTGCGCCCGCTTGCGGAAAGCGCGATATAGTCGGCACTTTGTTGTACGTACATATGTACGTACGTACGTACGTACGTACGTGTGTCCGGTTAAAGTTTTTGCTTACGTTTTTTGGTTAAAGTTTTTCGTTATACTATATCTTTTTTTTTAGTGTCCATGCCTCGCCACAAGGCGCGACATGCAGGCCGCGGCCATCTAGTTACTCAACCTTGGTTAAGGTTTTTAGTCAAGCTTGTAGATGGAATACTATTGTGCATACAGTACACCATACTTGGATAACTTTTTCTCATAGGGATGTACATCAATAACCCCTGACCTTTATTTTACCTTCACCTACATTTAGCCTTCAATTACTTGGTTAATGTTTATAGTCAAGCTTGTATATGGAATACTTCTGGGCCTACATCAACCATACTTGGACAACTTCATCTCCTAATGATGTACATCAATAATCCCTGACCTATATTTGACCTTGACCTACTTTTATCCTTGGATTACTTAATTATCTCTCCTTGGTTACGGTTTTTAGTCAAGCTTGTATATGGAATACTCCTGGGCCTACAGCAACCATACTTGGAAAACTTTATCTCCTAGTGACGTACATCAATAATCCCTTGGTTAATGTTTTTAGTCAACCTTGGTTAAGGTTTTTATGCAGGCCGCAGCCACCTTCTTTGTCAGCTATGTGTACATCGACAACCCTCGTAGTCGAGCTATGCTTTTCTCCTACAGCTCTTGTTTAAGTTTGAGGTACTCTCCATACCATATAATTTTTTACTGTCCCAAAATCTATTTTTTTGGCTGTCACAATTAATTAATTTTCAGACAGCAAACATTTTTTTATGAATTTGAAATAATTATTGTCCTCCATCTGATGGACTGTTGGAACTGCGCATGTGGCTACCACGACCAGAATTCACTGACCGCAAACACAGAATTTGGCGTCTATTTATTAAAGTATTATTTTTTATTTTATTTGAATTCCGCGTGAGCGCTGAATTTTGTGTCAACACCAATTACCGAAAATATTGGTGATTTTCTAAACAAATATCGGAGAAATGCGGCTATATATTTTGTGTCAATTTTCAACACCATTTACGGAAACAAAAATACTGATTTTTAAAAACAATATCGGCACAACTAAATACGGTGATAGAATTTGTGTCGACTTTTCAACATCATTTACGGAAATTATTACTGATTTTCTAAAAACAATATCGGCGAAGGTGTACTGAACTACTTTTTCTTTTAAATAACCAGCCGTCTAATAGATCTGTGTATACTCGAGAATATATCGTTAATTGTCATGTTGTCTCCGACAGTGAGGTGTTGCGGCACACATCAAAACGACACGTCAATTTCAAAACATTGCCTACGGGTCAGTCAACATTTACAGCTGTGTGGTGTCATCAGATCAACACCTCGTCACACACGACTGCATTATCGATTTTTTTCGACACAAAGCGACGTGTATTTACAACTAGATCTGTGTAATGTGTCGGGTGTAGCCAAAGACCATACATAAATTCGTAATTAGTCACAGATGTAGCCTTAAAATATAATCGATTTCCTTAAATTACGTCCGCAAGTTGACAGATATTTCAGAGCAGACGTTGAAAGTTGACAATAAATTAAGACCAGATTAGAACGTTAAATCGCTATATAGACGACAACTGACGATCCGATGAGAGAGAGTAATACCGTTTACGCGTATCCAATGTTAAATATACATCGTTATTTTTTTTATGACTTTCGTAGTTTTTACCGAGAAATTCAAACCGTTTCTATTATTGGGGAACATAATATCATGATTAGCACACCGTTTCACTAAGCTGAGGCTACTCAGGGAATGGGATTACACGGTCTATTGTTTACACTGGATTAATGGCGGTCCCCATGAGGTATCAGGTAAATCTTATTTTTCAATAATACGACTGTGGTTTATTCCTTTTAGTGATGACCATGTTCCAGCCGTTAACACTTATTTAGCAGCATTACTTATGTAGTTAGTCTGAACATTCTGCAGAGAAATTTGAATTGGACGGAATCGAGCGTTGTTTAAACTTAGTCCGGTTCATATGCACAGGCCAAAATATGAACTGAAAATGGCGCTTTGTGTGACAGAAATCCGTACGCGGACGAATAAAACAAATATTTTGTTATAAATATCACATATAGCGAAACAGCGGTAGCATCTACTGTTTTAATAATATGCATACATATTGTAATTAATGTTTAATAGTGATATACTTATGAATAATATACGATACTATGGTTTATACTCCAGCACTATGTTTTTAGGCTGTGTGATTTGCCTCAATATAAACTGGATTAATTAATACTTATATTCATACGCTTCATGACAACATCATTACATTTAAAATATACAAATATTACTTAAAGGGGTACCGATATGATACATTTTAATAATATAAATATTGAAAATACACATTACAATCGCTTACAACATACGTTATTGATCGAAAATAGTCACTGCATTGTGACCTATTTGACCGCATTACCTATTGCGCGGGTACCTCATCATACCCACTGTTTACATAGGTAACTGGGGGTATAGTGAGGTATGCTCGCTAATACAATGTTTGCGTAATGTACACTATCTTTAAACCTAGATCGAGCGGCTGAAGTCCGAAGTCCAGGAGCGGAGTATGACGAGTGGCCAAGCTGAGACGCACTACAAGTCCAAACTGACCAACAAGGAAGACGAGGTGGCCCGACTGAAGGCCGAGGTGAACATTCTCCATGAGAAACTGTCCCAGAGTGCTGCCCAGCTGCTATCGCGTGAGGAACATATCGGCCACCTACAGGCGAGTCTCCGGGAGTCGCAGGATGACACGACCAAGAAGGAGGCTTCCCTACAGAAAATGGAGATTGACCTGAGGAGTGTCGATGACATGAGGCACAAGACCGACGACAGTGTAAGTTGCCGTGGAATCTCTAAACCTGACACCCGGGAAGACACCATGGTGTCTGGTTTAGAGAGGTTCCACTGTTGTCGAACGGCGTCACATCACATTACCGAATGTAATAACGCAAAATAAAAAAGTCTGTACTTTTCAACAAAACAATTTTTATACCGCAACCGTTGCTCCATGTAGCATAATAAAGGGGGTTGAATAAATGCTGTTTATATCTGAAGTATCCTAATATATTCTGATTGGTCAGTCTCAACAGCATATTCAAGATGGCGGCGAATTTTAAAATCAAAATCGCTGTCGGTTCAGTTGAATTTTGTCCATTCTTGTATATGCGACGTAACCAACGAAATGGATATGTCCATTATGATTGCAATGCTTATTATGACAACTATGTAGTCAAAACCAGCCAATAATGAAGCTCATCATAAATAAATCGGAGATTTAATCAGATAAAATACCGAATCTAGCTAGCGTGAACGCGCCATTTTGCTTTGAATGACATCGCTAGATTTGTAACGTATGGCGAGGGAACGACGTCAAAACATAACGTCACGCACATTCAAACAATTAAGTTTATTATGCAGTATAAATTAAATACATGATTAGTGCCGTGAAATATAAAATATATTCGCTAAAGTTCGCCCCAATAAAGCTGTTTAAGGCTCAACCGAATATATTTTATATTCGACGGCACTAACTATGTATTTACTATATAATTGACCATCGGCTAGGGTCAAACGTTACCTGATAAAGCGAATACCAGCCCAGTGTCTGTTGATATCAATTTTATCAGGCACGGCTTTTCCTATCCTTGCCTGATAAACTTGATATCAACCGACCCTAGCCTGGTATTCTGTCTGTAAGTACAATGTAATATCATGTTCATTAGGCTCAGCTCGGAAATGGTAAGAATTCAGCGGGAAGCCTCGAAATTCCTACGCATTTCTTAGCCTTGCCTGATAAACTTGGTATCAAAAGACGCGAGTCTGGTATTCTCTATGTAGGAGATATAAAGTTTATCAGGCTCAGCTCGGAAACGGTAGGAATTCCTATGCATTTCCTAGCCTTGATATGAGAAGCCACCAGCCTGCTATTCTATATGTGCCGTTGGTTGCAGTTGTCGCGGCGGGAGATCACGATCCAGCAGCTGGAGCACGAGTTGGCCCAGGTGAAGCAGCAATACCGCGAGGCAGTCGAGGAGAACGGGCGACTGGAGGCCCGTATACAGGCCTTCGCCATCAATGCCCAGAGTGAACAGGACGTGCTTAACACTGAGGTAGGTTATGATTAACACTGAGGTAGGTTATGATTAACACTGAGGTAGGTTATGATTATCACTGAGGTAGGTTATGGCAGGGATTTGGCTTGCTTTGGCTATCTTTGGGTTTGTTATATGTAGCTGTGACTGGAGAAATGGGGCTTGTGGTATTTGTGACCAGTGTAGATCCAGATCAGCCTATGCATCCGCATAGTCTGATCAGGATCTGCACTGTTCGCCATTCCATCATCAAAACACTTGTCATGCTTCTAACAAGCAATATAGATGATTATCCGGCTACAGAAGTGTGCTATTTGATCTGCATCTACACTGGTCACAAATCCCATACGTCCCATTTCTCCAGTCACAGCCACATACAGTCGAGCACCAGTACCTCGAACATCAGTATCTCGATGATATCCCCTATCTCGATGATTCGCTAAAGTCCCGAATTATATCCTTATTTGTTTAATATAAATTTCCTCGACTATCTCGAACATGCCATATCTCGTATATGTTCTCTATCTCGACTGTCCATTGTTTCCCCTTCGTATAAAAATACGTTAAAAACCACTTCGCTATCTCGATCACATAAACGCTTGGGTAAGCGCATGGCTGCCCAGATCGATTTGGTTAACACTAATTTTCAAAACCTATTATCAAAGAAAACAAAATCAATTCACACCTGCCTCGGGTTGTTTGCTCAATTGGTCCACCTCGATTTGTTTGAGTGTTTGACTCATATCACACTGGTAACTTGTTGTGTAGTTTACTACCTTTGGTCATTAGCTAATTGGTGATTAAAATTTGTCCGTAAATTAATTAATAATGTTTTCTTTAATTAAATTCAGCGTGTATTAATCATTCAATCTGATGGCGATTAATGTCAGAATCAATTATTTTGTATAAAATTAACATGGACAATGAAGTCTGTCACATTCATTATGAATTCACAACACGATAACGCTTCTTGTTTCATGATTCCTTTATTGTTTACTCGTGATGTGATGGGTAACATGATTTGATATTTTTTGGCGAAAATATTTTAACCTAGTCCTATCTCGACTAAAATACGATCTCCCTTCGACTTTGAGATACTGGTGCTCGACTGTATAAACTAACAGGAATCGAGCACAGGTTTGACCAAAGCTCTGGCCTAAGATGATCATAGCTGTTGACATGCCGTTAAGCGTCATCAAACAAACGGACACGACCTGTACTGTTATTAATACATGTACTAGCATATTTTGGTCGAAAGTTCACATTTTCTTTTGAGGATTATTGTTATCTTACTGAAATACATAAAACACATAAATTACCAAGTTAAATATTTGTTTTCAATACGAGGTTGTGTTTCTATAAATAATAAAGCAAATGGCGTTATCCAACCCCCAAGCAAAGTAAATACATGTATTGTTGTTTGTACAGTCGAACACCTGTGTTACAGTCGGCCTCGACTTGAGTAGGATCAGTGTTACATATAATCAGGATCTTGGTTACATATGAATATTGAAATCGAATAGGGACGCCATCTGACAAAACGTGATTACACAGATTGAGTAATGACTTGTTGACTACATAGTTAACCCTATGCAACCTGATATGTGGTTGTGACTGGAGAAATGGGGCTTATGGGATTTGTGACCAGTGTAGCTCCAGATCAAATAGCACACTCCTGTAGCTGTATAATGAGCTGTGTTGCTTTTTAGATTGATGGAGAGGCGAACAGCGGAGATCCAGATCAGACTGTGCATCCGCACAGGCTGATCTGGATCTACACTGGTCGCAAAACCCATATGCCCAATTTCTCCAGTCACAGCCACATATTAGGAACAGATATATTGATGTTAGATATATTGATGTTTCTAATATTGGGTTTCATGGGCGTACACCAGGATAGCGGCTGCTTTAACAACACATACGTTTGGTTTCAGTCCAGGTGTATTTGAACTACTCGATATAATCAACTAATTTTTGTTGCAAATTTCTTCTACTATTATGACGTAACTCAATGTAAATTGAATAATAAATAATAAATCAAATTGTAATATTTCATTATCCGAGTGACAGAATTTTATATAAGCAAATCACTGTAATCTTTATTCTATTACCATTTATATCACAAAATGTCCTTAAAATTTAATAAAGAGCAAATTTTTTTGTCACGCCCGCTTGCGGACAGCGCAATATAGTCGGCACATTGGCATACATCCGAGTTCGAGTTATTTTGTTAAAGTTTTTGGTTAAAGATTTTCGGTATACTATCAAAGCCTCGATGGGCGTGACATGCGCGTTGTGGCCATCTAGTATTTGCTATAAAGCAATATCCATTTTGCATTGAAGTCTGGGATTTGTAAAATGATCCCAATTAATGGCATGATGTAAATACTGTCTGTCCGTGTCCTGTGGTCACTCTGTTGTTTGTTGTAATGATAGAAAGTTGTCGGGCTTCTGGAGGTCCACGGCTCCCTGCGCCTCTCGATCAAGAAATCTCTCGATCTGCTGGTACTCCACATATACACCATCTTGTTACGTGTCCATCATGTGTATACAATACATATATATCCCTGTTTGCCAGTTTTATCTGTATCCTAGGTAGCCTGAATAACGTTCAACTTTATCAACATTGACATTATCAACAGACCAATGGCTTGATAGTCTAGTGTGTAGAATATTGGACTTCAATACCAGTAGCCTATTTCACCAACATTGCAAAGTATACTTTTCTAGTATACTTTGAGGGAGTAATCATTTATTTTTCATGAAATGCATTATTATGCCACCGGGTTTCGAAGAAACGGGTGGCATATAGTGTTTGGACCGTCCGTCTGTCCGTCTGTCCGGGCACACATTAAGGTACTTATGTGGCTAGCACCACAGGGTTATGGACTTGGTAAAGGATAGGGTTGGTTACAATTAGCCACCTAAAAAATCCTTTTATGTGGCTAAAAATCGTTTTATGTGGCTAATATTTAACATGTGATAAGCCACATAAGTATAGTACTGTAAGAACGTCCGTCCGTCCGTCCGTCCCGTCCGTCCCGTCCCGTCCCGTCCCGTCCGTCCGTCCGGGCAGACATTAGGGTACTTATGTGGCTAGCCCCACAGGGTTATGGACCTGTTAAAGGATAGGGTTGGTTATAATTAGCCACCTAAAAAATCGTTTTATGTGGCTAAAAATCGTTTTATGTGGCTAATATTTAACATGTGATAAGCCACATAAGTACCCTAATGTAAGAACGTCCGTCCGTCCGTCCATCACACTTTTCGGTTAACCACTTTGTCATAGTTTCTCAAATATGCTGCAGGTGGCATCCGCGTTCGACAGACGTATTTCTTGTTTCATATAGAACTGACAAATGCATCTATTTCATGATTAAAAGTATGCAGAATTATGATACTGAATTTATTACATTATCACAGCCAAATTGGAAATTGGCTGTGATAATGTAATAAATTCAGTATAATAAAACTTAATAAATTTCTCCCTCAAAGTATACTTTGCTACAAAAGTATACTTTGCAATGTTGGTGAAATGGGCTACTGGTTGTGGGTTCAATCCCCGCTCTATGCATGAACAAATGCTTCCATAGTGTTTCCATCACACCGGCTTTCAGATGAGACATGTTAATGATGAGACTCAAATATTTTGAGTGTAAACTGCACTAAAAACGAGTCTCTCTAACCTAAATTCGTTTTTTAAAAATCAAACGTGTTCACTTCCTCATTATCAATGAATATTAGCCGCCATGTTTAAAAATATTGAATCGCGTGACACGCAGTGATTTGGTTGGCTAATGGGAAATGACGTCCGTCACCAATAACCAACCAAACCACTGTGTGCACGTGATTGAAATATTTTCAAAGATGGCGGCTAATATTCATTGATAATCAGGAAGTGAACGTGAGTGATTTTAAAAAGCGAATTTAGGTTAGTGAGGCGCATTTTTAGTGCAGTTTACACTCGAAATATTTGAGATTTATGTAAATGTATTAGCAACTCAGGGCTGTACAAATCGGCACGCCCGACGCCCGGGACAAGTCGGTTTTGGTCTCGGGCAAGTGGCTCTATGCTGAAAGTTAGTCCCGGGCAAGTCACTATTTTCCGTTGAAACGTCCCGCCACAAGGCTGTTTTCTTCACTAGACTAATCCTAAATTGTAACATTGCATCGATCGATAACACCTCGGGTGTGTGTCTGCTTCCCCGTGGCGATACACACTTACACAGAAGCTGCTATACTGTGTATATAGCAAGAAAAGTGATATACTAGCTGTGACCCTGATTAGATTAATTTATTCGAATTTGAAAGCATAATCCCACCGACAATTCCGCATGAACTCTGAATTTTGTGTCAACTTTTCAACACAATTTACGGAAAATATTTTCGAAATCAATATCGGCGATATATCGCGACAGATCTGCGTATGATTCAGAGTTTTTTTGTAATCCATTCCTTTCGGAATACACATTTACGGGTATGAAATTATTAAAAAAAATATTGTTATTTTTGTTATTTCTCAATGAAAGTATACGATGTGACCACTCATTTGAACCGTCTCGACGAGACGGATTAAATGGTGGTCGCGGCATATACTTCTGAGTGCATAGAAAGAAAATATTTGTCCGCAAACATAACCGTATCCTCAGCATGAAATGGGTTACTGCATGATTGCCCCGTGATGCGATGATGAAAGAAGTCGCACGTTCGCGACGTCTGGCACATCAAAAGGCGTGTTGACCAATCAGTAACATTTCAAAACATAGCCTAAAGGTCACACAGTTTACAGCCTCGTGCTGAATGAGGTCATACAATAAACACCTGTACACACAGCTGGGTGTATCGGTTTTTTGCACAAAGCATCACACAAATCTCGTCTGTGTAATATGTGTCGGGTGTAATGGCATCTGGATTTGGAATTCATATATCCCCTGGCACGGATATTGCACGGTTCGGATAAGCAACACGGAATGTCGTATGTCGCCGGACTTCCGTGCAATAGGGGGGTCGCACTGTATGCATATTAACATGATTACCTGATTAAAGGTATTACATTTGCTAACATACTAATAATAATTATTTCATGTACTTTGAATGTCGTTGTTTTAATAAACTTACAGAAATCACGAATCAACTAATTGCACGATGACTACGACGTCAGCCGATTTTTTTTTCTTTTTTTTCTTTGTTTTCCTTTTTCTTCTCTATTTTTTTTAATATTTTTTTTTGGGATCCACGAGAGACCCGCGTTATAATGGAGATCGCGCTATACGCGATCGCGTTATAATGGCGCTGCAGTGTAATTAGCGAATTAACAGCTGTTGCCAACAAAAAAAAAATGAAATTTCAAAAAGTTTATTATTTACCGTTCCGCGAACATACTGATAGACATTAAAAAATTATTGTAAATAATAGACGTGATTTCATTTTCGAGACGGTCAAATGAGTAGACTCCGTAATTTAATTCACAAAACGTCAATGTTTTTACACCGAAAATTCTGGAATATATGCTCAAAATTATAGATAGACCATTAAACATCAATCAATCGATCTTTCCTGATTGCCAGGGTTCCCGTTACTAGTAATATATGTTATTGCCATCATTTTTATAGCAACTAAAGTGCATGTATTATGCACACATGGATTATAATTTCCAGGACAAGTCGGGGCAAGTCACTTTTGTCAAGTCACTTGTCCGGGACAAGTGGCTAAAAAATCAATTTGTACAGCCCTGCAACTGTAAAATCTATGCCGAAAACCCACCCCTAGCAGCGGTTTCGACACGCTGTAACACGTTGTATAGGCGAGTAACAATTACAACTTTGTGCAGGATTTTCATACAACGGTGGCGAATGCATAATCTTCAGACCCGGGCGCATTTGAATTGTTTAGTACATTATTTAGAAAGGTGTTTCATGTATATATACAAACAATAATTGACCATCCAAGACACGCTAGAATCACCTGTGGTCTGTCACATGATGGACACAGAGTTGTACAAGAAGGTGTTGTTTCTATTCATGTTCGACAGTTCAGTTCACTGATTATCTGTTGGTTAAATGTGGCTGTGACTGGAGAAATGAGGCTTATGGGTTTTATAACCAGTGTAGTTCCTGATCAAAAAGCAGACTCCTGTAGCCGAATAAAAACATACTTGTTAGAAGCATGACGGGTGTTGACGGAATGGGGAACAGTGCAGATCCAGATCAGACTGTGCGGATGCACAGGCTGATCTGGATCTACACTGTTACAAAATCCATAACTCCCATTCCTTCAGTCACAGCTGAGAAAAAGTACCCTACAATGTCTGCGACCATCGTAGCCCTACACCAGCCTGCAAATTCCTTAGTCTGCCGAGGCTAGTTGCTATACCATATAACCAAACATAGTAATGCGCCTGAAGGGCAGTTTTCATCCCCCACTGATTGTATATGCCCACATGATGATAACTTTCTACACGGGACACGATTGTCCTAAGGTCACTTTTCTAAGCCTACAGCCCAAATATGTCATTCAACAAATGAATTCAAGTATAATACACAATACAGCTAGCCATCACTGCTCTGTCTTAATACCACATTAATGATAAACTAGAATCGGACTGCCGAGTGAATTATCAGCTATGTAAAATTGATGCTCAATGATTTTCCATTCTAATAAAGTCTGTTTCAGTGATGTTATATTGTTTTCTTACAAAGAGTAATTGTGTAGATCCAAGTATTTCTTCTCAGAGCCATCAATTCATGTCTTGTTTTAATGTGTTCACAATATACTTCAGTGTTTCCTTGTTTTTTGTTAATTTAACATTTTTGCATGGTTACATTTATTCTCTGTTCAGTTTCAGTAAATGATGCATTTACCAAAACTCTAGTTGTTACCGTTTACCACTGACATAATTAACATTCACATTTTTGTTGTATTGTTATGCCCTCACACCAAATGGTGCCGGGACATGTTGTGTTCGGCTTGTCAAGATCGTATTTAATCAATACATGAATACTTATAGCTTGCTCACATTAGTGTTTAACCACCCTGTGTCATTCGGGTGACCTACATGTAGGTAAGACACCAGCTGGTGATCACCTTGTTCTGTCCGTCCGTCTAGCTCTGTTCTTAAAAAAAGAAATGAAATGTTGTTGATAAATATTCCGGGTTAGTTTCATATGTATGCCCATTATTTTAAATAACGGGGACATATTATGTTTTTGCAGTGGGAGGTGGGCAGAAAATCCTTTTTAATTCTGCATCTTTCTGAAAACTTTTGAGTAATACCAAGATTCCAATATTTGTATAATCCAAAAACATATTTCAAGTACGTTTTAGAATTTCAAGAATAACTTTAAAATCTAATTATTTAATTATATTATTTAATTTAATAATTATAATGTTGCAGATAGAAATGGTTAAAATCTGTGCATTAAAATGGCCATCTTTATCTATATATAAATCATGCAAGCATGAATATTTGTTAATAAGTATTTAATGTTGATTATTTCAAATAAAGTTTTGTGAATAGAATGCCTGGTCAGAAATGACACTTATCAGATACGGATCTGAAACTGTGTTAGATGCATTATTTCCCAAAATCAATAGGGAATAGAGTATACGGTGATCAAGTCTAGTAAATCCTGATCAGATTGCAACAAATCAACTGATAAGTGTCCACACTAACTGTAAATAATAAATTCTTGTTTTCCATAAACTATCATTCACAATGGTTCAGTATCATGGAGCAGTGTAGTTCTTAACCCTTAGAATGTGGGAACCGAAAATAGTCGTCTGCTGTTAATTCATATTTTGTCTTTTCTCTCAGCAAAAATATGCTTTGGCAGCATTTTAGAATCATTTCCATTGGAAATGATTCTAAAGTGCTGCCAAACCAAGTTTTTGATGAGAAAAATGGAAAATAACAAATATTCAGCAGACGACACAATTTAATTCAGCATTGTCAGGGTTAAATTAATTGTGTTTACACTGTATGTGATCTGAGTATGCTCAGTATTATCCCACAAGTTATTATTCATTGACTGTTATAACTCAAATACATGATTATATATAAAGCTAATTAATGCACCTTAAGGATAAACAATAAAATATCATGAACTAAGATTGTGTTAATAGGCGGTATTGATTGTGCCGGTGTATTGAGACTACAATCTGACTCGCTTTATGCTTCGCGAGTATACTTATCACTTATCATCACGTCTATACAATACTCTACATGACCTTAAATAGGGTGTGACCGTGTTTTTGTTCCCATGAATTAGCGATTGTGCTAACTTCATGTTGTAAAACATATTTTCAAATTTCAAACTCAGATTCCAGCATTTTGATTGGTTGATACTGCAGTATCAACCAATCAAAATGCTGGAATCTGATTTTGATGTTTTAATTTCTCTCAGGCTCTCAGCCCATTGTATCTATAATGTTACGATTATACAAGTAAGATGTTGGTGTTTACTTTTCTGTTATGTGTCCAAAAGATGTTTCACATTTCCCATGTCCCCGTTACCCGACACGCGTAATACATGTACCTCACTACATCAAGATATATGTTGTTACGTTATTGTTCACTCAGTATTGTGTGGTTTCTGCCATTTTGGAGTAGACAGTGTGAATTAGCAAAATGGCGGATAAAATAACTGAAATGCTGGTATGTAAAATGTTTCTTTCTTCACATGTTTCCCATTGTTGACTTGTAGTAATTTTCACTGCCTCGGAATGACCTAATTAACAGTACCCTGATTACCGTAAAAGCGATTTGCTTAAATATTTCTATCACTTGTAATAAGTACTAGCAGAATTTTCAAAAATGTTTCAAAATGAAGTGTTAATAAAGCAGATTACTTTCCCATTTGTATAAAGTATTGCTATTACCTTAGAACAGCCATGTGACGTTTATCAAATTTAATGATGGGTTTCATCCTTACCGGAACCCCGATATCCCTGGATTGGCCTCGGGTACAGTTTTGGCTTTGTTGCTACTTGAGAGTTGAATCTGGTTATCCCCATTATAAAAGTAGTAATGTTAGTACTAATCATATTACTTTTATGGTGTGGGGCTAAGTGACTAGTGTAGTGAGCACCTGGCACCAGATCAGGTTATTCTAATATCAGGACTGAATATATATTTTTTTGGAAATGTTCAATTCTGATTTTGGGATTTCCCATCCAGACAGGTGAAATATGGGATTTTACCCCATTAACCGGGCCTAAAATAACCTTATATGTGTTGTTAACAGGCTGTTAAACACCATTAAGTAAATACATTTTTCAGCCAGTGCAGAAGCTGGATCAGCCTGTGCATCTGCACAGTCTGATCAGGATCTGCAATGTTCGCCATTCCATCAATGAAACACCCATCATTCTTCTCAAGCAACACAGATTGTTATCGGTCTACAGGAGTGTGCTATTTGATCAGGAGATACACATTTCCCCAGTCACAGCCACACATTACAGACCTGTCTATGTCTGTTGCAGGTGAAGCGGCGCGAGGACGCGATGAAACGCCTCAAGATGGACTACGTGAACCTACAGGAGGTGAACAACAAGCGCGAGGAAACGGTCAGTGTCCACCGACTATGTCGCTAGTTTTATACTTGTACCGTATTCTGCCGATTATAGGTCGCAAGAGTGTATAAGACGCACCGCTATTTTCAGTACAAAATCTGGGGGAAAATGTCTACATGAAATTATAAGACGCACCCAATTTTCCTAACAAAAAAAAAAAAAAAATAATGAAAACTCGCCAAGTTGTTGTTGTTATTTATTCCCCGACACTTTTTTTATTCGTACCTTGGACGTTTTTGTCTGTATTTTCCCTATCATAGTATGCTATGTGCGTAATTTGCCGACTCTATGTCCGTGATTCCCCGGTCCGTATTTCACCATTTTCTAGTATCTTCAATTACACTGTGAACTCGGTAGTACACGCTTCACTATAACACGTGCTCGGTTAGTACACAGTTGTGCATTGGCTCCCGATTTGTTTTGTATATCAAAATCGTGTTAAATGTGTAACAGACTATTGTCATAAATCGTGTTAATATATTTGCAATCATATTGCTGCCGAAAGTGGTATTATATTGTTAATTATTGATTGCGGTATGTATTTTCACTTTTCAACACCATTTACGGAAACTATTTTCGAAATCAATATCTGCGTATAATCCAGCGTGTTTTTTTAACCCGTTCCTTTCTGAATACACATTTACGGATATGAAATTTATTAATTATTTTATTTATTTTTATTTTTGTTATTTCTCAATGAAAGTATATGTTGTAACCACTCATTTGAACCGTCTCGACGAAACGGTTTAAATGGTGGTCGCGGCATATACTTCTGATTGCATTGAAGGAAAATATTTAGGATTTTCCGCAAACATAAGCGTATCCTCAGCATGAAATGGGTTACTGATAGCCCCCAGGATGCAAGGATGAAAGCCGCACGTTCACATCTGCGGCACACATCAAAAAGCGTGTTGACCAATCAGTGCAATTTCAAAACATAGCCTAAAGGTCACACAGTTTACAGCTCGTGCTGAATGATGACATAAGATAATAGCACCTGTTAACACGGTTGGGTGTTTTTTTTCCACAAAGCAACACACAACTTTCGCCTACAGTATGTAATATTTCAAAATCAGTTGTATCTTCCGTAAATGACGCTGAAAGCAGCCTATAGCTATGACGAATTTGCATTGTCTGCTGACGTAATTATAATTTTTAGCTCACCTGAGTGAAGCTCATGTGAGCTATTGTTACCGCAATGTGTCCGTCGTCCATCGTCCGTCGTCCGTGAACATTTTCAAACGTCTTCTCCTCGGTAACCATTGGGCCTATGGTCACCAACTTCATGGTCATGGTCCTTAGGTAGGGGGATTACAAAATTGTTAAAATGACGTCATTACGTAATCCAAGATGGCCGCCATCTAAAAATAGCACAAATTCTTAAAAAATCTTCTTCTCAAGAACCGCCAACCGGATTTCGACAAAACTTGGTAGGAATGATCGATGTACATTGCTCTTTCAAAGTTGTTAAAATGGTGACCCTGGGGTTAAAAATGGGCGTGGCCCGTGGGGTCAAATTTTATTTTTGACTGAATATGGTCATTTCATATATCAAATTGAAGGTATCAATGAGGCGATCACTCTGGTGCATTTTTTGTCGAAATCGGATTGTTATGTCATCCAAGATGGCCGCCGAAAGGTCAAAAGGTCGTTCTTTTATTAGAGATTTCAAAATTCTTCTTCACATGAACCGCTTGGCCCATGGTAGCCAAACTTAAAAGTTATGGTCCATGTGTGAAGCCTTTTCAGATTTGTTAAAATGGAGGTCATCGCTAATCCAAGATGGCCGCTGTCTAAAAATAGCATAAATTCTTAAAAAATCTTCTTCTCATGAACCGCTAGCCGGATTTCGACGAAACTTGGTAGGAATGATCGATGTACATTGCTCTTTCAAAGTTGTTAAAATGGTGACCCCGGGGTCAAAATGGGCGTGGCCCGTGGGGTCAAATTGGGGTCAAATTTTATTTTTCACCGAATATGGTCATGTCATATATCAAATTGAAGGTATCAATGAGGCGATCACTCTGGTGCATTTTCTGTCGAAATCAGATTGTTATGTCATCCAAGATGGCCGCCGAAAGGTCAAAAGGTCGTTCTTTTATTAGAGATTTCAAAATTCTTCTTCACATGAACCGCTTGGCCCATGGTAGCCAAACTTAAAAGTTATGGTCCATGGGTGAAGCCTTTTCAGATTTGTTAAAATTGAGGTCATCGCTAATCCAAGATGGCCGCCATCTAAAAATAGCATAAATTCTTAAAAAATCTTCTTCTCATGAACCGCTTGCCGGATTTCGACGAAACTTGGTAGGAATGATCGATGTACATTGCTCTTTCAAAGTTGTTAAAATGGTGACCCCGGGGTCAAAAATGGGCGTGGCCCGTGGGGTCAAATTGGGGTCAAATTTTATTTTTCACCGAATATGGTCATGTCATATATCAAATTGAAGGTATCAATGAGGCGATCACTCTGGTGCATTTTCTGTCGAAATCAGATTGTTATGTCATCCAAGATGGCCGCCGAAAGGTCAAAAGGTCGTTCTTTTATTATTGAGATTTCAAAATTCTTCTTCACATGAACCGCTTGGCCCATGGTAGCCAAACTTAAAAGTTATGGTCCATGGGTGAAGCCTTTTCAGATTTGTTAAAATTGAGGTCATCGCTAATCCAAGATGGCCGCCGTCTAAAAATAGCATAAATTCTTAAAAAATCTTCTTCTCATGAACCGCTTGCCGGATTTCGACGAAACTTGGTAGGAATGATCGATGTACATTGCTCTTTCAAAGTTGTTAAAAAAAATGGTGACCCGGGGTCAAAAATGGGCGTGGCCCGTGGGGTCAAATTTTATTTTTGACCGAATATGGTCATGTTATATATCAAATCGAAGGTATCATGAGGGCGATCACTCTGGTGCATTTTCTGTCGGAAATCGGATTGTTATGTCATCCAAGATGGCCGCCGAAAGGTCAAAGGTCGTTCTTTTATTTAGAGGATTTCAAAATTCTTCTTCACATGAACGCTTGGCCCATGTAGCCAAACTTAAAAGTTATGGTCCATGTGTGAAGCCCATTTTTCAGATTTGTTAAAATGGAGGTCATCGCTAATCCAAGATGGCCGCCGTCTAAAAATAGCATAAATTCTTAAAAAATCTTCTTCTCATGAACCGCTAGCCGGATTTCGACGAAACTTGGTAGGAATAATCGATGTACAATGCTCTTTCAAAGTTGTTAAAATGGTGACCCCGGGGTCAAAAATGGGCGTGGCCCGTGGGGTCAAATTTTATTTTTGACCGAATATGGTCATGTTATATATCAAATCGAAGATATCAATGAGGCAATCACTCTGGTACATTTTTTGTACAAATCGGATTGTTATGTCATCCAAGATGGCCGCCGAAATGTCAAAAGGTCGTTCTTTTATTGGAGATTTCAAAATTCTTCTTCACATGAACCGCTTGGCCCATGGTAGCAAAACTTAAAAGTTATGGTCCATGGGTGAAGCCTTTCAGATTTGTTAAAATGGAGGTCATCGCTAATCCAAGATGGCCGCCGTCTAAAAATAGCATAAATTCTTAAAAAATCTTCTTCTCATGAACCGCTAGCCGGATTTCGACGAAACTTGGTAGGAATGATCGATGTACATTGCTCTTTGAAAGTTGTTAAAATGGTGACCCCGGGGTCAAAAATGGGTGGCGTGGCCCGTGGGGTCAAATTGGGGTCAAATTTTATTTTTGACTGAATATGTCATGTCATATATCAAATTGAAGGTATCAATGAGGCGATCACTCTGGTGCAATATTTGTCGGAATCGGATGATTATGTCATCCATGATGGCCACCAAAAGGTACATTTATTCAAGATTTTTAACGTCTTTTTCTCGGGAACCACATGGCCGATGCTGGGTGAAGCATTTTCAGATTTTGTAAAATGAGAGTCATCGCTTAATCCAAGATGACCGCCATCTAAAAATAGCACAATTTTTTTAAAACACATGAACTCAATGTCACATTCTCCTCTGGTGTTCATGGAGTCAGGTGAGCGAATTAGGGCCATCATGGCCCTCTTGTTTAAATAGAGATTGGCGAACATTGTAAACCATGTGCAGACTACTAATGATGGAGTTTTATAACTTTCGTGGAATTGCATTATGCATATTGGGATTTACCGTTAATGGCGTCATGCAATATTTTTCACGGCAAAATGACACTGACCGATATGGGACCGGTAAATGTTTTCAAAAGATAATTAAAATGATAGAGGCAAGATTGTGATTCGACAGAGAAAATGTCGACCGGATCTGATCTTGGTATACACTGTTCGCCTTCAGTATAGAAAATGTGTACCGAATGTGACACATGGCCGGAACGAGTAAGGCGCGAGTAAAGGCGCAAACTGTTTAGAATACGAAACCAATATTCCAATACCGGATTTTACCCCAAAGACTAACAACAACAACAAATATAGGAACGCATTTTATTTTTTTTATTTTTGGTTGTTTATGTCAATATTTCGGTGGAACAAAATGCTCATGTATCTACATGTATTTATAAGACGCAGGGGCTTTCTGGGATACAAATCTGAGTAAAAAAAATGCGTCTTATAATCGCAAGAATACGGTATTGGTATCTATTGGTATCTAGTAGTTTGACCACATATGGTTGACTTGGTGGTAGGATGAATTAATATTAGCTATTAGAATGTGGTCAGATGCAGAGCTGCCTCTGATTCTAGAATTGGATGGGACAGGGAGGGTATGCATATCTTAATGATGAATCTATCCTCACCAGGATTCAGACATCACTGGTGAATCCATCTTCGCCAGGATTCAGATATCAGTGGTGAATCCATCCTCACCAGGATTCAGACATCAGTGGTGAATCCATCCTCACCAGGATTCAGACATCAGTGGTGAATCTATCCTCGCGAGGATTCAGACATCAGTGGTGAATCCATCTTCGCCAGGATTCAGACATCAGTGGTGAATCCATCTTCACCAGGATTCAGACATCAGTGGTGAATCCATCCTCTCCAGGATTCAGACATCAGTGGTGAATCTATCCTCGCGAGGATTCAGACATCAGTGGTGAATCCATCCTTACCACAATTCAGACACCAGTGGTGAATCCATCCTTACCAGGATTCAGACATTAGATCAGGATATTGTAATTTCTGTGCTGGATTTTCACTTCTGCAGCCATACATGTGTATGTATTCCTGTTTGTAAAATACATTGTTGTTGAATGGACATAAAGCCATTCAATCTGTCTGATCCTATTGCAATTGGTATCCCATTCTTGTTGTAAATTATCACTGAAAGGATTGTGTTAGCTTAACTTTTGGGTGAATTATCCAGTCATTTTATTTTGGTCACTAAAAGAAGTTGCTCGCACCAAGTGTGTGAAAGTTTATTCAAATAGAAGAGATTTCCGCTGGATTGAGAAACATAATTGTGTTGTGCTGGTTTCTGCATTGGAGCTGTGTCCTGATGAAATCAACGCAATCACACTACTGTCTGTTCCACATTTTTCTGCCGACAAACTTTTGGCTATTAAACACATTATGTCTAAAACATATTTAAAAGTAAGTACTTTTCCATCAATAACAAAAAAGTTACCCTCCCCAAAAAAATTTGTTTGATGAAATTCCATCAAATATTGATTTTATTGCGAAAAAAAAATAATTTCTATTTGAATTTAACATGGGGAGTCAATTTCCAAAATTTGGAAATTGACTCCGAAACCTGGCGAGATAGCTTGAAAATTATGTAATTAAGAAAACAAGTTAGATTTTGAAAATCGTCCACAAATAAAAAAAATATTTAAAAAAAATCTATTTTTAGCCCCCATGTTAAATTCTCATAGGAAAATCGTTTTTTCGCAATAAAATCAATATTTAATGGAATTTCATCAAATAATTTTTTTTGGGGAGGGTGACTTTTTTCTTATTGATAAAAAAGTACTTACTTTTAAATATGTTTTAGATTTAATGTGTTTAACAGCCAAAAGTTTGTCAGCAGCAAAACAGACAGTAGGTTTTGTTGCTGACCATAATTTTGGAATATGAAGTTTACTTTGGATTTTTCTTTTCATTTTTTCAAGATTAATTTGGCCCCTAGACATGTATTATGTACCTACATGCTTCCTGTATGCTTGTATTGTTATCAATGCTGAAATCATATTCTTGCGTAGTTATTAAGTCATTAGTCATTTTCCACCACCAGCTGTGTTAATCCTGTCCAGGCCCATGATTATAAAACTTAATTACTGAGATTCTACTGGAAATGTGAACTTGGAAATGTATGAAATAGCCACAGGTAAAAGGCTCAGACGTATTGACAAAATGCCCTGAAAAATCCCATTACCACACCCACCTGTTGTTGCACGGTACAGTACAGAGATATAACCATACCGTACAAGAACAAGTGGATGGGGTAACGTCATTTTTTAATTGACATTTTCTTATCAGTGGTTGGACTCTTACCTGTGGAATAGCTTGGTTGCTGTTCAAATTTAAACATGAGATTCAAGTACAAACTCGAGTTTTATACACATTGAGCCTTGTTGGCAGCTGATAGTGTACCACAGGAAAATACAGCTCACGTTGGCTATTGCTATATCTGTATCATTCACATCTGGGCCGCCGGCTGAGCAAATGTGCCTTTATTATGGCAGTTGCAACTAATATGTGGCTGTGACTGAAGAAATGGGGGCTTATGGCTTTTGTGGCCAGTGTAGCACTTCATCAAATAGCACTCATATATTGTTTGTTAGAAGCATGATAGGTCTTTCATAGATAAAATGGCGAACAGTGCAGATCCTGATCAGACTGTGCGGATGCACAGGCTGATGTGGATCTACGCTGGTCGCAAAACCCATAAGTCCTATTTTTCTAGTCACAGCCACATATGAGTTCTTGGCGATTCGAAAAACCTCCAATGTATGGCCAGATGATATTACTGACAGCAGTAAGCATGCCTGAGTGAATGAATTGTGAACAGTGTAGGCCCTGATCAGACTGATCTGGGGCTACACTGGTCACGCACATCGTAAGGTACCTGTTCTCAACAGGCATCTATATGTGCTTCAAGGGAAACCATCGGGGGATTAATTGGGGAAGCTGCTTGTGTATGAATACTACATACAGCTACATCATGAAAATTGAAAGAATAAATTCACTGAGCTGCAGTTTCCTTCCGAAGTCAGGTCCTATATTTACAATGTATCTATATATTATATGTAAGCCAACAGATGATGAAACAAAAACCACACTTTACTTACAAGTTGAAGCCGAGATCAGGATTAAACAGTATTTAATGTTTGCCATTGGCATTCCATAATTGTAGGTTATTTGAGATGTATCTGGATATAGACACGAGTTTCAGAGCTCAATCTTGTTGCCCAACCTTGGGATGGTAATATTTGTGTTGAAGATGAATGCTTATATCCACATACAAGTCATTATATACAAGCTGTATACATAGCTAGAGGATCTCAAACGAGTTTCCATTTGATATGAGATTTATGAAACGAGTCCTGCACAATGTATGCACTGAGCCTCTGGCAAGGTGCATATAATTGCGGACGAGTTTCATAAATATCCATATCAAATGGAAACGAGTTTGAGATTCTGTTTATCATATGACTTCAGACAGCAAAGAACAGAAAACTTGGATATATCGAATACGTTTCAGCGACCAGACGCCATTGACTATTTTCGCATCTAGTTGAAATTATCCACAGAGAAAAATAATTTTAATCCTAGCAATAAAATTGTTATAAATATGCCATATAATAGGCTCCTGTTCTGTGAACACTTCACATTACCAAACGGAAGCACATTCTAACAATTGCATAATTTTAGTGAGCCACAGACGCTTCCGATGACATTTAAAACATGATGACGTCAACGTCAAAACAGCATTGCTTTGTCGCACCATTACGGACGTCATTTGGAACGTCTCCATTTTTAGCCATGTTTTTTTTTTTGATAAAAATCCCAGGCTATTGGATTGGCGAAGAGCGGGCGGGCGGTGGGCGGCGGGCGGCGGGCGGCGGGCGGCGGGCGGCGTCCACAATCAATGTTAAGTTTTCGTGTTTTCGTCCATTTCTTTGTTACTGTACCACATAGGACCAACAAACTTTCACAGCTTCATAATCAAGGGGTGCCCACCACATATCACTATCCAACATGTTACCTTTTTTTTAACTTGACCCAGTTTTTCCGCGCAGTCGACTTAGCCATTTTCAATGTTAACTTTTCACGTTTACAATGTTAAGTTTTCGTGTTTAAGTCCATTTCTTTGGTACTGTACCACATAGGACCAACAAACTTTCACAGCTTCATAACCAAGGGGTGCCCACCACATACAACTATCCAACATGTGACCATTTTTTTTACCTTGACCTATTATTTCTACGTAATTGACTTAGCCATTTTCAACGTTAACTTTTTAACGTTCGTCTGGTTAAAGTTTTTTGGTTAAAGTGTTTCATTATACTATATCTCTGCAACTGCTTCGCCCATTACCTTGAAACTTTACATGGGTGTTTATCATCATCCATATTTTCATTCTACTCCCCAACCGTGCGGCCCAATGTCAAGGTCAAATTACGTTGAATTTGTTTGTTAAACTTTTTTTGTGTACTATATCTCTGCAACTACTTCACCCATTACCTTGATACTTCACATGGGTGTTTATCATCATTGAAAGCGCGATATAGTCGGCATTTTGGCATACGTCCGTCCGTCCGTGTGTCCGGTTAAAGTTTTTTGGTTAAACTTTTTCCATCTACTATGTCTCTTTTTTTAGTGTCCATGCCTCACCCCAAGGCGCGACATGCATTATGTTATCCAAGTGTCTCTGCTTGGAAAAAACCTGACCTTCGTGGCTTTGCCTCGTTTCTTGTATTAATTTGACATAACGTTGTGGCATAATACAAATACATAATTACCGGTAGGGTGATGCGGTCAGCCAATCAAATTTGCTCCAGGAGTTATTACACATGTTATAAACATGACATTTTGAAATGGGTTAAAACATGACATAACAAGGATTTCATGTGATAAAGTAAATAGCATATTCATTATAGTCAAGTTGTATACCACCAACAAATTGCAGTTGCCTCTAAATATTTACAAATCACACAACAAATGGAAAATGGAAATTAATAATTTTTGTGTACACATTTATCTGTCGCCAAAGTAGTATGCTATGGTTTCTTCCTTTGATGGAGTATTTCTTCATTTCTTTAGTGGTTTCTGAGGGTTGAGCCCCATTGACTAATGAAGTTGTAATTTGTAAAACATTTATTGAATGCAAATGAAAATATGTATATAATAACACATCTTTAAGTGTAGTGTTTTTCAGTTTCCTCATTCACTGGCTTGAGAACGATGTACATACATCAACGCCTGTGTTAATCTTGCCAAGATGTCAACGTTTCTGAACCTCTATTGGTAATACCAGCTCACAATCAAGCAGTTTGATTGGCTGTGCCTGAGCTGTAACACAGCTCAGGCACAGCCAATCAAACTGCTTTCAATACAATATTCAAGTATTTTGTAATAAACATATTGGCAAGATTGTCACAGGTGGTGGTGTAATAGTTAGCAACATGCTTGATAACCGTGTATAGCATATATTACCCTGTTGTATGATCTACCAGATTAACCAACTAGAGCGCGATCTGGAGCAACATAAAATGCAGCTACGCACAACAAACTCTGAGGTTAGTACTATAGATGGTTATGGTCCTGGGGGAAATTCCAGCTGTTTATATTTGCAAGTCGTGTATAGAATGAAAATGGATCATGTACCTGTACAACAGGTATACATAGTTCCCACATCAGTAATAGTTACTTCCCTTTGTTGGATACATGTAAACACTGTCGGCCATTTGGGGAGCAATATTCCACAAATAGTGGAAATAGTACCATTTTCGGAATTATTAAATGCTGTACACAACCCAAAACAGTTGTCTTCCCATATAGGATTTGTTTGAACAAACTATATTTGTTTAAGCCCTAAAATTCATGTCGGGAGTATTTTTGTTTAATCAATATCAACATTTATCCCAGTTGGTACATTTAAATTTTGGCAAACAAGGGAGACTACTCCGTGTCACATTAGCTCATCTGGGAACTATGTATAGACCAATGGAACATCATGATATTTATTGACACTTTCCCGGAATGGCTGTCAACCTAAATGGCTTGCAAAATGTGATGAAAACAATATGTTTCCATGTAGTATGAAAATGTGAATATAGAGGATGATGATTGTTCTTGTTATGGTGGCCATTTTGAATTGAACAAAATTGAAGGTGCTTCTATATCCACAGTTTTTGGAATAAAATTTCCATCAGACCAAGGTCCATAGCTACTACTCCAAAGTGCTCACTTATTCTCAGAGTGTCATAACTAGTTATTAGTATATTGCATGTTTTAATCAAGTTCAGTTTTTAACAATATTTTCAGTTTTAACAATATTTGTATAATAACCTTTTTTAGAGGACACACAAGTGAGATTTAATTTAATATTTATTAAACCAGTTTACTGATTTTATTAGAAACGAGATCATGCCGAGCTCCGATTCGACCAATCAAATTTGATGAATTTGAGCATGAGACCTCAACACAAATGTTAGTTTAAACAATATTTATTTCTAGTTATGGCAAGTGAGATATACATACATACAATTGAGAACAGGATTAGAAACAAAACTTTTACACTTATGTGAATTCTTCTCCTGAATGTTGCTTCAGGGCCCATGCTTATATTTTTGAAACTAACTCGTACTCAAAAACAGTCAGTTTGATTGGTCACAGCCTCGACCAAACTCCCTGATTTTGAGCAAGAAAATTAAGCACATGCTCAAAACATATCTCCCATCACTGCTTCAGGGTCCATGACTTTCAAAACTGGTACTCAAAAAGGCAGTTTGATTGGTCGAGACTGAGCACAGCTCAGCCTCGACCAATCAAACTGCCTGATTCGAGCACGATAACCGAGTACATGCTCAGAAACCTTTGTAATCCCTGACTCAGGTTGACACAAAGAAGTCGAACATCACGAGCATGGAGCAGACTGTGGACGACGTGAAGAAACGCTGCTCCAACCAGCTGGACGAGATCAACCGCTTGGAGGACGTGCTGCGGAACGCCAACATAGAACACGTGTCCATGCAGTCCAAACTGGACACACTCGCCATCAATGTAAGTAGTACTCCTTATGTACATTCATGTAATGCAGGTGGCAGGTTGGGAGCATGCAAAGGGTAATTTAATCCTTTCCCACCTAAGTAACTGGAATGGAATTTAATATGTTAATTTTACAACTAATCCAATGGTCACAAAATGATTTTCAGACTACCATAGTCCATTTGTGAAAAGGGGGTGTTTTTGTTCTCAAAAATATGAAAATTACTTGCAAAATGTGCAGTTCCTGATGAGACGGCTTGTCACGAGCTGGCTCATCTGGATCTGCACTGTTTGCCAATACCACTATAAGGCCTGTGGTGTTGAAATGGTTGACAATTGCATTCATTCTTTCCAGATTTTGCTGATCAATGTTAATAAATATACTTCAATTACTGAATGGCAAACAGTGGAGGCCCAGATCATCTCTGTTGTAATTCACTTCTAATAACAGTGAAATTTAACAAAACCAAGTTTGAATATGAGCAAAAATGGACAGTGAAAGAATATCAGAATGTGTTTTGGTCGTATATGGAGGAATATGCACAAGTTATGGTGCAATAATATTGTGTGACCTTAGAATAAAATAGAGAGTGCAATATGAAATAACGGAAGCAGGCACAAATAAGTCGATAAAATGCAAAAATGTGTATTGTTACATGACTGTCGTTGTTTGACACCACTCACAGCCGTGTTCAAATGTACAGCCCATGCTGTTTGACCATGGTTGTAGACAATGCTCATTCCGGGGCCAAGCCAACACCTATGTAATGCATGTATCTCATGACGTTACTAGAACGCGCCATTACGTCACCAGACCAGACCAGTTCGCAACGGTTGCACTGTTTCACTCCATTTCACATCCTTATCATCGGGTAACCACAATAATCATTTATCGCTTGCTATGGACAAGTAATCACACTAAAATACCATTGAAACAGTACATATTGCTGAAAATGTAATCAAACGTTCTCTCCATACGAGATTGTCCACCATTTTGAAATTGATGCAGAATAGGGTCACCTGTATCATGCGACGTGTACTGCAGTTCAAAACAGTTCCCTCGTGCCACGGCAAGCATTTACCCACGGCTGGACATTGTGGAACCGTATATATGTATTGTGTCCCTGTGTGTTTTCAGTGTAACAACAAGGATGACTTTATTGAGCAGTTGAAGGGAGACCTGGATTGTCTACAGAGACAACAGAAGGACTCCAATGACAAGGTGGGTGGGTGACACTGTGGGCCCGGGCTTCACTCACCTCCGAACTTTATACCATTGCTCATTATTGTCTTGATTTGTTTAGAATGCAAAAGGATATAATGGCCATACATGTGAGACTGTATTAGATGATGTGTGAAACAGATTTCAAATCACAAATATAACTGGAATTGTATGATATTTGTAGCCATTCTAGATTCTGATCTGTTTGTGGACTCTCATGACCTGAAAAGGATCTGTACTGTTTGTTAGAAGCATGACCGATGTTTAGACTTCGTCTACAGTGGTCATAAGCCACATTTCTCACGTTACAATCACGAGTCGTTCAATGCAATATTGGCCAATAATTATATGACTACACTAATAATACTACTTAATTTTGAGTATAGAAATCAAGTACACCCTAAAAAAATATGAGCTCCAGATGTACACAAAATATAAAATGTTGGTACATATAACCCCGGTTATATTCAGATTGTGTTCTTTGACAACACATTACAACAGAAGCTATGCACCAATACAACTGCTCGGTTTTGAGAAAGAATGCTCAGAAAGCTGAAAATCATGGTGTCGGAGTTAGCATGAAATTCAAATGATTTTAATTGAGATCCGCTGTCAGTTGGCTCTAATGATAATCTCTGTTTATGATTGCAAAACACAAAACATCTTGAAATGCTCATATGCCTGACTTACAGTGTAACCTCTCTAAACAAGACATCATGCGGATCTCCCAGCATATCTGCTTTAGAAGGGCTTCACTGTATGACCCCCTAATTCATAGTGTGGTTCTAGATGACCTACAGAAACACCCAGCACATCTTTGAGAGCTCATATACCTGAATTACAGTGTAACCTCTCTAAACCAGACACCATGGGGATCTCACAGGGTGTCTGGTTTAGAGAGGTTTCACTGTATAACCCCTAAACCAAACAGGACAGGAACACTATAAGATACTTATCTTCATTCCAATCCTCTTGAACTGTTTATCTATCTCAAATTGATGTCGGTTGTTAATCATGTATGCTTATTCTTATCCAGATTATGGTTCGCGATGACACGATACAGAAACTGAGTGCAGACATCGGTAAACTGAAGGGTCTACACCAGGACAAGCTGCAGGAGGCGGGAAAACAGACAGAGACAATCAAGAAGTTACAAGACGCACTCACACAGTGCCACTATGATCTCGACGAGACGAGGAAAAAGTCTGAAGACGATGTATGTAATATATGTGCACACAGTGTTGTGTAGAATACTGGGTATGGAAAGTGTGCAAGCAATAGCAAACCCTTAAAGGTCTTAACCCTTAGTCGCTACTCACAACAATTGTCGTCTGCTGTTGCTTTTATTTATTGCCTTATTTCTCAATAAAAACATGTTTTGACAGCACTTCAGAATCATTTCCAATGGAAATGATTCTGAAGTGCTGTCAAATCATGTTGTAAAGTATTCTAAAGTGCCATGAAAGCATGTTTTTGATGATAAAAAAGGAAAATAGAAAATAAACAGCAGACGACAAAAAAATTAAGATAGCGGTGTAAGGATTAAACCTTAACTTCGGGGGACATTTTTGTCTCACACATGTTAGCTCAAAGTGAGACATAGCGGTCACAGTTCCGGTGTTGGCATCATTATAGGCCTCATCAATTGTGTCAAAATGTTTAATCTCTTCTGATCCATTAGTCGGATCAGTTCCAAACTTCATCAATAGCTTCCTCACACTTGGGTGATATTAACCTTAGCCACATTGACTATCGTGGGTGAGACACCCACTAGTTAGCCATCCATGGAACTTTATATTTCACACATACATGTTCCTGCTGCTCCTGTTTTGTTCGTTTCTTTATTAGTGTTTACGGCCTATCAACAGCTAAGGTCATGTAAGGCCGGGCAAACGGGTTCGATCCCATTTTAACCTGCTGCATTGGGGGGAAAATCCCAAAATCAGAACGGAATATTTACATCGAGAACAAATATATTCAGCCCTGAAATTAGAATAACCTGACCTGGTGCCAGGTCCATACCACACCAAGTATGCTGGTCCTGTATCATGCTGTGACAAATCCATGATCCTCTGACCCCAGCTATTCCAAAGGCCATGTCACACTTGCATTCACAAAACTTATCAGTGCCCAAGTGGGGGTACGATGATGGGACTGAATGACTATAGTGTGGTGGAGCTATAGATGGTGTAGCAACAACCTGTATACTTTATGTTTGTCCCCCTAACGTACCATACTACTGTGTTTACAGAAGGAGCGGCGGGAGGACCAGATTAAACAGCTGCAGGAGGACCTACTGGAGTCACAGTCCCAGCACAGCAAGTGCTACAATGACGTAAGTTACATATCTAGTATACACCCGCTCTGGCCGACATACAGATTACTGTTTGTCAAAGGGTATAGTTTTCATTAAACTGTCCACAATTCTGTACCTATATTCTATTATCTTCAACGCTGTAATCTCATCCATCCATGCTCTTCTCCTACCTTTTTTCTTACCCATTTGGAAAAACGGGAGGGATGTAGTCAGTTTGTCCTCGCAATAACGTTTTCTTCTGGACGGATCTTAACCAAATTTGGTATGCACGTTTATCATGGCTAGAGGAAGAATTGTCGTGATTTTTATGAAATTCAGATAAGTTATCTTCCGTGGCAGCTATTTTTAATTTTCACATTATCTCATTATCCTCTCGATAACTCTGGTTGTACTTGATGGATCATAGGCAAATTCAGCATACATGTTTATCATTGTAAGAGGTAGAGTGTAGTGATTCAATTTTTTCCAGTGAATTATCTCCCCTTATTACACTCTTGCAAGTTATTTGCATGGGTTTCGCTCGTTACAAATAATACACCGTGAAGAGAACACCCGTAATTGCCCCCTCTATTATTAGTCAAAATAAAGTTAGTTGAAAATTTTGAGAGTCTCAACTAATGTACAATGTTAATGTGATTGAACACTTTCCAAACATGCACTCAAATATATCTAGTTCATAGAAACAGCTGTGTAATTTGGATTTTAAAAAAGGTTACAAGCAGTCACGTTTGACGTCACACAACGTGACGTCAACACACGGGAAACACGTGTGTAACAATTCTTAATCACAGCACAATTCTTTTGCTTACAATCTCAAAAAATATGCATATATATCCGCCGTACAGTGTAATAAATAGGATAATCCATCATACATGTTTGAATAGCGGAAATAATACACTCGTGTCCATCGGCTTCCGAGCAAGCAACTCGTTCACTACGCTCACTCTTTGCCTACGCGGAAGCCGACGCACACTCATGTATTATTTCCCGCTATTCAAAATGTACGATGGAATTTCCTCTATTTATTTACTGGCCATATCTCGACATATATTGAAACCTTTGACACTCTTGTTGTAATTTCGTAAACACAATGTTAGGGATATGTGATAAATGTTATAGGGAGAGAACCCCTTCACCCTCTGTATCCTATAACTCACAATAACTCTCGTTCTGCTTGAGCACCATTCCATTCGATTCTACTTGACGGATCTTAACAAAACTTGGTATACATGTTTATCATTGTAAGAGGAAGCACTTTATGTTACGACTATGCTACGACTATGTATGCGTGTGTAGATGTGGACGGGTGAGGATATTTGTTCTCCTCATTTATCCTTGTCCTCGTGATAACTTAACAGATCTTAACATAATTAGGTATACATGTTTATCATTGTAAGAGGAAAAACTCTTTTTGATTTTCATTGTTTAAGTTGTTATAATTTCGCTATATTTCGTTATAATTTCACTATATTACCAAATATCTGTCTCTGTAGATGTTGACGGGTGAGGACTCGATAGAGAAGCTAAAGGAGGAGAACGCTGCCCTCAGCAAGGTGGGAGTCCACAACACGGAGTCGAACTCCGCCATGCAGGAGCAATGCCACCAGCTCGAACTCGACCTCACCATCTCACAGGAGAAACACCGCACCTGCCAGAAGGAGGTACACTAAACCTTTCTGCAATTAATTTTGACAGGCCTCAATGTAATCAGTGCCAATATACAAGAATTGCAGTGGAATGAAAATTTGTTTGATCTTTCGGATGAGACTATATCACATTAGCTGTTGCTGGAACGTTAAACCATTTCACCATTCACCTTTTATCTCTGCTAAAAACCTTTGTGCCTGATATCTCATTTGTGCCTGATATCTCAGACATTCTGAGGCCAGTTACTCAAAACCTGTTAGCTTAACGGACTGTTAAATCCTTAACAGTGTTAAGGATTTAACAGACTATTAAGCTAACAGACTTTGAGCAACTGGGCCCTGCTTGTTGCTTGTAGACACCTCTTTTCTCCACTGATATAGAAAATAGTAGGTTAGTGCCGTGAATGGGAAAAAATATCTGGTAAGGCTTAGGAAACTGGATGGGCGAGGCTCTGCTGAGCCCATCCCGTTTCCGTGCCGTGCCAGATATTTTTCCCATTCACGGCACTAACCTTCTATTCTATTCATCCCATCAACATTACAAATAGCTTTAAATTGCAAAAAAATAACCCCAGCCGCATCCTCAAAATCGGAGAATCGACTAGTATGACAACTGCACATATTCATACGCAGTGATTAGGTCGTATTGACAGGATAACAAGATTGTTTCACAGCACCGTGTTTCACGTCACATACGCACTGTGTTGGCGGGATAAATACGTTGATGTCTGATATCTGAGATACAGTATATATATTGTTTGTAGGTGGCCAACCGAGACCAGACAATGCTGAAGCTGCAGACCGATCTGGATACGACTAAGGAGAAATACGAAGGGTCCCTTGATGAGGTATTACACTCACTGATAGTCTCTCTGTAATCCTGAACTCTGTAATCCTGGGGGTCGTTTCACTAAACGTTGTACGACTAAAATGTTTGTCAGTGCAAATAATGATAGTCTGTACATTTCACAGTAACAATGGTTTCTTGTAAATCCATCAATTGAAATCCGGACGATCCGAAATTTGCGCTTACGAACATTTTAGTCGTACGAAGTTTAGTGAAACGGGCCCCAGGTTCGTGAATGCAAATTTTGGATCGTCTGGAAATTTCAATTTATGGATTTACATTTATTGAGCATAGGCTGTATATGCAGCATATGCTCAATAAATGTAAATCCAATAATTGTTTACAAGAAAACTTTGTTAATGTGAAATGTACAGACTATCATAATTTTTCACTTTAAAACAAACATTTTAGTCGTACAAAGTTTAGTGAAACGGCCCACTGAACTGTAGACGCTACATCTGGCTGACGATTACATGCATTTGCTTACATCTTCGTTTGAGATATGTGCACAAGAGTAACCTATAGTTAGTCTACGCCAAACATCGTACCAGAAACTTCCAAACTTGGAACAAACGTGACCAAAGATACTATCACAATGTGTCTTTATATGACATTATTGTTGTTCAATGGACATAAAAACCCAAAGAATTGATCAACAATGATTACCCAGTGTAGGATTTTCTGAAATCATTTCGAAGATTTGCTGTATCTGGTGAATGACATCGAAAGGTGACGAATATAATTCTGTGTACTCTGCAATTTTCGTAAACTACCGTCAACAGAAATTAGCGTATTATTTTTTGTAACCAATAAACGCAAAATGCAATTTTATGCACTTGCTCATATAGTATAACATAATTTTTAGTTTTTCTGTGTAAGGATGGGTTCATAGTCCAGTGGTACATCATTGGACTTTAGTACCGGAGTTGTGGGTCCAGTCCTCGGCATTGGTATGAAGACATAGAGACATTTCATCATATATCCATTCTGCTGGTCATTTATACGAATCTTGATTACTTAAGGCCATTAGCTGTTGCATAGACATTATACCCACCCCTGTCTGTGTTTCAGTGTAACCTACGGGACGATGAGGTACAGCGACTGAACGGCAAGGTGAAACAACTCCAGCAGGAGATGCGTGGCCTTCACAATGACATGGAGAACAAGGAGACACAGGTTACCTCCATTGGCTGATTCATTCCATTGCAGCAGGCTGAATACGGGATCGAACCCATTAACGTGGTCTTAAATGACCTTAGCTGTTGACAGGCCGTTAAACACAAACAAACAAAAAACCTGCATATATCTGATCCTTGACTAGTTACCTCCCTTTGGCTGATCGTTGTTGCCTCTAAATATCTGACATGGGCTACCTCCCTTTGGCTGATTATACCCCCTGCAACGAGTTGTGGGGGGGGGGGGGGTACTGGAGTCAGGTTGTCTGTGCGTCCGTCCGTCTGTCACTAAACTAAACATCAGAGAAATATGTTACAACTTCTATTTCCTTTGTCTAAAATGCTTCATATTTCACACATGCATTCCTGTAATTCTCTATTACCATGCTGTGACAAATCCCCGCCGATCTCGAGTACCAAATCCACGACCATCCAACCCCTGCTGATCCCAAGGTCAAGGTCAAATACTTAGTCACTTTACAAAACTTAACATCAGAGAAATATGTAATAACTTCTATTTCTTTCATCGAAAATTCTTAATATTTCATGCATGCATTCCTCTAAGGCTCTACTATCATGCTGTGACAAATCCCCGCTGATCTCGAGGTCAAGGTCACATACTTAGGTCTCTTTACGAAACTTAACATCAGAGAAATCTGTTATAACTTCTATTTCCTTGCTCGGATCTGCTTCACATTTCACACATGCATTGCTCCAATGGGCCTCTAACACCCTGTGACAAATTCACGTTTGTGTCGCCCCCGCTAACCCCAGAGTCAAGGTCACAAGCCCACACACTTGAAAAATGTTTACATATTTAGGGGTACCTGGGCCCACGCGGGGGCTATTCCGTAAGCCTCTCTTACTGACCAATCTTGTTGTTACTGTTATCTCTAAATATCGCATATGTGTTGCGTCCATTTGGCCCATTGTTACTGTTTCTTCTAAATATCTGTCGTGGGTTACCTCCCTTTGGCCTATTGTTGGCATTGACACTAAATATCTGACTTGACCTTTCCTGGACTAGTTACCTCCCTTTGGTTGATTATAACCCTATTACGCTGAGAGTCATTGGTCCATCGCCAGTGTTGTGCCTTGGTCCTCAAGGTCACAGGTTTTGTGCCCTTTTCTATGAAAAAATGTAAGGAGAGTCGTCCATCTTAAGGGACTGCCATTTTTGTCATCCGTACAGAAACGAGTGTGTACTTTAAATAATAGTTTAAGCCGCTCCTTCTCGAGTCATGTGTGTAGCTGTATAATTGTGTATATTAAAGAACTATTTGAAGCCTTTGGTCTCCAGTCACCACTTCTGTGTGTAATTTTGTATTTGTAGAGTGCCCGGGAACAGAAGATAATCCAGCAGCTACACCACGAGCAGGAAATCACGCTCCAGGAGGTGGGTTGTCTCCCCTAGACCACTACTACTATCTCCCACACTGTCTCTACTATAGACTACTTTCCTTATCTGAGCCTGTTTTTATAAGACTGAACAAATGCTTAATTCTCAACCTCGAAATCAAGAAGATTGATTTGTCAAGACTGAGCTGTACTCAGTCTCAGCCAAGCAAACTGCTTGATATCGTGAACTTGCTAAGAAAGTTTTTTTAATTACAGGCCACACATATTATCGTCTCTTGAACATTGGCAAGCAGTTTTGTTGTTAATTACAAAAGAAAAGTTGACTTGGTGATTATATACGTTATATGGTTTACACCATCGTACATATGCATATTAGGCCACTTTTATGGCACATACGGTCCATGTGATAATGTGTAAAATGGCTGTAGTATTTTTCCAATCAATGTAGCTTCAGATCAGTTTGTACGTACATGCTGTCCAATCAGGGTCTGCACTATTCACTGGTTTGGGAGACGCACCCAATGAATCTAACAAATGATTCAGATCCTTATAACCGTGTGCTATCTTACCCGGAACTACACAGGTCCATAGCCCTCTTCTTGTTGTGGCTGGTATAAAGATTCCCACTTCAACAGCAGAATGTAATTGATAGCAACTTTTAAAAACTAAACCAAAATGTTCAGACATCATTTCAGCGACAACTTGACGTTAAATACATCAATAACGATAATTAATACTGTTTCGATGAACTCATATGGTTTCTATTTCTCTCTTTTCAATGAAGATAAACTTTCAAGCCATCATTTCTATACCAAAATAAGACGGATCTGGCTTCATCAAATTGATTTAATATTATGTTTTCTTTGTTTTGTCTGTGCAATATTGATGTTTTCAACTTGCTAATTATTTCATTAATGCTTTCAACACCACACGCCTGTATAGTGGTATTGGCAAATAGTGTAGATTCAGATGAGCCGGCTCGTGAAGAGTCATCTCGTCAGGATCTGCACTTTTTGCAAGTAATTTTCACATTTTTTCAAAGAAAAAAAACAACCCCTTTTGATATATGGACTAGTCTGAAAATCATTTTGTGATGATTGGATTGGTTGCAAAATGAACATATCTAACTCCATTCCATTAACTTGGGGGTTAAAGGGTTAATATCAGATGCAATTGAAATGTCTGAAAATGCTTACAGCATAATCATCCTGACCAATTCTTGTTACGCCCCTATTTGTACCTTGTACCTAACCACAGTTGCTGAAAATATTCCAATCAAAGCATCATTATTATTTGTATTATATTATTTTTATTGTACTGTATTGCACTGGCATTATTTGTCTTCATTCACAATTTCTCTGAAGTCAAATAATATTATTCGACAGTTTTCATCAAATTTGTTTGAATATTTATAAAACAAATTTGACAAACAGTACCGTTTGTGCATTTAGCAATTGCTTCAGTTGTGCATGTAGCTAGCAAGATGCACAACTGAAGCATAGCGTGCTGCTTGTCATCAAATTTGTTTAAATATTTATAAAACAAATTTGACAATCAGTACCGTTTGTGCATTTAGCAATTGCTTCAGTTGTGCATCTTGCTAGCAAGATGCACAACTGAAGCATAGCGTGCTGCTTGTCATCAAATTTGTTTAAATATTTATAAAACAAATTTGACAATCAGTACCGTTTGTGCATTTAGCAATTGCTTCAGTTGCTAGCAAGATGCACAACAGAAGCAATTGCTAAATGCACATAGGGTGCTGATTGTCCAATTGTTTTATCTATATTCAAACGAGGTCGTGGAGACGTCGGCAAGTTATTGATAACCTATTGATCTTATTAAATGTATTTTATCATCTGTTAGGTAAAAATATGTTAGAAAAAAGAGGTAATTGTTACTTTTACGTCTTGAAGCCAGATCTTGTCTATGGTTGAAATGACACGAGTCTCAGGTAAAATGCAAGTTTATCACTGTCAGCATGAGTATTCCTCATTTGTAGATAATTAGGTGCATGTGTGCATTGTGATTTATTTCCAAAGTTCTTATAAAACTTTGATAACATTTTATGGAAAATGCCTCACTGTTTTATTTCCTATCTACGATAACATAACATTAGACAGTATAATGGTGAAATATGTGATATTGGTCTCAATGGTCAAGAAGATGGGAGGGTTTTCGTATCTTCGCGATAAATCCGTCATTACCGATTCATATCTTAACAGCAAATCTTACCGGGATCCACACCTGGGGCCTAGTAATACGGTGTAGTAAGGGTGCCTGGCACTTGATCAAGAGGCTGTCTTTTAGTACTGAATGTTTTTATACAACCGTTTTTAAAAAACGGTACGTATTATGTTTTACCGCGGGGCGGGCGGGCGGCTGACAGAAAAAGTGCATAGTTTGTGTGCTCAACTCCTCCGAAAACCGTTCAGTCGATCGATCTGAAACTATACACACGTCTTCTACACATATTGAAGATGTGCACCTTGGTGTTTTTATGCCGAAAAAATATTTTTTAACAAAAATATCGCCTCTTTAACTTAATAGCCATTTTTTCTACATTTTTCAATACAATTATATATACGGTACAGAGTTTGTGTACACAACTCCTCCGAAACCGTTCAGTCGATCGATCTGAAACTATACACACGTCTTCTACACATATGGAAGATGTGCACCTTGATGTGTATATGTCGAAACAATATTTTTTAACAAAAATATCGCCTTTTTAACTTGGCCATTTTTCTTCATTTTTCAATACAATGATATATACGGTACAGAGTTTGTGTACGCAACTCCTCCGAAATCGTTCAGTCGATCGATCTGAAACTATACACACGTCTTCTACACATATTGAAGATATGCACCTTGGTGTTTTTATGGCGAAAAAATATTTTTTAACAAAAATATCCCCTTTTTAACTTCGCCATTTTTTCTACATTTTTCTATACAATTATATATACAGTACATAGTTTGTGTACACAACTCTATACAGTTTCAAAATCTCATTAATGTTTCTTGCCTTGGTGACAGCTTTACATTTCTGCATCTTCGCTGTCTGGCCCATATTTGACAGGCGTATTTTGTGACTTACGGCACTCTTGTTTTTTGTAATTTCATTACTGGGCATGTTGTTCTCCCCTCCATGTTTTCCCATCTGTAAATGACCTTGGTGTTGATCAGACATAACACCCCAGTCAGTCAATGGTTTCAAATGGACCACTGGCTGATAAAAGGACCTTAAAACATTTTTCGGTTATCACAAACAAAAATAAAATAAATTACCATACCTTCACCTCTGAACAACTTGTTTACAATTGTCACCATACGTTTGTCAGATCTCAATGGAATATACAGGTAATGGTGCACAGAACGAATTAGTTTAAGCAAATACCATATCTGTACTGTATATGTACATTCACACGACTGCAAGTTGTATTTCAGAATGTTTCCCCCTCACACTCCGTTGCATGCCATCATGTTTTTGTTTGCAAATAAGTATGAACGTGAATTGTTATATTATTTTATTTTTGCAGCGTTTTACCTTGCCATCCCCATGTTTACCTGATATTTCCCTAATTTGGATGTCCGCTGATTGTAGATAGAAATTTTGTTCATTCTCCAGCATTCTGATTGGTTGATTCCGAGCATTTGCTCGGAATCAACCAATCTGATTGCTGGAGACTGCGTTTGTAATCACAGGCTCTGGTTGAGAAACATTGACATTTGTATCATGTCCTGTATCTGGGTAGACTATGCAGAGATGACACTGTTGGCAAATTCTGGGCTAGCAAACTTGCACATCTGTGATCAGATATAATTGAGACACGCCATGTGATTTTGTACCTTCAAACATGTGCGTAATTTCATTAAATACTTTTGAAAAATTTACAATATTTTTCATAAATAAAGACAAAAGTGAACAAAATTTTCAGAGTACATGTGAAATATAATTCCGCATGTACTCTGAATTTTTTTTCAACTTTTGACACTATTTACGGAAAATGTAAATTTTGTAAATGTATTTCATGAAATTACGCAGATGTTCGAAGGTAGAAAATCACATGGCGTGTCTCAATTATGGCCAGCTGCAAATATCACCATGCTACCCCACAGGCCTGGCTATAAATATGCTCAGAGCATGTACTCATGCATGCGCGGATACGGTAGGTTTACTCTGAGCTCAAATTTGAGTTTGGTCAATCAAACTTCTTAATTTTGAGTACATGCTCTGAGAATTGTTGTATACTTGCCCCCCATTTTGAGTGAAGTTTCTCAGTTTGTGAGAAGTCACTGATGGACTACTGTACTACACCATCCCATTGCCACCCCCCACCGATTGTGTGATACCCCGTATTGTGTGTGGAACCCTATGTCCCGATGTCCCCCTTCCCCACACTTCATTGTCTGTGTGACTGTTACACTTGCTTTCTCTTCAATATTCACTTTTTCTAGAATGAGCACCAGGTAATGTGTTTTTTCATTGCTAAACAATAATCACAATTTGGTTAACCATTTACATAGTACGTCTGTACATTTTGTTGTCGCCACGTCAAATATTCATTTATCAGAAGTATCACTGATATTTGATCGCTCAAATATATTCTCTGCTAAACATATTTACTCGATTAGAATTATTTTCCCTAGGAGATGACTACTGTCTGTTCCACGTTTTGCTGCCGACAAACTTTTGGCAATTAAAAGACATTAAACTAAAAATAATTTTATTTTAAGTACGTTTTCATCTATAACAAAAAAGTCAACTTACCCCAAACATTTTTTTTTATGAAATTCCATCAAATATTGATTTAATTGTGAAAAAAAAACGATTTTCCTATGGGAATTTAACATGGGAGCTAAAAATAGATTATTTTTAAATATGTTTTTATTTGTGGACCGATTTTCAAAATCTAACTTTTTGTTTTTATTTGCATCATTTCCAAGCTATCTCACCAGGTTTCTGAGTCCAGTTTCCAAAATATTTCTTTTTGCCCCATGTTAAAATCGTTTTTTCGCAATAAAATCAATATTTGATGGAATTTCATCAAATAAAACATTTTGGGCAGGGTGACTTTTTTGTTATGGATGAAAAAGTACTTACTTTTAAATATCTTTTAGATTTAATGTGTTTAATAGACAAAAGTTCGTCGGCAGCTAAACGTGGAACAGACAGTAGTATATTTTAACGTATATTTTAGAAATTAAAATAAAAAGACTATGTAAAGGGTTAATTTGTGCATAAATGACAAAACAAGACTCATTGCTTGTCTGATCAGTGTTGATCCTGATCATCTACTACCGGTACTTTGACTCTTAGAATGTCAGAAACGGAAATTGTCGTCTTCTGTTCCTTATTATTTTGTCTTATTTCTAAAAAAAACATGCTTTGGCAGCACTTACAATTATTTCCATTGGAAATTATTCTAAAATGTTGTCATAGCATGTGTTTGGTAAGGAAAATGGGGGAAAAACCCAGCAGACAGAAGAATAATTGAATTCAGCTCTATTCAGCTCTATATCAGGTGGCAGGTGGGAGTATGCGATGGGTAATTTAACGATCGGGGTTCATCCTTACCGGAATCCCGACTGGAGACCTGGTTTGGCCCTCACATACGTCTTTGGCATTTTGTATGTGACAGTTGAATCTGGTTATACCCCTTATGTGAGTATTACGATATTCGTAATCATATTTCAGGGGAAGGGGCCATGTGACTGGTGTGGTATAGACCTGGCACCAGGTCAGGTTATTCTAATTTCAGGGCTGAATATATTAATTCCGTTCTGATTTTGGAATTTTCCCCCCAATGCAGCAGGTTAAAATGGGATCGAACCCGTTTGCCCGGACTTACATGACCTTAGCTGTTGATAGACCGTTAAACACTAATAAACAAACAAACAAACAAACTGTTTGGATCAATGCAGGGTGAGCACATTGTTCGCAAGTAACGGGTGGTTTGTTTGCATATCGAACAATGTTTCATGACCAGACTGATCTGAGTCTACACTGGCCATACATATAATGAGTGTGTTTTGTCAAATGTATTCCCAAATATGATCCAATAATACAACCGTGATATTGTAAAACCTTTCTTGGAACAAATCTCTGTGAGGTATTGTGATTGAATGAAGCCTAGCACGAGTACATGTATGAATCACATTGCCTTATTCTGAGTTACAAATCGAGATTGGTTTTATGACCTGATTTTGCTTAACATGTTTGCACACATTACAGCATGGAATCCAATAACATATGTAAACTTGTTTGTTTAAACTATGTTTTATTGATGATAAATAAATTAAAATGTATTAACATTAACCCTTAGACCGCTACTCACAACAATTGCCGTCTGCTGTTGCTTTTATATCTTGCCTTATTTCTCAATAAAAACATGGTTTGACAGCACTTCAGAATCATTTCCAATGGAAATGATCCTAAAGTGCTGTCAAAGCATGTTTTTGATGATAAAAATGGAAAATAGAAAATAAGCAGCAAACAACTAACAAAATAAGATAGCGGTCTAAGGGTTAACTAATATCACATGGTTTGTATGTTGTGAAGTAATCATGAATGTACTGCCTGTCTGTCTGTTGCAGATGTAGACTTGTTACATATATGTGCTCTGTCATAAGTCCGGATACAATGGCCAAGTTACAAATTTGGCCGACTTTGTGCAGATTATTATATACTGCTTGGGTGGTTGGTTGGGAGCATGCAAATGGTAGATTTAACGATGGGTTTCAGCCTTACCAGAATCCAGATATCCCTGGTTAGACCTGCAAATGCATTTTTTTGCTTCCTGGTATGTGAGAGTTGAATCCAGTTATACCAATTATAAAAGTACTACTCTTAGTACTAATCCTATTACCTTTGTGGAGTAGAGCTAAGTGACTCTGGTGTGGTGAGCACCTGGCATCAGTTCAAGTTATACCAATTTCAGGGCTGTATATATTTTTTCTGTAAATATTCAGTTCTGGTTTTGAGATTTAACCCCCCCCCCCCCCCCCCATCACAACAGGTAACATATGGGATTCAACATCGTAAATCTGGCCTAACATGACCTTAGATGTTGACAGGCTGTTAAACACCATTAAATAAATCAATTAATAAATCGTAAACATGCATGTGGATCACAGTTTAACTAACAATTTAATGTGTTTTTGCCAGTTATTTAACATAACACTTGTCAAAATCAAACGCTTTCTGAGCATACAGTATACAAATTTCAATATCAGTAATTAGTATAATGTAAAAATCTCAGCCCTACAGAATTCACCCTTTCAACACTACAGACCACTTTCCCAATGTTTGCAAACAGTGTAGATCCTGATGAGACGGCTCGTTACGAGCCGTCTCATCAGGATCTGCACAGTTTGTGGATATTTTCAGATTTTACAAAAACACCACTTTTCTGATTAATGGAATGATTCAAAAGTCTACATGGAGGAGTCTATACTAGTTACTTAGGAGTGAAAGGGTTAAACTTACTGATGTGGAGTGGCAGATTCTAATAAATGCTCAGAAAATGTTTTGATATTCCAGCACATGTCCAACATTCATTGATTCTGATTTTGATCGAAAAATGTGTTCACAATTACATCGAATATTAATACATGTATGCAAATACTTGAGAATAGCATAATATATATGAGAACGCTGGGTGATTATTAATCTTCTTCACGTGATGATATAAATTATGTTATATGAAGATGTATTTCTACCATACGAACATCGCTAGCCAGGAACTACTCCTGAGATTATAATACTTTCTAACCATGTCTATGGCCTAAGCAGGACAGTGTAAACTCAGATCAGACCGCGCAATTGCAATTGCGCAGTCTGATCAAGGTTTGCACTGTTCGCCAATCAATCAATAAATTTTCCAGCCAGTCTTTGTTGGGTACAGAATATAGTAAGTCAAGCGAATTCCATGGCCTGGCTGTCTCGGTATCCAGTAAAAGCTGGTTGTAAGTCTCTATATGTCATGAGGTAGGTCTGCAGTAGCAAATCAAGACCAAGACTTACACAAATGTCACAAGCCCTATTTCTTAACCCTTTCAACACGACACACCTCTATAGCAGTGTTTGCAAACAGTGTACATCCAGATGAGCCAGCTCGTGACGAGCCGTCTCATCAGGATCTGCACTTTTTGCAAGTAATTTTCATATCTTTTAAAAGAAAACACACACCCTATTACTTCAGTGACAGTCATATTTGCATGTCTAGATCAAGAACCACCTGCGGACCATCGAGGTGATGAAGACGGACATCCAGGTGATGAAGGGCACACACTCCCAGGAGGTGAAGCGTTTCCAGGGCGACATGGAGGGCATGAAGAATGACCTTGACATTCTCCGCAATGAGCTCGATGAGACGCAGGCGCAGAACAACGAACTGTCCAGCAGTAACATCTCACTGAACGATGACCTCGATCGAACCCGAAAGCTACAGGATGAGACTGCCATAGATGTGCGTTTGGGTTTTGTATTCTTTTTCTTTTTTTTGATAATTTTTGCGCATTATATTTCAGCACTCTGGCACCAGATCATGTTATTCTAATTTCAGGGCTGAATATAATATTTGTTAACCCTTAGACCACTACACACAACAATTGTTGTCTGCTGTTGCTTTCATTTATTGCCTTATTTCTCAATAAAAACATGGTTTGACAGCACTTCAGAATCATTTCCAATGGAAATGATTCTAAAGTGCTGTCAAACATGTTGTAAATTATTGTAAAGTGCTGTCAAAGCATGTTTTTGATGTTAAAAATGGAAAATAGAAAATAGACAGCTGACGACAAAAAATTAAGATCTAAGCGGTCTAAGGGTTAATGTAAATTCTGATTTTGTGATTCCTCCTCCATCCATACAGGTGATATGCACGAATTGATCCTGATGACCCGGCCTACTGCAATGAATTTGACTGTTGACAGACCATTAAGCACCATTAAATAAATAAATTGCATCAATTGATTCTGATCTGCTAATTGTGTTGTTGCTATAGTTACTGAATCATGATCAGTTTGGGCTCTGACAAAACTGCACAGATGGATGCACATGCTAATCTTTGGATTCGTTGATTGCAAATGTTCTACAGATGTCAGTTGTGTCACCATTTACAAATAGATTTCAGATATATTTGCTGTAACAGATTTATATTGAAGTTGGAATGTTGCAGATTAATTCACTTATTGCTAATTTTATTGAATTAAATTTATCCCGTCAACGCAGTGCGTATGTGCCGTGAAACATTCTTGATATCCTGTCAATACGACCTATGGTAATCACTGCATATGAATATGTGTGGTTGTCATACTAGTCGATTCTCCGATTTGAAGATATGGCTGGCCTTTTTTTTTGCATTTTTAAAGCTAGTTGTAGTGTTGATGGGATAAATAAAATAGGTAGTGCCGTGAATGGGAAAAAATTCCTGGCGCGGCACGCAAACGGCAGAGCCTAGCCCATCCTGTTTCCTAAGCCTTGCCCGATATTTTTTCCCATCCGCGGCACTAACCAACTATTCTCTATATGATATCCTGTCAATACGACCTAATCACTGCGTATGAATATGTGTGGTTGTCATACTAGTCGATTCTCCGATTTTGAAGATGCGGCTGGCCTTTTTTTGCATTTTAAAGCTAGTTGTAGTGTTGATGGGATAAATAAAATAGTAGGTTAGTGCTGTGAATGGGAAAAAATATCTGGAAACGGGATGCCTAGCCCATCCTGTTTCCTAAGCCTTGCCCGATATTTTTTCCCATCCACAGCACTAACCTACTATTCTCTATATGTCCGTATATTAATGACCTTCATTTCCGCATTGGGTTTTGGCATGAAAATCAAAGAAAGTGCATGAATCTGAATGTTTTTATTATATTTACTGTCAGTATGCATTTCCGGGTCTACCTAGTCCTCTAACTGTAATAAACCTTTATAAAACTAATTATGTTGACCAATCATTGTTCCACAGATTCAGCGGTACGTTGACAACATTAAACATCAAGACCAGACGATTTCCGACAGCAAACAACAGATTATTATCTTAGAAGATCACCTTCACCGGACACAAGATGAAGTCACAAAACTGGACGCTTCATTGAACAGCTACAAACAGAAATACAGCCAGGCCACCAGCCAGGTCCAACATCTAGATGGAACTGTTAAAAACCTGCAGGACAAATTGGCCGAGTCTCGCAACCGAGAACTAGACAAAGAACAGTCAATAGACGCACTGAAAAATGACTATGAGAACTTGAATAAAATGTACAGTGAGGCGAAACGTGACGTGGAGAAATGTGAGGACGTCATTGAACAATTAACTCATGAGCTGAACTCGTCTCAGGAGGAGTTGTCGCTGTCTCAGAATAGGGTGCGCGAGTGTGAGGAAAATATAAAAAATCTCAAGGACAGGAACCAGGACTTGCAGAGTGAGGTAAGCTGGGCTGTAGTTTACTTCAGTGTGAAACAAAATGTGTCGTCTGCTGCTGATTTGTATTTTGTCTTCTTTCTCAATGAAAACATGGTTTAACAGCACTTCAGAATAATTTCCAATAAATGGTGTCAAATCATGCTTTGACTAGAAAAATGGAAAATAATAAAGAAATAACAGACGACAATATTTAATTCAGCATTGTAAGGGTTAACCTAATGTTGCAAACAGTGTAGATCCAGATGAGCCGGCTCATAACGAGCCGGCTCATCTGGATCTACACCATTTGCAGATGGGATCTGAATATTTCTGACATTATCGCATTCTGATTAATTAAATTAACTGAAAATGAACTAGTCTGATATTTAAACTGGAATCTGGATCTGCTGTATTCAATGAGTTCAGAATTTGCAATCTCTTGTTTTAGTTATGGGTAAGTGATGTGATGTATATTGTTGTTGTTTCCAGTGTCTGTATGTTGTTGTTTACAGTTGCTATATGTTTTTGTTTACAGTCATTGACCAACGAGGAGCGGGCCAAGCGGCTGGAGAACGAGTACCTGTCCTACCAGGGGGAACACAACCACACTGACCAGGAGGTGAGGCCCGCGATGGGGATACCGTACATTTGTAGTCACCACACTACAGTCAAATAGATCGTGTCTGGAGACAGAATATTCATTTGATGAATTGGCTTCATGGAAAACAGATTCCACTGTCCAGTTAAACCTAAATTGACGGATTTCACTTGTCATTAGTTATTCCTTTGTGATGTATGTCCCTGAGTTTGTCTCATACTATCTCAATGACAGTGGGACCTCTGTAAAATGGATTTTAATTTTTACACTCTACCTGACTCCTGTAAGAGTTTTTATCAACCCCTGATTGACCCCCCCCCCCCCACCCCCCCCCCCCCCCCCCCCACCCCCCCCCCCCCCACCCGATTTTCACTGCCCTCCGATTGACCGCCCCCTGATTGAACGACCCCCAATTGACCACCCCAGATTCACCGACCCCCGATTGACCGACCCTTGATTGACCAACTGCCAATTGACTAACCCTGATTGACTACCCCCAGTTGACTGCCCCCTAATTGACCACCCCTGATTAACCGCCTCCCAATTGATCACCGGCTCCTATGATTACAGTTTATAGAGAAGGAGGAGCGGATCACACAGCTGGAGTACGGACTCGAGGAGACCCAGGCGGACCTGCAGAACAAGCTGCACTGTCTCGCTGACCACCAAGGTGAACTCGGCCAGCTCAAGGTCGACCTCGCCGCCCTCCGTGAACAGAAGGCAAATGCCTTCAAGGAGGTACGGGCCTTTCTCAATGATTGTAAAACTCAAGGCTGTACTTATTATCCCCTCGCCGATAGGCAAGAGGGATATAGCATTCGTCCATGTACGTGCGTAACACCGTTAGTAACAACTTTCATTTTTTTAACTCCTGAATCGCTTCACCGATTTTGATAATATTTGGCCACAATGTGTGTCTATGGATGCTGCTTTGTTTTGCATACGACCCACGTCCAACCGCCCAAGATCACTGAGGACTTGATTTTGTTTTTATTAAGGCTGCCAGCGAGGGGATTAGCTTCGTTTAACAATGCCAGTTCTTGTTTATAAATTTTATTTTATTTGCTTTATTTAGTATGGAACAGAGTGATGAAGTGTACAGCACACTAAGTTAGCTTCCCTTGTAGCCATAAATGTTATATATTCAGATTAATATACTATGATTATAAAATACCGGAAATATCTCATTTAAAAACTTTTCTGGGGAAATAAATCATGTATTTCCACATGTCAGTTGAATTAATTTAGTATATTTTCCCATATACCAGATGGATCGGCTGGAGTAGAACTGCCAGTTGGGGGAGGTGGTGGGGTGGGAGGGCGGGGGTAGGATAAATCCTGTATTTCTTCAACAGTTTAGCCCTGCTATATCCCCTTGTGCCTGATGGGACCGGCTGGAGTAGTAACTGCCTGGTTGAGGAGGAGGTGGGGTGGGAGGGTGGGGGTGGTAGGTTAAATCCTGTATTTTCACAGTAGCCCTGCTATAATCCCCTTTGTGCCAGATGGACCGGCTGGAGTAAAGAACTGCCAGTTGAAGGTGGAGGTGGGTTGGCGAGGGTGGGGGTAGGTATAAATATCCTAGTTATTTCCACAGTAGGCCCTGCTATATCCCCTTGTGCAGATGGACCCCGGCTGGAGTAGAACTGCCAAGTTTGGGGAAGGAGGGGATTGGGGTTGGGGAGGGTGGGGGTGGTAGGGTAAATCCTGTAAATTTCCCACAGTTTCCCAGTAGCCCCTGCTTATATCCCCTTGTTGCCAGAATGGACCGGCTGGTGTTAAAGAACTGCCAGTTGGGGAGGAGGGTGGGTTGGGAGGGTGGGGGTAGGAATAAATCCTGTCTTTCAACAGTATCCCTGCTATATCCCCTTGTGCCAGATGGACCGGTGGAGTATATAAGTGCCAGTTTGGGAGGAGGAGGTGGGGGGGTGGGAGGGTGGGGGTAGGATAAATCCTGTATTTCACAGTAGCCCTGCTATGTCCCCTTGTGCCAGATGGACCGGCTGGAGTAGAACTGCCAGTTGGGGAGGTGGTGAGGTGGGAGGGTGGGGGTAGGATAAATCCTGTATTTCACAGTAGCCCTGCTATATCCCCTTGTGCCAGATGGACCGGCTGGAGTAGAACTGCCAGTTGGGAGAGTGGGAGGGGAGGATGGAGGATAAGTCCTGCATTTCACAATGACAATTGAACAACTCACTATATCCCCCTTGTACAGATGGACCGGCTGGAGCAAAACTGTCAGCAGCTGCAGGTGAACCTGGCGTCGTCCCACCAGCGCCACAAGCAGGAGGTGGGGCAACTGGAGGAGACAATCTCCCAGCTGGACGGGTCCCTGCGCCAGTCCCAGGCCCGCGGGGCTGCCCTGGAGCAGGAAGTCGCCCGCAAGGAGGACCAGATCAAACGCAACGAGGCCGAGATCCGCACCCACCGCCAGGACATCGCCAACAAACGCGACGAGGTGAGTTGGCCTTTTGTTTACCATTCAACCTGCAATTTGGAGGATGGGAGGATATGCATTTCTTATGCAGACGTATGCAATGCTTTTTCTGGTGGCATCAACATTTTACAAATTATTTTATATCTCTGCTTCCACCAAACATCATCCATGCCTGGCTGGCATTGATGGCTCACCACCTTCGTGTCCGAATGCTCAAGGTCAAGGTCACTGAAGACTTAGGTTCAAGTTTCGCGTTTAGAATTTACTTTAGGTCTTTTGGTTTGTGAAATAAAATTTAAGCCGTTGTCCAATTTTGATAATATTTGGGTACAATGTGTGCTGCTTTGTTACCCATACATCCCACATACCAATGTCCAAGGTCCAGGTTACTGGGGATTGTGTTCAAGTTTCATGTTTACCATTTGTACAGTCGAACATGCCCTATTTCGTATATGTTCTCTCTCGACTGTTCATTCTGTCCCCCCCCCACCCCCCGTAAAATACGTTAAAAATCTCTTCCCTATTTGGTTGAGACTAATTTTCAAAACCTATTATCCAAACAAAATAATTAGTTGTTGCCTACCGTAATTGGTCCACCTGGATATATTTGAGTGTTTGACACGATTCATTAAGCATATCACGCTGGTCATTTAAGCAATTCACTGAGAGTCGTGACGCCACCTTGTAATTTTGATTAGCTTACTACCTTTGGTCATTAGTTACTTGGTGATTGTTTACATGTGGTGTAATGGGTAATATGATTTCATATTTTTCGCAAAAATATTCGACCACATCACTTCATCACTATCTTGAACCTAGTCCTATCTCGACTATATGGCGATCTCCCTTCAACTTCGAGATACTGGTGCTCGACTGTATTTAGATATAGTAAAGGTCTCATAAACCCATTCACGTTCACTCAATAAAATGTTATGCATTTACCCCACATCCCAGGCCAGTGTCACTGAGGACATGCGTTCAAGTTTCCCATTTAACATATGCCTTTAGGTATTTCATTTATTTTGTCCAAAAGAAATTCATCCCTTATTTGATTTAGATCATATTGGGTTACAGTGTGTGTTTAGGTGTATCATATCTCATGGCCCTCTTAGGCGAGATGCATAATTCCACGGAATTCTGTTTGTAGTTTCAGTGCTGTATGTAGTGTTCCGCAATACAGGTACATTCCTGTATGTGTATGAATGTGCTGTTGAACAGACATAAAACCCCAATCAATCCATGAAACAACCACAAATATTATAAATCTTATTTTTGCAGATTTATAAAAAATACCCTTTTCTCATTATGGAATAGCCTACAAACATATTGGCTTGGAACAGTCGATGTCAGATATTCAGCATGGAAACAGTGAATGTGACTGACTGAAGAAATACGGCTGATGACATTTGTAGTCTAATTCCTGGGGGCCATTTCACTGCACTTTGTACTACTAAAATGTTCCTAAGTGCAAAATCATGAAAGTCTGTAAATTTAACACTATTTTCTTGTAAACAATTATTGGATTTACATTTATTGAGCATAGGCTGCATAGGCAGCCTATGCTCAGTAAATGTAAATCCATCAATTGAAATTTCCAGACGATCCTAAATTTGCACTTACGAACATTTTAGTTTGTATTTTAGTTTGTTACAAGTATGGTGGGTGTCTCACTAACTGAATCACAAACAGTGCAGGCCCTGATCGGACAGCATATGCACAGGCCGATATTGGTGTACTCTGGTAGCAAATGCTATAAGCCCCAGTTCTCCAATCATTGTTACAATGATGAGTTGACAAAATGATCCCATACTGAGAAAAAACAACGACCCCCTTCATACCGTGGTAAACTACTAATCACTCCATATCATGTAAGATCTGTCCCAAGTTGTTTTCTGCTGATCAGACAGATGTGTTTCTCATCCTTCCACCTCCTTTATTACATATCCAGGCTTTTGGACAATTTTATCAACACTGGATTTGTGACCAGAGTAGCTCCTGGTTGTGTAGCCTCATAACTATCTATATTGCTTGTTAGAAGCATGACGGGTGTGTCATTGATGGAGTGGCGAACAGTACAGATCCTGATCAATAGTAACGTGGCTGTAAATGGAGAAATGGGGCTTATGGGATTTTAGTGCAGCTCATCAAATTGCACACTCCTGTAACCTGAAAACAATCTATATTGCTTGTTAGAAGCATGATGGGTGTTTCATTGATGGAATGGCGAACAGTGCAGATCCTGATCAGACTGTGCGGATGCACAGGCTGATCTGGATCTACACTGGTTGCAAAACCAATAAGCCCCATTTCTCCAGTCACAGTCACACACATGTTGCCAACCAGTTAGAGCTGGGGGTACATGTACCCAGCCTTCCCAGAGTTCAAGCCTCAATAGTGAATATATCAATAACAGGAGTCACACCTAGGGCCATGTAAGGGTTAGCCTAACCCATTTGGGCATTTTCATCCACCAGATTTAATGGATAGTTGACGGTGGCATTTAGTGTTTACCCTGTCCATCCGTCCGTCTGTCAGTAGACAATTTTCCTTGTCTGGCGAACTACTTCTACAGTTTTTGGCCGATTCTCTTCGTATTCAGTATACAGCCCTACCATCAATTGCAGGAGTGTGTAACGTAAAAAATATTCACTGTCCCACCTTTCCGTCCACAGTTGTACCCCTTTTTTCGACTCCGAATAAATATTTTTATACCCCCACAAACAAAGTTTGAGGGGGTATATAGGAGTCAGCTTGTTGGTCGGTCGGTCGGTCGGTCGGTCGGTCGGTCGGTCTGTTGGAAATTCCCTTCCGCTCTATATCTTCTACACCCATGCATGGATTATCAAATGGCTTGGCACGAATGGAAATAGAAAACAACTTTTCTACCTACCAGTATGTTTATATAGCACTTTACTTGTTATTATAGGAATGAATGGCCTTTTTGTGGAATTTATCGGGGTATGAAGGCCTCGTCCAGTATTCCCGCGACTTTTCCAAGTTTATATCCCCGATAAATTCCACAAAAAGGCCATTCATTCCTTATAATTCCAGCATTTGAAATAAATTCATCAAGAAAATGTGTTTATTTTCCGTTTTCTTAAGAATTATTTTAACTGCGCCTCACGGTTACGGAAAGTAGTTCGGCGTGGGAGTTTACTGGGATATAAATTTTGGACAGAGACTTGCTACGGACCAATCAAATGTTAGGGAATTGTGTAAATATTTTTGTGCTGGAATTATCACATTATCACACCTGTGAATATTTTACTATGCGACATTTACAGCAATCTTAACTGACTTGATTAAATTACTCATTTCCTCAGTTCAAAACTTCATCTTGTGATCTTTAATTTGGCACATGACAAAAACAAACCTGTGGCTGACTGGAGTTTTCATTCTTATACGATTTGTGGCCAGTCTAGCTCCTGCCGGCGCACCTGTGGGCTTGATAATGATCTGTACTATTACGACTAGGATGCTCAGGCTGATCATGATCTACACTGGTCACAATGGTGACATTAACTGTTTTAGTCATGTCTACCTCGAAAAAGTCACTTTAAAGTTTACATGGTTTGCTATGTCAGTAAAAGTAATGTAGTTGATGCATGTTGATATCGAGCTTAACATTTATTATTATTAAAATTTTTATCTGAGGTCACAGCACAATTAGCCCTAAAGGATTTACAACATTACCCGGCCCTACTTACAGCACTATTGCTGCACTGTGACATGGCAAACGACCCCCTTCATACGGTGGTAAACTGCTAATCAGTCCATATCATGTAAGATCTGTCCCAAGTTGTTTTCTGCTGATCAGACAGATGTGTTTCTCATCCTTCCACCTCCTTTATTACATATCCAGGCTTTTGGACAATTTTATCAACACTGGATTTGTGACCAGAGTAGCTCCTGATTGTGTAGCCTCATAACTATCTATATTGCTTGTTAGAAGCATGACGTGTGTGTCATTGATGGAGTGGCGAACAGTACAGATCCTGATCAATAGTAACGTGGCTGTAAATGGAGAAATTGGGCTTATGGGATTTTAGTGCAGCTCTTCAAATTGCACACTCCTGTAACCTGAAAACAATCTATATTGCTTGTTAGAAGCATGATGGGTGTTTCATTGATGGAATGGCGAACAGTGCAGATCCTGATCAGACTGTGCGGATGCACAGGCTGATCTGGATCTACACTGGTTGCAAAATCAATAAGCCCCAAAATCAATAAGCCCCAATAAGTCACAGTCACACACATGTTGCAAACCAGTTAGAGCTGGGGGTACATGTACCCAGCCTTCCCAGAGTTCAAGCCTCAATAGTGAATATATCAATAACAGGAGTCACACCTAGGGCCATGTAAGGGTTAGCCTAACCCATTTGGGCATTTTCATCCACCAGATTTAATGGATAGTTGACGGTGGCATTTAGTGTTTACCCTGTCCGTCCGTCCGTCTGTCAGTAGACAATTTTCCTTGTCTGGCGAACTACTTCTACAGTTTTTGGCCGATTCTCTTCGTATTCAGTATACAGCCCTACCATCAATTGCAGGAGTGTGTAACGTAAAAAATATTCACTGTCCCACCGTTCCATCCACAGTTGTACCCCTTTTTTCGGCTCCGAATAAATATTTTTATACCCCCACAAACAAAGTTTGAGGGGGTATATAGGAGTCAGCTTGTCGATTGGTCGGTCGGTCGGAAATCGGATCGGTCGGTTCGGTCGGTCGGTCGGTCGGTCGGTCGGTCGGTCAGTCTGTTGGAAATTCCCTTCCGCTCTATATCTTCTACACCCATGCATGGATTATCAAATGGCTTGGCACAAATGTTTCTCATGTTGAGAATGTGTGTCGCGATCAATAACCACGCACCTACGTCCAAGGTCAAGGTCACAGTTGAAGGTCAAAGGTCAAACCTATTGAAATTCTCTTCCGCTCTATATCTTCTACACCGATGCATGGATTATCAAATTGCTAACCACGCACCTACGTCCAAGGTCACAGTTGAAGGTCAAAGGTCAAACCTATTAAAATTTCCTTCTGCTCTATATCTTCTACACCGATGCATGGATTATCAAATGGCTTGGCACAAATGTTTTTCATGATGAGAAGGTGTGTCGCGATCAATAACCACGCACCTACGTCCAAGGTCAAGGTCACAGTTGGAGGTCAAAGGTCAAACCTATTGAAATTCCCTTCCGCTCTATATCTTCTACACCGATGCATGGATTATCAAATGCCTTGGCACAAATGTTTCTCAGGATGAGAAGGTGTGTCGCAATCAATAACCACGCACCTACGTCCAAGGTCACAGTTGAAGGTCAAAGGTCAAACCTATTGAAATTCCCTTCCGCTCTATATCTTCTACACCGATGCATGGATTATCACACTATGCCCAGGGTCAAGGTCACAGACTTGATGCGTTTGAAACCTTAACGCTCGGCTAAATGGCTTATAATCAAAAATGCCTCGTTTTCTTTGGCTGCCAGTGGGGGTATTCGTGTTCCTTATCCGCCAAACTACTTCTACAGTTTTTGGCTGATTCTCTTCATACTCGGTATACATTCCAATCATCAAATGCAGGAGTGCGTAACATAACATTTTCCCTGTCCCACTGATATATCATTTTTTGACTCTGAAAATATTTTTTTCTCCAATCACTCACTCAGTGATTGCTGTTGTATTCATGAATGCTCAACAGCGGTGGCATTTTGTTTTACAAACAATTTTCTAGTTACATGTAACATTAATAACTGAACACAGTTAAAATTGGCTTTTTTAAGTTACTAATTTCAAAACGAGTGCTATATCAATATTGTCTGGAAGAAATGTGCATACTTTTCACCTGATATGAGTTTAATTCTACACTTCACACATCATCGTGTGTTTGCTGAGTGCTGGACAAGTGTGATAATGTCTTAAAAGGAAAATCTGTCCTGTATTCTGTCCTGTATTCTTTTACATAAGATTTTGTTGACATTATTTCAGGCATGCTATTTAATAGGTTAGAAATACTTTTAAGAAAAGTCAACTAGAGTACAAGAAAATCCATTTTGTAAAATAAAATGGTTTACATCCAAATTGACATTGTTTGAAACCCCTCATAGCATGTCTGGATTAAACTGTATGTGTATGTCTGTTCAGTTAACAAGTTTATGAAAAGTTTATAATTTTCACTAATACAATTCAAGGTGGTGGTGAAAATCTTTGAAAATCTAATTTCAGCATTGAAAAATATTTTTAAATGGGTGGTAAATTACCCTTTCAACCCTAGAGGCCAGAAAGTCAACTTGTGCAAACACTGTAGATCCAGATGAGCCGGCTCATAACGAGCCGTCTCATCAGGATCTGCAGCATTTGTCACTGTTATTCACCTCTAAAAAAGTCCATATTTTATCATTAATGGAATATTCCCCATAATTAGTATGAAAAAAGCCAATGTAGGATATTCAGGGTTGAAAGGGTTTAAAAGGCTAAACCTTATTTGGATGTCTGAACTAACGGTGGGCCCAAACTAAGTACATTTGTCGCATACAGACAAGATTCCTTCCTGTGATTTGCTTCTTGTAGGCGACAGACTGTAAACAATAATTCTTTGGCTTACATAACGCCATGGCTAGTTATCCTGTGAAAATCTTGCTGCTTATTTACCACCCATTCATCTCGATATTTGTTTCAACATGTGCAATAAAACGTGTGAAAAGAATGGTTGAACATATCATATTGACTGGTTTTCATCACAGTATTGTTCATACCATCCAGGTACATTTATATTGTATTGATGTTTCATTCCTTTGCCGTGAAGTAACTATTGACCTTGCAAACAGTGTAGACCATGGTCAGACTGCACAGATGTGCAGTCTGACCATGGTATACGCTGGTTGCAATATAAACTGTTACATATTCTCACGTACTGAATCATGTGTACAGTACTTGTCAGTAGATTTGTGGTCGGGAACAAACAAACTTTACCGCTGTATTGGATGATATTAAGACCTATCTCATTTGTATTGTAAGCACTTCTGACATGGAATATAAATTGAGATTTAACATACGATCGACAAAATATGTACATTTAATGGCTATGGCAGGTCAACTAACTGATTCTCATCCATTAATATGCAGGTGTAAATTCGATGAAAAAAATACACTTATATTTAGTTTCAGAAGACTCCATAGGGGGTGTCAACATTTTACATATGACTGAGCATAGGTTATCTGGTTAGCACAGTCGGTAATGTTTAGCTATTTATGCCCCGCCACGATAGTGGAGGGGGCATTTAGTGTTATTTTAAATAAGAAGGATTTTCAGGTTATTCATTGGTTCAAATGGGATCAGAAACACAAATCTGTTTCTTTACATATTTATTTTGTCACATCGAATATCTGAGACCCAGTGCCTTTAATGGCTTATCTCACATACGGTATTTGTGGTAATACCACAACCATCTGTATCAATATTTGGCTTTTGCCAATCTTGCTCTACTCAAGAAATACCAAGTGTACTGTATACCTAGCTGTAAACTGGTGTATGATCAGATAGGGATACTTGTCTCCCACCCCGGCTTAGAAAATGGACCTTACACCGTGTGTGACCAGCTTAGCCCAGATCAGCCTGCACGTCTGCGCAGTCTGATCTGGGGCTACACTGGTCACCATTTAGCCAATCTAGTGATTATGCCACTGAATTACCATAATAACCATAAATATTCGGACACACTTATTTGGGGAAACACAAGAAAATATATGGTTTCCCCACAACAGTGAGTGTGCCAATATTTAGGGGCACTATGGCAGTAGTGGTCTAATCACAATAACAATGTATTTGGATATAATTTGTTTTGGGCTCCTATTTAATAGGGGTTTCCCAAAGCAAATTGTGTCCGAATACATAGGGTTAATACGGTAACATAATCAGTATGTTGACTGATCCTATGGTGACCAGGATCTACACTCGCCACATATGTCCTCAGGGCCTTTTTGTCAACCATTCATCCATTTGTCTCCTTATCAGCGGATTGAGTGTGTTCATGTTTTTGCACATCCCACCTACAGCAAAGATTGGATTTACCTCCGGCTGTCCTTCTAATCTTTCTCTGTCGAAATGGATGTTCCTTAATACCCGGCTTCACCATATCTGACAATGTCACCTGACTTCAAATGGTCATATATCTGACAGAGACGAGGTACCACATGTTTGGCTTTTTGTGTGAGTGTAGGTGAACCGACATGTTCATACAGTTAAATAAATTACAATGGCTCCTGGAACCAGGGGGCCGTTTCACTTTGTACAACCAAAATGTTCGTAAGTGCAAAATTATGATAGTCCGTAAATTTCACATTAATATTGTATTTTCTGTAACGAAAATTGTTGTCTGCTGTTGTTTTATATTTTTATCTTCTTTCTCAATAAAAACATGGTTTGACAGCAGTTTAGAATCATTTCCAATGGAAATGATTCTAAAGTGCTGTCAAACCTTGTAGGTGATGAGAAAAATGGAAAATAAAAAATAAACAGCAGACGGCAATTTTTAATTCAGCATTGTAAGGGTTATATAAGCAGATCAGGGTATTTTGAATTCCTTGCCAGAAAGATAAGGTAATCTCAGTATCGTCACATCATACAGATGTATTCCCAACTCTATGTGACCTTGCTGTTGAATGGACATACAACCATATTCAGTCAATTAAGCACCATTCCATTCAGTCAATTAATCAATCAGTTCTGACCAGCTAGAATATATTTTGACCTAAGTAAATAAAATGTTGGTGGAAAAGAAGAGGACATTTTAAAATCACTTAGATGTCTGTTGTATTGGAACTTTAAAAAATACAGTTTGCGCTCGCACTTTAGAATAATTTACAACATGCTTTGACAGCACTTCAGAATCATTCCCTGAAGTGCTGTCAAACCATGTTTTTATTGAGAAATAAAAGGAACATCAGACGACAATTGTTGTGAGTAGCGTTCTAAGGGTTAAATCCACTTTCATTTTTGTACAACTCTTGCCTAGGATGTCAACCCAGTAATTTTGATCTCGAGTGGAATATCTAAAAAGGTCGTTGTATATACCATATTACACCGATAACATGTTCATTGAATGTTTGAGATGGGCGATGATAACTGTGAATTCCTGTGTACTATACATAAGGTCATAACAACCGATTATAGATCAGAGATCAACATGGTATTGACAGCCAATATTACGAATGTGTTTTACCATACTTGCTATCGTGGCACCAGGCTTATAGAGTAAAGGCTACTTAATCCCCGAAGTTCAGGCTATCTTTTTGAACCCAGATATTGAAATTTAACATTCCATATTTTCTTATTTCTCCTGAAGTTCATAATATTGTGGCTAGTAATCGAATAATGCTAGTAAGATCATTCCAATAGCAGTCACAATATATTCTTCTAGGTCGGAAAATAATAAAAACAATATTCCAATGCGTCCAAAAAACTTACTGAAGGGATTTTTTTTTTAGCTGTCCCAATTAATATAGTTCGATTGGAGAAAGTCGATAATTGATCTTTATGCTATCAACTTCCCGGCATTTTATTTAATAAAAAGTGAACAAACAGGCAGTCCTATACTCTAAAGTGACGGTCGATATACCTTTCCACGCTGTTGATTTCACTCCCCTTTTTATTAACCTATTCAGTTTTGTCGTGCACTATTAAATCTGCCAGCTCTTGGGACAACCCACTCTATGTGTTTTCCACCAATATACAGCTAGACACATGCGAGTCCTCTCTGATCAGAGTATAAATGATTCACCATGGAAAAGACAGTGTCGCTGTGAATCAACTATCCGACTGCTGTAACACACACATAGATCTACGTCTACGTTAACTTTTCCGCTTTCTCGCGTTGTTTTATTCCAATTATATTCCTCTGAGACACTTTCATATTTCCCTCCCGTTGGACATACAGGTTCTGGCATGTCATGTGACTACAAGTAGGTCTATGGTCTGTTTCAGTTGATTGAGTGAACGTTCGATATTCGTGTTAGTATGAGTTGCATATGTAAATGTCATTGTATGTAACCGGCAACCCGAGACATATATGTGTGTTGCCAGGTGAAAAGGGGGTTGATTGTGTTTGCGACCAGTGTAGCTCCAGATACATGTAGGTCTATGGTCTGTTTCAGTTGTCAACGTTCGATATTGGTGTTAACCCTTACACAGCTATCTTAATTTTTTGTCGTCTGCTGTTTATTTTTTATTTTCCATTTTTATCATCAAAAACATGCTTCGACATCACTTTAAAATAATTTACAACATGCTTTGACAGCACTTCAGAATCATTTCCATTGGAAATGATTCTGAAGTGCTGTCAAGACATGTTTTTATTGAGAAATAAGGCAAGATATAAAACCAACATCAGACGACAATTGTTGTGTGCAGCGGTCCAAGGGTTAGTATGAGTACATATATAAATATCATTGTTTGTCATACCGCAGATAAGTTTCTCGGCTTTTGATTGTCTAGCTTGCCTTGTCATATATATTATATGACCTGCCAAGGCCGTCGGACATACAGGAATTGCGATTCCCTTCCGGCGCCTCGCGTCCAATGAAGACACATTTTGCAAGCATCTACCGATTGCGAATTGTATTCCTCACTAAACACAATAAAACCCCGAATTGATAAATAAAAGTAACAAATTGTACACTCAAAACCAGTCTTTATTGTTTATTTTTCCATAAATATTCTTCGCTCATCAAAATATGAGTGAAAAATGCCACAAACTGTCCCGTTTAGTGTTTTCAAATCTCAACACAATTGGCTTCGTGACACGGCTATATTTAGGTCATAAACTATGGGTTCCACGCACGAAACGCGGCGTAGCAATGACAGCAAATATTTGGGAACCAGTCGCATTCTTCTAGAGGCGCCAAAGGGAGAGCAGATCGATAGAGCAGTGGAATATAAATTAAATTACACGATATAAAAAACTGTCATAAAGTCGTTTTCAATGGATTTCTTACTCCATATTTAGTTTTGTTTTTGTTTAATAAAAAAACAAAATGTTCATTTACGCCTTTATATTAAGACTGACGGTAGAAAATCGAATCTCGGATTATTTTTCTTCCTGAAAAAACGCAAAGATCAAAAGAAGATGTTTATGTTTATACGGCCAAATAACGGATCTGCGGTATGACAAATACGATATTGTGAGTCGAGAGCGAGCGCGCGGCGCTGTGCGAGCGAGCGATGTGGTTTAATATTGCCACGTCTGAAGGTAATTTCACCCTCGCTTATCAGCCTCGTATATAGTGTTTATATCTCTAACGGACACAATGAGTATGCTATATGATCAGGAACTACACTGACCAAAACTTTGCCAATTTGTTATGGTAGGTGACTGTCATGTGAGCTTAACATATGAACAAGAGAATGAGAAATTATGCCATCAAAGGTTACTTTGGACATTTGCAGCCGAAGTAGATCCACATTACGTCTTAATGACTTGCACCATTTAGGATAATTCACAGACACCAAATTGGCAAACACTGTTAACTTAGAACACACTGCTATGTGATCAGCAACCTTATATACAGAAATGATTACAGCAATTAACTCGTTATACAATACATAAGGTCCACTTCGAAATGATTTATCAGGTCTTTGAATTTGTCCAATGTTTATACAAACATTCAGTTCAAGTTGATAAAGTTACATGAATAATCCTTTGACATTCTGTAAATATTAAGTCTTTGACCAGGGGGTTTCATACAGTCGGGCAGATTATACGCATGTAACATTGATTAATTGTCGATTAATACAGGCTTTCACAATTCTCGGCTTATTCTTGACTTATCCTTGTTATTTGAATGGTTGGTTAGTCTACAGTATCTGTTAGTAAAGCGAGATCTCAGTATAGCGTACATGTAAAAAACATCTTCAGTATTCCGTTGCATTCGGAATACATATTTACGCTTATAAAAATGTAAATTTTCAAATAGTTTATTTTCTATTTTTCTTGTTTCTAAACGGAAGTATATGTTGTTACCACTCATTTGAACCGTCTCGATGAGACGGTTCAAATAGTGGTCACAATGTATACTTCTGATAATAAATAAAAATAAAATATTTACTGCAGGTTTATCATCAAATGTGAAGACGGGTCGGGGTCGTCAGACCTAGCCAGTTCATTTATAGCATGTCAAATCAATAAAAATGTTTGCTTCTAATTATGGCACTAGCACTGCATCGTACATTGAAGCTGTGTGTTCTATAGCTGTCTCAAATGTATTACACTACAGTGTGATATTTTATTTTTACAGAATGAATGCACATTTTATGCAATAAATATATTTTAACTCCTGTGATTGCATACCGTTCATAGGTAAGAAAATTACAAATGTATTTAAAAAAAAATATACATGTACCTGGTATGCTTTGTCAGTTTTGCTGTACATTATTGTGAAGGACAATGGTCCCTGCTCCCGACAATATATTGTTATCGTCAGTTTGTCTTGTCAATCCAGTGGCCATTATTGGAAACGGGCTGGCGGGTATATTGGTGTTTCACACTACCAAGTTTGAATGAGCAATCTGCTGGGTAGATCACACAGTCTGTGATCATGTAGTGAGGCGTATAACGGCACACCGCTCATCAAATTGGGGCGGGCAATGTAACGTCAGCCTTCAACTTGTCGTAATCGGATATTATCACTCACGTTATTGGATTTTACTATTGCTAGTGAAAGTCTACTTGTAATTTATTTACATTCAAGCAAATTTCAGGACTTGGTAAACAGTAGTGAAACTTTGGAATTACCATACCTGTGTTATACCTTCCAATGGAATTTCATTGCTATTGAATATTAGTATTGTTTCCAAATAATGGCACATATTCCTGCAGATTATCAGTAACTATGTGTCTTGTTTAATGAATAGTTGAAGAAAATCATTAATAATTCTTTACTTATATTGTTTGAATTGTCAAGCAGAACATTGGTGCAATGAAAAAATATAAAATATCTTCGATCCAATAATAAAAATTGGTACACTTTTATCTAGTTTTATTGATGGAATTGAAGTTATATGAAATATTTAGCATCGTATTACTGTGTAAAGCATTATAGCCTATTCAGTGAAATTTTATGGATACGGCTTTGCATAAACTTGTCAAACAAAGTTGGCGACTATTCATAGGAAATGGAGCAGCAAGATTTATTTCGTAAGAAACAATGGCCACATTGAATAAAGTCGAAAAGTGAAATGTTGCAATTATAGAGTGAAAATATATATAAATTCAGTGATTTCTGAGGGAATTAAAAAGAAAACTACCGGTACTCTGGATTAACTCTCTTATAGCCATCTTATATTGCTATTTGTGTTCTGTGTCGGGAATGGTGGAATATTCTGGTTCTGTGTATCATGGAAACTGTGAATGGAAATGTTATATATATATGTGATAGTTTCCTGCATTTACCCAGCAAAACTTGGATTGTAGCATTTAGTACATCGTGCAATTATCACTAAATGTGTGTGTGCATGTTTAAATTGTGAAATAACGATGGCCACATATCGTTTTCGAGACCATTCGTATTCGCGGTCGCGGTCGCCCCAGCGTACTGGTCAGTCCCGGGGGGAGGAGCGGCGATGTCAGGAGGTGATTGACGATGTCCTCGAACCGTATGTCCTTTCCGCCAACTCCGTCTATAGTCACGGCGGGTATGACGCCAAGGCTGACCGAGGTCGCAGCCTAGAGCCCGGCCCAGCCCATTCTGAAGCCATTTCATTGGCCAGGCCTGATAGTTCACGATCGAGGTCAAGGTCACCTACTCATGGTAAACCCATCCCCAGCAGTGTATGTGATAAAACAAGTGGTAACCCTGGCAACCCATCTACCTCTGGTGCTAACTACCCCGGTGAACCCATGGATTATAGTCCTGCCAATGTATCCAGGCATGGTGGCGCTGGTACTGAGACTAAAATAGAATCTCCCCTGGAACGCCAACTGATCCTGGGTAGGACGTCTCCGTATCGCGGCCCGCTGGTGCACGTGTATACCGACTATAGTGAAGCCGTACATGCGACCCGACCACGGGTCAACCTCCAGGAGAGTGTACCGGAGCCCGAGCCCGACACGTCGAGGTTGCAGGGGCCGGTTAGTGATGAACGTATAGAGGAACTGAGTAACAGATACCGTGCACGAATGGCTTGCACAAATCAGCAACCCATCCAGCGAACCATCCATCCAAATCAGCAACCCATCCACATCAGCAACCTCCAGCGAAGTAAATCTGACGATTTTATACCTCTCCCTATTTGTGAACCTGGTGACTTGGTGATTAAGAAATATGAAAATGCTATGTTACAGATTGAGAAACAGGAATCAACTATAAAGGGTATGAGACTGGATATAAACAGCCTGTCATCAGCAAAGAACCAAGCCGAAATTAAGGTGAGTACTAGTAGCCAGTGCTCCAGATAAGGTGCGTATTGCCGTATTTTACTCACTTATTTTAGCAGAATACGCATTGATTATCAAAAGTGGGAGTACAAAATACTCACAGCAATGTGAAAATACGCATTGCTTTTGAGTAGTGAAAATACTATAATACTGTTGAGCAGCAAAAAGCAAACAGTGTTTGCTGTTTGCAGCTGAAATAAGTGAATTATTATTATTTTTTTTTTTTTTTCGCTATTTAATATTAAAGGAATAAAATTAATAATACATTGAAAAATGCATTGGATTTGAAATCTGGGGGTATAATACTCTTTAGATACAAAACTTATCTGGAGTTCTGCTAGTAGCTCTCTGTACCAATATGTGTGCGTGTGACAATTTTATTTTCATATTTTCTATGCCACTCACAGCATAAGGTCTGCTATGTGTTTGTATGTTCCGTAAGTGTCGTGCTCGCTTCATCTCCTTGCTCGCGAGGTTCTATCCTTATCTCCTCGTGAAGTTGGCCCCCTTCCTCCATTGACCCCTTCAATTATGGACATAACTAGCTATCGCTCTCCTCCATTGTCCGCGGAAGAATGGGGGTTATCTCCCTCATGAAGTTAGCCCCTTCTTCCATTGACACCCTTCAATTAGTAAGACAATTGAGATATTGACCTGCTCATCCACCTTCCTGACTGTGTTTGAGGTTTTATGTATCTCCAATGCCTCGACAGTCACAGACTCACTGTAGTGGAATCTCCCTAAATAAAACACATTGTCAGGTCCCCAGCATGTAGAGAGGTTCCTCTTAAATTCAGGCAATTTAGCATGCCAAGACTTTCCTTGTGAATTTCCTTAGAATTGAGTCCAGAGGACGCAATCTAATAAAATTCCAAGACATGTGAGACACGCCATGTCATTTTGTACCTTCGGACATCAGCGTAATTTCATGAAATACATTTACAGAATGGCTCAAAAGTTAGAAAAAATACATGCAGAATTATATTCTGCAATGCAGATTTTGTCAACTTTTGACTTTATTTATGAAAAATATTGTAAATTTCTTTAAACGTATTTAAGGAAATTACAGATGTCTGAAGGTACAAAATCACATGTTGTGTCTTATATTTACATACCGGTATATAGAAGGCAAATACTCCGAATGTGTTGGCTGTTATATTCACTGCTGGCATGCAAAGAGTTAATGACAGTAGACCCATTAAAGTAAATAATCACACCGAGGTTGTTTAGGTGTTCGGTTTAGAGAGCTTCTCCTGCAGTTTTACCATGCTTTCACTGGTCTTCATCTCGGGGCTGGGGGTGCTAACGTCATGTATGGAATATTTACTTTGTCACCTTATGCTAAAGTCATATATAACAACTCCGTTTTCTGCCTTGTAATTTGTTATTTCTATTTTACTTTCACCAGCCGACTGCTATTAGTATACCTTGTGAAAGGAATAGCTTAAAGTTGTACAAAGAATGTTTAAACCTGACGTACAAAGTGTGTCTAAATCCACTTTCAATAGAAAATTCAATACAGGTATGTCCGTCCATAAATCATTATTCATATAAACGTTTTCTGACTATTTTTATTTCACTTTTATTTTCAATCAATAAAGGAATCTATTTTAACCGAGGATTATTTCAGATTATTCAAATAAAGCAATTGGCTCTTCTCGTAGTAGTCATAATTATCCATGGTGACATTTAACCCCTGAGAATGTGGGAAATTGTCGTCTGCTGTTGTTTTATATTTTGTCTCCCTGGTCAATAAAAACATGATTTGACAGCACTTTAGAATCATTTTCAATGGAAATGATTCTAAAGTGTTGACAAAGCATGTTTTTGATGAGACAAATTGACAGTAAAAAACAGCAGACTACAAAATATAATTCAGCATTGTAATGCTTAATTATGTCCATGTCTTTCATTTAGATTACCAATGGTTACTTACTATGGACCTGTATTGTATCAATATGGAAATAGCAACACCACTGTAGATTAATTAATGAAGTTAATTAATTAATATGGGGCTTACCACGACTGCATTGCATTACAAGGCCTTCCATGTTTGCTATTTAATAAACTTCTGTCACAAGTAAATATAACTTTGTGAATTGTCCTGGTTCAGTGGTGTCTTGGTATACATGGCTGTGACTGGAGAAATGGGGCTTATGGGATTTGTGACCTGTGTACATCCTGATCTAATATCGTGCTCCTGTAGCCTGGTATTGATCTACGGTATACTGCTTGTTAGAAGCGGATGCACAGGCTGATCTGGATCTACGCTGGTCACAAAACCCATAAGCCCCATTTCTCCAGTCACAGACATAGCCACAACCACAAATAAGTTTAATGGGTACCCCGTAGTAGCAATGAGACCTAGAACAAACAGCAATACCACATCAAGACTGCTTATACAAATACAGGCATGTCTCTGCATGGGGCCATAAGCGACACAATGACTATTTATAGTCTTGACAGTGCTACACATCTTAAGTAGTTTCCTATTAAGTTTGCTTAAGCCGAAGATAAACATTTTTTGAGACTTCTATGATTGGGCATGTTTTTCAGTGAACTGCTTATGGTTCTAGAACATTGATACCGATTGATACAGACTGTACATTGCATCCATGCAATTATTCATCTGAATTTCCACGTTTTAAGTACCGCATAGGTCCACAATAAATCTGCTTCGCTTGAAACTTCACATGCTTCTTTATAGTTATATACATGTTTCATTCTATTGTAAGCCACACCCATTGTCAAGTTTTTGTAAAATGTGCGTTAAAATTGTTCATTACTAAATACACGTAGTCCCATTGACTTCAAGCTTCATATGCTTCTTTATCACTATCCATACTTTCTATCGCACATTCATACATACTGAAGCCCATAGCCAGATAAGTCATTAGCTTTCTCAAGTGTATGATCACGTGGTTACAACAACAACAACAATTACTGAAACTTCCAGAAGCGTCGTATTCTTTGATTTTATCTTTATTATGTAACGGATTGCGAAATATGGCGCATCAAACGCGTCTTGTTAAGCTGCATTTGGTGGTCTCGGTACTTTGGCCCAAACTTCTGTCGTTTTTGCGAAGAATCTATTTCCGTGTTTACTGACACGGAAATCGATTCTTCGCTAAAGCTATATAAGTATTGCCGAACTCCCGGGACCACCAAATGCAACTAATGAAGATGCATTTGCTGCGCCATATTTCATAAAAATGCGTGGTTGTTGTAACCACGTGATCATGCACCTTGTTTCTGTTCACTTCATGAAATTAATCTTGCAATAGATTGTCATCTGAATATTGCATGAATTGACAATGAGGAGCCAATTATTGACAAAACGATACTGTCTGTTTCTTGTCATGCTTCGATGGCCTGTTCTGCACAGGTACCCACGCTGTAGCATTATTGACTTCTATTGGCAAATGCTGCATTTTATATTTAATAACATGCATTCAATCTATGGTTATCAACAAGTAGATCATAATTATACAGCCATATTTAAAATTCGCAATTATTCATGAAGTTGCGCATGTTTGTAAACTGCATGCATAGAGGGCAATATATTTTGATACAATTGTGAGAACTTCATGTTTTTATCAGTATACAACACATACACAGAATTCATCTGCACATATTTTCATTTACAACCAATATGACCATACGGTTGAATGGACCTAAAACCTAATCAATCAATCAACTAATAAACCAATCAATCAGACAATCAGTCGATCAATCCTAAAACACTAATCAGCCAATCAGCCAAACAATCAATCAATCAATCTTTCATACCATCCAAATCAGTATCACATTTTAATGTTGCATCTATGCAACATATCTGGCCAATGGTGGTGCCTCTTTCACACTTCAGGTACATAGTTCCAAATAAGTACAGTAGAGAAGGATAAAAAACTATGGTCGTCGTTCAAAAAGTGTGGGTCTCAAAATAGTCATATTCGGTTTCCTGGTGGAAGTTTCCTTGTAAATGAATCTTTTTCATATAAACTGGGGTTTTTCATTAAAAATTGTAAAATTTTCTTTGCATAAAAGGACGAATTTCTAAATTCATAATTTTCCAATTACATATGTACATGTACATTGTATTCATAAATTCATATGTATCTCCGACGCTATATTTAAGACTTATTTTACAAGCACATTTTTCTCATTTCATTGTTCCAACCGGAGACCAGGTTTGGTCCTCAGGTACGTCTTTGGCATTCTTGTATGTGAGAGTTGAATCTGATTATACCACTTATATCATGTATACGAGTGATACAAGTTTTCATAATCCTATTACTTTTAGGGGAAGGGACCAAGTGACTTTGGTGTGGTATGGACCTGGCAGCATGTCGGCTTATTCTAATTTCAGGGCTGAATATATATTTTTCCGATGTAAATATTCCGTTCTGATTTTGGGATTTTCTCCCCAATGCAGCAAGTTGAATACGGGATCGAACCCGTAGGCACGGCCTTAAATGACCTTAGCTGTTGATAGGCCGTTGAACACCAATAAATCCAATCAAATTATCATTTTGTTTCGATTTTTCATAGTTATATTACAATAATCAATGTAGGGTGTCATAGCTTTAAATGAAACACTTGAGTCTTTAATGGTTACTGTTTTTTATGCATTTATATTTGGGCTCGAGGCTGCGAAAATGGACCTTATGACATTGCTCCCAGCATAGTCGCAGATCAGCCTGCGCATCTGACAGGCTGATCATGGCCTATGCTATTCGCCATTTAGTCGCTGATGTAGCCAAAAGTCCTCCGCAAACAAATTGCATTTTTTTCCAATGGTGTGAACATGCTAGATGGCTACGTTCAATTGTTGCCAATGTTGTAAAGCACCGTTTATCCGCCGACCGCCCATTTGTTCATGTCATGCTGATGAATGTACTGGTAGCAAATCTTGCTGTTACATCAAAGTTGTAGAAATACATTATTGTACATTTGGAATATCTGTCAGTATGAAGGATAGATTTAGTGTCCGTTACCTGTAAATGTGTATTGTTTCACCTGTCATTATGTAGCTTATCCCCGCGAGTTTCATCTGGAGTAACAATAGCTTGCTTTATTAGTTAGATTTACACCGATATTGCTCATTATATATGCTCATCGAATGTAAACAAATACCCTTAGCAATACACGGTGCAAATATGTACATTGTATCGAGATAGGTAGGGCTTTGTATTCACAGAGAAAACATTGAATGGTGTAAGGCAATCAAGTAATCCCAATTGTTTAAGTTTTATTATGGAACTATCCAGGGCTCCTGGCTGATAAAAGGGAACTTAGATGTTTGGGAGCAGAATATGCCTTGTAGCCTATTTCACCAACATTGCAAAGTATACTTTTCTAGCAAAGTATACTTTGAGGTATAAATTTTCAATTTTAGGATAAATTTAATAATTTTTAGCCAGGTTTTTTTTTAAAAAATCCAGGGTATTGGATTGGCGAAAGCCGGGCGGGCAGGCGGGCGGGCGGCGGGCGGGCGGGCGGGCGGCAGGCGGGCGGCGGGCGGCGTCCACAATCAATGTTAAGTTTTCGTGTTTGAGTCCATTTCTTTGTTACTGTACCACCTAGGACCACCAAACTTTCACAGCTTCATAATCAAAGGGTGCCCACCACATATCACTATCCAACATGTTACTTTTTTAGCCAGGTTTTTTGAAAAAAAATTCAGGCTATTGGATTGGCGAAAGCCGGGCGGGCGGGCGGCGGGCGGCGGGCGGCGGGCGGCGTACACAATCAATGTTAAGTTTTCGTGTTTGAGTCCATTTCTTTGTTACTGTACCACCTAGGACCACCAAACTTTCACAGCTTCATAATCAAAGGGTGCCCACCACATATCACTATCCAACATGTTATTTTTTTAGCCAGGTTTTCTGAAAAAAAATCCAGGCTATTGGATTGGCGAAAGCCGGGCAGGCGGGCGGCGGGCATTTCTTTGTTACTGTACCACCTAGGACCACCAAACTTTCACAGCTTCATAATCAAAGGGTGCCCACCACATATCATTATCCAACATGTTACTTTTTTAGCCAGGTTGTTTTAAAAAAAATCCAGGCTATTGGATTGGCGAAAGCCGGGCGGGCGGGCAGGCGGCGGGCGGGCGGGCGGCGTCCACAATCAATGTTAAGTTTTCGTGTTTGAGTCCATTTCTTTGTTACTGTACCACCTAGGACCCACTAAACTTTCACAGCTTCATAATGAAGGGGTGCCCACCACATATCACTATCCAACATGTTACTTTTTTTTTAACTTCACCCATCCGCGTAGTCGACTTAGCCATTTTTCAATGTTAAGTTTTCGCGTTTACATGTTAAGTTTTCGTGTTTAAGTCCATTTCTTTGGTACTGTACCACCTAGGACCACCAAACTTTCACAGCTTCATAACAAGGGGTGCCTACCACATACAACTATCCAACATGTGACCATTTTTTTTACCTTCACCTATTATTTTCTTTCTACGTAATTGACTTAGCCATTTTCAACGTTAACTTTTTAACGTACGTCTGGTTAGAGTTTTTTGGTTAAAACTTTTTTGTTATACTATATCTCTGCAACTGCTTCGCCCATTACCTTTGAAACTTCACATGGGTGTTTATCATCATCCATATTTTCATTCTAACCCCCAACCGTGCGCCCCCTGTGCCCAATGTCAAGGTCAAATTACTTATTTGAATTTTTTTGTTAAAGTTTTTTCGTGTACTATATCTCTGCAACTGCTTCACCCAATACCTTGATACTTCACATGGGTGTTTATCATCATTGTCACACTGCTTGCGGAAAGCGCGATATCGTCGGCATTTTGGCATACGTCCGTCCATTCGTTCCGTGTGTCCGGTTAAAGTTTTTTGGTTAAAGTTTTTCCATCTACTATATCTATTTTTTTAGTGTCCATGCCTCGCCCCAAGGCGCGACATGCAGGCCACGGCCATCTAGTCTACAAAAAGTGGGTATAATTATGTTATCCAAGTGTCTATGCTTGGAAAAAACCTGGCCTTCGTGGCTTTGCCTCGTTTCTTGTTTTTAACTTGACCCATTTTTTCCGCGTAGTCGACTTAGCCATTTTCAATGTTAAGTTTTCGCGTTTCCAATGTTAAGTTTTCGTGTTTAAGTCCATTTCTTTGGTAGTGTACCACCTAGGACCACCAAACTTTCACAGCTTCATAATCAAGGGGTGCCCACCACATATCACTATCCAACATGTTACTTTTTTTTTAACTTGACCCATTTTTTCCGCGCAGTCGACTTAGCCATTTTCAATGTTAAGTTTTCGCGTTTACAATGTTAAGTTTTCGTGTTTAAGTCCATTTCTTTGGTACTGTACCACCTAGGACCACCAAACTTTCACAGCTTCATAATCAAGGGGTGCCCACCACATATCACTATCCAATGTTACTTTTTTTTAACTTCACCCATTTTTTTCCGCGCAGTCCGACTTAGCCATTTTCAATGTTAAGTTTTCGCGTTTACAATGTTAAGTTTTCGTGTTTAAGTCCATTTCTTTGGTACTGTACCACCTAGGACCACCAAACATTCACAGCTTCATAACCAAGGGGTGCCTACCACATACAACTATCCAACATGTGACCATTTTATTACCTTCACCTATTATTTCTACGTAAATTGACTTACCCATTTTCAACGTTAACTTTTTAACGTACGTCTGGTTAAAGTTTTTTTGGTTTAAAACTTTTTCGTTGTACTATATCTCTGCAACTGCTTCGCCCATTACCTTGAAACTTCACATGGGTGTTTTATCATCATCCATATTTTATTTTTCATTCTAACCCCCAACCGTGTGGCCCCTGTGCCCAATGTCAAGGTCAAATTACTTTGAATTTTTTTGTTAAATTTTGTTCATGTGTACTATATCTCTGCAACTGCTTCACCCATTACCTTGATACTTCACATGGGTGTTTATCATCATTGTCGCACCCGCTTGCGGAAAGCACGATATCGTCGGCATTTTGGCATACGTCCGTCCTTCCGTCCGTACGTCCGTGTCCGGTTAAAGTTTTTTCGTTAAAGTTTTTCCATCTACTATATCTATTTTTTTAGTGTCCATGCCTCGCAGGCGCGACATGCAGGCCACGGCCCCATCATTGTCTACAAAAAGTGGGTATAATTATGTTATCCAAGTGTCTATGCTTGGAAAAAACCTGGCCTTCGTGGCTTTGCCTCGTTTCTTGTTTTTAACTTGACCCATTTTTTCCGCGTAGTCGACTTAGCCATTTTCAATGTTATGTTTTCGCGTTTACAATGTTAAGTTTTTGTGTTTTAAGTCCATTTCTTTGGTACTGTACCACCTAGGACCACCAAATTTTTCACAGCTTCATAATCAAGGGGTACCCACCACATATCACTATCCAACATGTTACTTTTGTTTTTTTTTTTTAACTTCACCCATTTTTTCCGCGCAGTGGACTTAGCCATTTTCAATGTTAATTTATTTTCGCGTTTACAATGTTAAGTTTTCGTGTTTAAGTCCATTTCTTTGGTACTGTACCACCTAGGACCACCAAACTTTCACAGCTTCATAACCAAGGGGTGCCTACCACATACAACTATCCAACATGTGACCATTTTTTGACCTTCACCTATTATTTCTACGTAATTGACTTAGCCATTTTCAACGTTAACTTTTTAACGTACGTCTGGGTTGTTAAAAAAAAGTTTTTTTTTTTTTTTGGTTAAAACTTTTTCGTTGTACTATATCTCTGCAACTGCTTCGCCCATTACCTTGAAACTTCACATGGGTGTTTATCATCATCCATATTTTCATTCTAACCCACAACCGTGTGGCCCCTGTGCCCAATGTCAAGGTCAAATTACTTTGAATTTTTTTGTTAAAGTTTTTTCGTGTACTATATCTCTGCAACTGCTTCACCCATTACCTTGATACTTCACATGGGTGTTTATCATCATTGTCGCACCCGCTTGCGGAAAGCGCGATATCGTTGGCATTTTGGCATACGTCCGTCCGTACGTCCGTGTCCGGTTAAAGTTTTTTCGTTAAAGTTTTTCCATGTACTATATCTATTTTGTTAGTGTCCATGCCTCGCCCCAAGGGGCGACATGCAGGCCACGGCCATCTAGTCTACAAAAAGTGGGTATAATTATGTTATCCAAGTGTCTATGCTTGGAAAAAACCTGGCCTTCGTGGCTTTGCCTCGTTTCTTGTTATTATACTGAATTTATTACATTATCACAGCCATTTTGGCTGTGATAATGTAATAAATTCAGTATAATAATTGTATCCCCCGGACTCCGTCGGGGGATACTATGGATTTGACAGCGCGCCGCGTCCGCCGCAGACACTTCTTGTCCGAGCATAACGAACACCCTTGGAATAATTTCGTCCGGAGCACATGAAACTTCACACATGCATAGACCACGACCCGAAGGTGTGTCGCGCACAAGAATGACAACTCTTGCATAGCTAATTTTTGAGTTATCTCCCTTTTTAGCTCACCTGAGCGAAGCTCATGTGAGCTATTGTTACCGCAATGTGTCCGTCGTCTGTCGTCGTCTGTCGTCTGTCGTCGTCGTCGTCCGTGAACATTTTCAAACGTCTTCTCCTCGGTAACCATTGGGCCTATGGTCACCAAACTTCATGGTCATGGTCCTTAGGTAGGGGGATTACAAAATTGTTAAAATGACGTCATTACGTAATCCAAGATGGCCGCCGTCTAAAAATAGCACAAATTCTTAAAAAATCTTCTTCTCAAGAACCGCCAACCGGATTTTGACAAAACTTGGTAGGAATGATCGATGTACATTGCTCTTTCAAAGTTGTTAAAATGGTGACCCTGGGGTTAAAAATGGGCGTGGCCCGTGGGGTCAAATTGGGGTCAAATTTTATTTTTGACTGAATATGGTCATTTCATATATCAAATTGAAGGTATCAACAAGGCGATCACTCTGGTGCATTTTTTGTCGAAATCGGATTGTTATGTCATCCAAGATGGCCGCCGAAAGGTCAAAAGGTCGTTCTTTTATTAGAGATTTCAAAATTCTTCTTCACATGAACCGCTTGGCCCATGGTAGCCAAACTTAAAAGTTATGGTCCATGGGTGAAGCCTTTTCAGATTTGTTAAAATAGAGGTCATCGCTAATCCAAGATGGCCGCCATCTAAAAATAGCATAAATTCTTAAAAAATCTTCTTCTCATGAACCGCTTGCCGGATTTACGACGAAACTTGGTAGGAATGATCGATGTACATTGCTCTTTCAAAGTTGTTAAATGGTGACCCCGGGGTCAAAAATGGGCGTGGCCCGTGGGGTCAAATTGGGGTCAAATTTGATTTTTGACCGAATATGGTCATGTCATATATCAAATTGAAGGTATCAATGAGGCGATCACTCTGGTGCATTTTCTGTCGAAATCGGATTGTTATGTCATCCAAGATGGCCGCCGAAAGGTCAAAAGGTTGTTCTTTTATTAGAGATTTCAAAATTCTTCTTCACATGAACCGCTTGGCCCATGGTAGCCAAACTTAAAAGTTATGGTCCATGTGTGAAGCCTTTTCAGATTTGTTAAAATGGAGGTCATCGCTAATCCAAGATGGCCGCCGTCTAAAAATAGCATAAATTCTTAAAAAATCTTCTTCTCATGAACCGCCAGCCGGATTTTGACGAAACCTGGTAGGAATGATTGATGTACAATGCTCTTTCAAAGTTGTTAAAATGGTGACCCCGGGGTCAAAAATGGGCGTGGCCCGTGTGGGGTCAAATTTTATTTTTGAGCCGAATATGGTCATGTTATATATCAAATCGAAGGTATCAATGAGGCGATCACTCTGGTACATTTTTTTTTGGTCCATCGGAATGTTAGTCATCAGATGGCGCATGAAATGTCAAAAGGTCGTCTTTTATTAGGGATTCAAAATCTTCTTAACATGAACCGTGGCCGTGAAATGTCAAAAGGTGTTCTTTTAGGGTTTCAAAATTCTTTTCATGAACCGCTTGGCCCATGGTAGCCAAACTAAAAGTTTTGGTCCATGGGTGAAGCCTTTTCAGATTTGTTAAAATGGAGGTCATCGCTAATCCAAGATGGCCGCCGTCTAAAAATAGCATAAATTCTTAAAAAATCTTCTCATGAACCGCTAGCCGGATTTCGACGAAACTTGGTTGGAATGATCGATGTACATTGCTCTTTGAAAGTTGTTAAAATGGTGACCCCGGGGTCAAAAATGGGCGTGGCCCGTGGGGTCAAATTGGGGTCAAATTTTATTTTTGACTGAATATGGCCATTTCATATATCAAATTGAAGGTATCAATGAGGCGATCACTCTGGTGCAATATTTGTCGGAATCTGATGATTATGTCATCCATGATGGCCACCAAAAGGTCCATTTATTCAAGATTGTAACGTCTTTTTCTCAGGAACCACATGGCCGATGCTGGGTGAAGCATTTTCAGATTTTGTAAAATGAGTCATCGCTTAATCCAAGATGACCGCCATCTAAAAATAGCACAATTTTTTTAAAACACATGAACTCAATGTCACATTCTCCTCTGGTGTTCATGGAGTCAGGTGAGCGAATTAGGTCCATCATGGCCCTCTTGTTTGTTTCTCGGACTGATTTTGTGTCCGGAGCATAACTCCACCACCCTTTGGAATATTTTCATGAAACTTCACACATGCATAGACAACGACCCGAAGGTGTGTCGCGCACAAGAATGACAACTCTCGCATAGCTAATTTTTTAGTTATCTCCCTTTTTTGTTTCGCGCACTGTTTGACCATAACTCGACCACCCTTTGGAATATTTTTATGAAACTTAACACATTCAATTAGACCACGAACCGAAGGTGTGTCGTGCACAAGAATGACAACTCTTGCATAGCTATTTTTTTACTTATCTCCCTTTTTTGTTTTCGCGCACTGATTACCTGTCCGGAGCATAACTCGACCACCCTTTGGAATATTTTCATGAAACTTCACACATGCATAGACCACGAGCCGGAGGTGTGTCGCGCACAAGAATGACAACTCTTGCGTAGCTAATTTTTTAGTTATCTCCCTTTTTTGTTTCGCGCACTCTACAAACTGGACAATAATGCATGAAGACCCGTTTTCTCGTCTGCTCTGTACACCTTTTCTCGTGTGCTCTGTACACCTTACCTGTAGAGAGAACAATAGAGACTGGGAGAACCATGTGCTAGCATGGGCTTGCATGTGCAAATGTCCAGTGCTTGACCACTGCTGACCACAGGTAATTTATACAGGTAAATTACTACATTGGGTACTGTGTTGAAAATATTGTGGCATTATGTGGACCTGTGCAGATATATGTAGATAAATATAGGACTATTAAAAAAAAATCTGGGCTCCAGTAGCAAGCATTATTATTTTTAAACTTTTTTTTTCCATTTTTTTTTCTTCATTTTTTTGTTTACATTCTTTTTCAATTTTTTAACTGACCACTAACTTATTACAGGTAATTTATACGGGTACATTATTACATTTCCGTAACTATTAACAAAAATTCTGGGCTCCAGTAGTGAGCATTATTATTTTATTTTTTTTTGTATATTACATTTCCGTAAACTGTGTTGAAAATATTGTGGCATTATGTGGACCTGTGCAGATATATGTACATAAATATAGGACTATTAAAAAAAATTCTGGGCTCCAGTAGCAAGCATTATTATTTTTAATTTTTTTTTAAAAAAAAATCATTTTTTTTTTTCAAATTCTTTTTCAATTTTTGTCTAGTAGCATAAGGTCGTAAGTGCTATATACAGACTATTATCATATAATAAAAACAATTTATTGACTAGTGAGCCATAGAATATAATCTGATCTATGGCTCACTAGTCAATAATTGTATAATATGTTCGGGCCAGTGAAAATTGCTTTCGGGCCCAGGCTCGAGGTCAAGGCGGGACAAGGCGAGGCATCTGATTCCGCGGAATTCTTGTTTACTTATCTCGCTTTGTTGTTTCGTGCTCTGATTTTGTATCCAGAGCATAACTCGAACACCCTTTGGAATATTTTTATGCCCCACCACGATAGTGGAGGGGGCATTTAGTGTTACCCTTGTCCGTCCGTCCGTCCGCACACACAAATGGGTACTTGTTGTAAGCGTACGGGGATCTTATTGGGTAGGGTTAGGATAGTGTTGGGTACTCTTGTTGGGTATTTTTATACAGTAAAAACCCAACAAGTATTCATTCGTAGGAACGTGCGTCCCGTCCTCCCGTCTGTCCGTCCGTCCGTCCGTCCGTCCGTCACAAAACTTTAACACTCGTGTAAATGTCTCATAATTTCTTCATCCTTCGACCGATCTGCTTCATATTTCATATACACATTGCTCTGATGGTTCACTACCGCCCTGTGCCAAATCCACGTTCGTCCTGCCCCCGGCAAGCCCAGGGTCAAGGTCACATACTTGGTGCTTCCAAAACTTTAACGCTCAGGTTAATATCTTATAATTTCTGTTTTCTTTCATGGATCAGCTTCATATTTTCATATACACATTGCTCTATGGTCCTCTACCGCCCTGTGCCAAATCCACATCGTCCTGCCCCCGCCAAGCCCATGGTCAAGGTTACATACTTGGTGCTTCAAAAACTTTAACGCTCGGGTAAAATATCTTATAATTTCTGTTTTCTTTACACGGATCAGCTTTATATTTCATATACGCATTGCTCTAATGGTCCTCTACGACCCGCCCTGTGCCAAATCCACGTTCGTTCTGCCCCCGCAAGCCCAGGGTCAAGGTCACATACTTGGTGCTTACAAAAACTTTAACGCTCAGGTAAATATCTTATAATTTTTCTTTCCATTCACGGATCAACTTCATATTTCATATATGCGTTGCTCTAATGGTCCTCTACCGCCCTGTGCCAAATCCACGTTCGTCCCGCCCCGCCAAGCCCAGGGTTAAACATCACATACTTAGTGCTTCAAAAACTTTAACGCTCAGGTAAATATTTTATAATTTCTGTTTTCTTTCACGGATCAGCTTCATATTTCATATATGCATTGCTCTAATGGTCCTCTACCGCCCTGTGCCAAATCCACGTTTGTCCTGCCCCACCCCGCCAAGCCCAGGGTCAAGGTCACATACTTGGTGCTTCAAAAACTTTAACTCTCAGGTAAAAGAAAATTTTGACTTGGAATTTGGCCTCATTTATTATCAAAGCGATATGTGGGACATCCGTGTTCTATGAACACATTTTCTAGTTTATTAAGCTTCACACATGCATAGAAGACGACCCAAAGGTGTGTCGCACGTAAGAATGACAACTCTTGCGTCGTTAATTTCTTAGTTATCTCCCTTTGTTGTTTCGTGCACTGATTTCGTGTCTGGAGCATAACTCGAACACCCTTTGGAATATTTTCATGAAACTTCACACATGCATAGACCACAACCCTAAAGGTGTGTCACGCAAGAATGACAACTCTTGCATCACTAATTTTTTAGTTATCTCCCTTTGTTTTTTCCGTCACTGATTTTGTCTCCGGAGCATAACTCGAACACCCTTTTTTCAAACTACTTGTGTATCTGGGGAGGGGGATACACATGCGCTTGTCGACAAGCGTCCATTTCTAGTTCTGCATACTTTTAATCATCAAATATATGCAGTTGTTAGTTATGCCACCGGGTTTCGAAGAAACGGGTGGCATATAGTGTTTGGACCGTCCATCCGTCTGTCCATCCGTCCGTCCGGACGTGCGTCCGTCTGTCCGGGCACACATTAGGGTACTTATGGGGTAGGGGGCGTGGCCTAAGACAATAGAAGACAATGGAACTTATTCCGTACCCCGTAAGCCTATTGTGTCTTACGGGGTATTTCCTTTGATCTTTTATATAGCAAGTACCCCCTAAGATCCGAAATGTAAGCTCATCCGTATGTCCGTCCGTCCGTCACACTTTTCGGTTAACCACTTTGTCACAGTTTCTCAAATATGCTGCAGGTGGCATCCGCGTTCGACAGACGCATTTCTTGTTTTATATGAAATAATGAATTTCAGGAAAAATAAATTATTACTCCCTCAAAGTATACTTTGCTAGAAAAGTATACATGTACTTTGCAATGTTTGTGAAATCGGCTACAGATCTGCTTGCATATCCAGGCAGTCTGGCTTTAGCGTACACTGGGTACCATTCAGTCTACGACATGTAGTTTAGTGGGTGGTTGGTCGGGTGAACATGAAGGCGTAAATTAACTGTAGGTGTTCCTCCTTGTAGGAATCACGATTTGCCTGGTTTGGCCCTCGGGTACGTTTTTATCTTTGGCTTTTTTGTTACCTGGGAGTTGAATTGGGTTATTGCCCATTATAAAAGTAGTAAGATTATTACTGATCCTACTGTTTTTGGGAGGGGGCCAAGTGATTCTGGTGTGGCGAGGACCTGTCAGCACATCAGGATTATTCTGATTTCAGGGCTGAATATATAGTTTTTTTCTTGTAATATTCAGTTCTTATTTTGGGATTTTCCCCCATTTGTATGTGTACATTGTACTTGAAAATGTACATGTACTTGTACAGGTAATGTATAGGATTTAATACTAAACCCATTGACCCGGATTTAAATGACCTGAGCTGTTGATAGGCCGTTAAACCCCAATAAACAAACATTTTTTTATACTGAATTTATTACATTATCACAGCCATTTTGGCTGTGATAATGTAATAAATTCAGTATTTCATCAAACATATGCAGTGGTTAGTTCTATATGATATAATGCATTTCGGGAAAAATAAATGATTACTCCCTCAAAGTATACTTTGCTAGAAAAGTATACTTGGCAATGTTGGTGAAATAGGCTACAGGATCATCTGTAAAGCATCTGTAAATGTTGTTCCACGGAGCGGGCGACTGATCACTTCAAGAATGATCTCATGGTAGTGCAGTGGTTACAATGTTTGATATCAGCAATCTCTAGACGGTCTTCTGATCATGTGTAAATGTTGTTCCACAGATCACGGAGCTGCAGGGCGACTGATCACTTCAAGAATGATCTCATGGTAGTTCAGTGGTTACAATGTTTAATATCAGCAATCTCTAGACGGTCTTCTGATCATGTGTAAATGTTGTTCCACAGATCACGGAGCTGCAGGGTAACTGTGATCATTTCAAGAATGATCTCATGGTAGTTCAGTGGTTACAATGTTTGAATATAAGCAATCTCTAGACAGTCATCTGATCATGTGTAAATGTTGTTCCACAGATCACAGAGCTGCAGGGCGACTGTGATCACTTCAAGAATGATCTCACAGAGGCCAGGGCTCAATACAAGGACTGCGCCCAGGAGGTACGTACATCTACTACTATGGAATGTTGTATAACGAAATATCATATCAACCATTTCAACCCTAAATAACTGGAATGGACTGTGATATGTTAATTCAATGAATGACTAATCCAGTAGTCACAAAATGATTTCAGATTAGTCCATTTATAAGATTGGGGTGTGTTTTTCTTAAAAATATGAAGATTACTTCGCAAAAAGTGCAGAGCCTGATGAGCCAGCTCGTTACGAGCCGGCTCATCTGGATATACACTGTTTGCAAACTCTGTTTTAGAGGCATGTAGTTTTGAAAGGATTACCTCTTACAGAAGAATGGTAGTTTAGTGTTTACAATGCCTGTCTTCAGATATATCTCTGGTACAAGTCTAGCTACAACCACTGGCCATTCAGTGTGTCCTTCAGCAAAAAAGAAATCGCCTTAACCATGCCCTCTCATATATGGCCATAACAATTGCCGGTGCAATATTTAACACAGAATATGGCATAATAAACAAGCGAGTACCAGGTAAATTAAATGTATCAGTGTCAGCATTATACAATACTTGTTTATTTTCATCTATAATATTCACTGCTGTTGTTTTATTTAGTCATCCATTTGTAACAGACCTAGTGGTTGAAGGTTATATAGTCACACAAATCAATCAATCAATTGCCCTTTACATGCGGAATACCCTCATATGTCTAAAAATATTGAAAATATAGTTTTGAAAGTTTTCTTATTTATGCTCAACAAATGTGTTATAACCACTCATTTGAACCGTCTCCCTACCCTAGGCATGAACAAATACTTTCATAGTATTTCCATTCTACAATTGTTTTGGATGAGACAGGTCCTGTCTCTATATGACATTACCTGTTGAGATGTTACCCTTTCATTTCCACCAGCTGGCGCACCATGAGGAGAAGCTGATGTTGATGGAACAAAGCCTCCAGACGACCCAGGAACAGCTGAGTCAACGCGTCACCGAGGTCGTCCGTCACGAACAGGTCAATCGCAAACTTGACACGGAACTCCGCACGCTCCGCGAACGCAGCGAGAACGCAGAGGACGAGATAGACGAACAGAAGGCGGTGATCGACAAACTGCGCAAGGACATGGTTCGAGTCAAGGAGGAGCATCACTCTGCGGTACAGGAGGGGCTCGCGTACAAGCAGCAGGCGCACAAGGGGGACGTGGAGCTGCAGGGCTCGTGAACAGGAGAAAATGCTCACTGAACAGGTATGGGGTGGAGATTGAGGGTGTGATGTTGGCGCTAGTGGCATATAATGACCAGTGCAGTCCCAGAACAGTTATGGGGAAGGACATTGTGGCTATCATGGGGTTTGACTATTTTAACCCTTAGAATGCTGGGAACGAAAATTGTCGTCTGCTGTTGTTATATAGCCTTCATTCTCAATGAAAACATGGTTTAACAGCATTTTAGAATCATTTCCATTGGATTCTAAAGTGCTGTTAAAGCAGGTTTCTGTAAGAGTTATAAACAATTTGTCTTCAGCAATGTGTTACATTGAGTTGTGTCTAGAGCGAATCTGGGGGTTATTTTCCCACTCAGATACCAATGTCCCTTAATCAATTATTCATCCATCCAACCAATCAATCAGTGTAGCAATCAATAATCTAATTGGGCCTATCAATCAACCATTCAATCAGTCAATCAATTATTCATCTATCCAACATAGCCTAACCAATCAATCAATAATTTGACCGACCGACCGATTGATTGATCAATCAATTTGTTTGATTGATTGATTGATTGATATTGACCGACCGACCGACCGACCGACCGACCGACCGACCGACCGACCGACCGACCGACCGACCGACCGACCGACCGAACCAAACCAACCAACCAAGTATTTATCAAATTAACCAACCAATCACCCCCCAGGTGGAGCAGCAGGACCAGATCCTGAGCCAGCTGCAGGACGAGCTGCGCGGGGAGCGGGACCGCCATCAGGACACTGGCCGCGTCCTACACAACGTGAAACGCGCCAACAACGAGATGCAGGACGACATCGAGAACAACCAGAGGGACATCAAGGAGATCTCCAATAAGGTCAGTGACCCCGCACTTATATGACTTCTATCTCTGTCAGTGATTCCACTCTCTGTCCGTAACCTCGCTCTCTGATATACAACTTAACGAGCCAATTAATGAATCAAATCGATCAATGAATCAACCCATCGACAGAGGCTGCTGTCTGGTATGTGGCTGTGACTGGAAAATGGCGCTTATGAGATTTGTGACCAGTGTAGTTCCTTATCCAATAGCACTACATGTTGCCAGGTAAATATCTATATTGCTTGTTGGAAGCATGACGGGTGTTTCATTGATGGTGGTAAACAGTGCAGATCCAGATCAGACTTAGCGGATGCACAGGAAGATCTGGATCTACACTGGTCGCAAAGGCGATAAGTCCCATTTATCCAGTCACAGCCTCATATTCTAATGTCTACTACTCATTTTCCACTTTTGATGAGCCAGAAAAATTAAGCTGAAAATAATATTTAGCTGTGCTATTGTCTTGCTTTCGGAGTCGCTCGTGGCTGGTTTTAACCCGTTGCCGGTGGAATAGCCCTCTAAGGGTGTAAAAAACAATTGTTTTCATTTATCATGCAAAGTATAAGATGTGACTACAATGGTTAAAAATTCAATATGTGAACTATCACTATTACATATTGCCCTATCTACCCAGTTGTTGGAGCGTGAGGAGCTGGTGAAGAAGCTGCGGGATGACATTGAGGACCAGAACAAGCGGGTCCAGTCGCTGAAGGAGGACATGGCGGAGAGGGACGGCCAACTGCACGTCGCCCGCATGAATCTCCAGTCACAGCAGAAACAGAGCGTACTCCACCAGCAGGAGGTCTGTATACGGGCTATATGGGGCTGGCATTGGACAACTGGGGCTTATGGTTTTGCGACCAGTGTAGATCCAGATCAGCCTGTGCATCCGCACAGTCTGATCAGGATCTGCACTGTTCGCCATTCCATCAATGAAACGCCCGTCATCATTCTAACAAGCAATGTAGATCAGGTTAGGATCAGGAGCCACACTGGTCACATATCCCATTCGCCCCATTTCTTCAGTCACAGCCACATTGTGACTGGAGAATTGGGGCTTATAGTGGTTATAAGTGTGGCTGTGACTGGAGAATTGGGGCTAAAAGTGGCCTTATTAAGGTCAGATTGTTTAGAATGTTCTTACATTATTTTCTAATCGTGGACCCTGTACTCTTGCATAGCTTGTGCCACACTAATTTTACCCTGTACTTACTGTACCACACATTCTTAACCATATATAATTATTTTTAGCTTTCACTGAAGCCACATTTGAAAATCTACTGATTGCCCGGAAATTATTGCCAACTTCAATTTCAGAAACTAATATTATGAATAATTTTAAAAATATAGTAATCAAGGCATCTGATAAAGTGGACTGTTTATACACAATTGATTTGTTTCAGTTATTTGTTGTCTATATTTGTTTATATGCCTATTTCAGATCTCAAGATATGAAGAAACTCTCAACCAACTCCAGTCCGACTTGGAACGAAGCCAAGAAAACTATCGCAAAGCACATGCTGAGGTATATAACTCACTCTTCAAGGCCCCGTTATTTTAAAATATTCTGAATATAGTCTTGTAATTTGTACGCAAAATTAAGCAATTTGATTGGCCGAGACTGAGCACAGCTCAGCCTCGACCAATCAAACATGTTGACATTAAGCCTGTGATTAGAGTTCTAGAATTGCTGAGAAATTTTATTTCTCGGGGCGTATTTCAAATTGCACTTTGCTCGATTAGTGCGCTCCGCGATTTGTTTTGAAATCTGCAACAGATCTCCGTATGGCTTGATGAATTGGGATACCACTACTGCCACTCCCATATTAACTACAGAAACCCACGAGGATGACCAGACATATGCATCCCTTCTCCCTGACGCAAATTCACACAACAGCAAACTATTAAATGTCTTCCATTGCTGTAATAAACATCCATGTCGGAGTATAGACCAGTCTTGTAAATAGGTTACCGAACTTGGAAAATCATGAATGACTTCCAGGACATCTTACAGGACATCATCGGCACACAAACTGGCAGATTTTATCAGTTTAATGTCCCATTCCTTAGTTTAAACTAAGCAATGTGACTTGATGTTGCATTGCTTAGTTTAAACTAAGCAATGCGACATCAAACTGACCAAATCTGCCAATTCTAATATCAAGGATGCCCTGGAAGTAATTCTAAGGCAATTAGTCCTGATCTTCCTATTATAAACCTGCTGTATTCCAGCAATTCTAACATCAACTATTCCAAGAAGTTGTTCTAAAGGACGCTACTCTGTTCCATTGTTTGGTTTATAACACCATGCCTGTATATTGGTACAGCTGCTGGAGAACGAGCAGCGGATCCACGACCTGAAGGTGCAGCTGACGACACTGCAGGGGAACCACAAGGAGTCGATGGAGCAGCTTGGGGACAAGGCCCAGCAGGTGGCCGTCATGCGCACCGAGGTCACCCGCTGCTCTCAGCAGAACCAGGCCATGGCCGATGACGTGAGTCCCCTCGCTACAAAATCATACTATAATCAGCACTGTTACAGTGTCAGATGTAAATAATATCATAACCAATGATTACACACTTACCATTAGTGAATCATATCCAATTTCGTTGAAATATTCATACAATGCAGATTTATTTCATTTATTCCAATTTATTTCATCTAATCATTGATAATGTGTAATTTATTGGGGGGTTATGGGTTTTGCGATCAGTGTAGCTCCAGATCAGCCTTATCAGGATCTGCACTGGTCGCCATTTCATCAATGAAACACCTGTCGTGCAATATAGAGCAATATAGATCGCCATCAGGCTACAGGAGTGTGCATGCTATGTGATCAGGAACTACACTGGTCAGAGATCCCATAAGCCCTATTCCTCCAGTGACAGCCACAATGTGTGAGGTCACCTGTAAATTCTGCCTGTGTTACAGTTGGCCCAGTATGAACAGAAGATGCAGCAGATCAAACAGGAGTACAACAAACTGCAGGAGATCAACCGCATCTCGGACGGTGACGTACGTACATCGTCTATCTAAATAGGTTTTGCTACCATATCGCTATAATTGGTTTTTGTCTCGCCCGTGAAAGCGGAAAGCGAGACATAGGTTTTGCTTTTCCGGTTTTGCGGTCATTACTTCAACACCTTATCAGCTACAGTCATCAAACGTTATACATCCCTTTACTATGTGTAGATGAATATAGGACTATTAAATTTCTTGAGCCCCAGAGTCAAGGTCAAGGCGGAACAAGGCGAGACGTTTGATTCCGCGGAATTCTTGTGGTATATATATACACGACTACATTCATCTGATACATTGTATTAACCCTTAAACCAACAAAAAAATTAAGATAGCGGTCTAAGGGTTAAACTTGTTGACTGATTTCATAAGAAACTCATCATTACCTCATTTGTCTGTTAACTCACTTGTGGTTGTGACTGGAAAAATGGTAGATCCAGATCAGCCTGTGCATCTACACTGTTCGCCATTCCATCAATGAGACACCCGTCATGCTCCTACCAAGCAATATAAATTGTTATCAGGATACAGGAATATGCTATTTGATCAGGAGCTGCACTGGTCACAAATCCCTTAAGCCCCTTTCTCCCGTCACAGCCACATTTAAGAAATACCTCAATAAATCATCGCATGATGTGTAGTGCGATAGGAGAATGAACTAGCTAGGTTCAATTTACCACCTCATAACCTCCTTAATTTAAAGCACACATTTTGACTGCATTGCACATAATGGTAAATTTGTTAAAGACAACGGGCCAACGGCCGTTTACTTGACACATCTGGGCTCATATGCCCTGGTACGGAAGGTTCAAGAGCCAATTTTCACCCTTAACTCTTTGCATGCTAGCGGTGAAAATAACATCCAACAAATTATGAGTGTTTCTTATTTCCCTCTGTAAATATGTCTTGGACTTTCATTAGAATTGTGTCCTCCGGACGCAATTCTAATGAAATTCCAGGACATATTCATGATATTTATAACGAGAAATAAAAGAAATAATAATGAATTGTCGTCTCCTATTTTTTAACTAATATACCCCGCAAATTTCCCAGCATGCAAAGTTAAATATAAGATATCTATCACACTTGTGTTAGAGGCTGTATTCATGTATTACGTCCTTCCAGCTGCAGACGTTTGAGATCAAATGGTTATTGGCCAATCTGTATATACTCCTACATTACCGCCCCCTTGCAGCTGCAGACGTTTGAGATGAAATGTATATTGGCCATTCTGTATATACTCCTACATTACCGCCCCCTTGCAGCTGCAGATGTTTGAGATGAAATGTATATTGGCCAATCCAGGTTTACAGTATTACAAACTGTATATACCGGTATTCATTCATTAGTGCCCTCTTGCAGCTGCAGACGTTTGAGATGAAGTACTCGGACCTGCAGCAGGACGCGATGCAGACGCAGGACAAGAACCGCCAAAGTCTGCAGGAGCTCTCCGCCAAGGAGGAAGAGATCGTCTGTATCAAGGTCGAACTCAGCGCCATCCAGGAGAAATACAAAATCAAATGTAACGAGGTCAGTATTTGTGCTAAAGTAGTAGGTTTTAAAATTGTGGCTGAATTAATAAATGATTTGCAAATGCAACTTTAATAGTAAATATTATATCAGAATATATAGTATACAATTTATTATCCCCTCGCCGATGGGCAAGAGGAGATATAACGTTAGTCCATACATGATGGTGGGTCTAGTTTTCGGGGTATTAACAAGTTCATCAACTAGCGTTTTTTATAAAACATCAGCTAACTTTAGTAAACATTTCTTTCAATGTTTCTTTCCTTCAAAATAAGATTGTTGTTAGATTAAAATTCGCGTTAGCATGTTTAGCAACACCATGAGTCAGCCATCTTGAACCTTGACTTATGGTTGGTGTTTTCAGGGTATGTTCCAAAAGTGTCAATAAATCTGCTAATTCGTCCCGAGTTTTCATTGGCTGTTGATCATCTCGCAGATGAATGAAGCACAGTGAAGGAAAACTTGAAACTTTTCTTTTGTTTATGATTATTAGCCAGGTTTTTTGAAAAAATCCAGGCTATTGGATTGGCGGAAGCCGGGCGGGCGGGCGGGCGGCGGCAGGGCAGCGGGCGGCTTCCACAATCAATGTTAAGTTTTCGTGTTTGAGTCCATTTCTTTGTTACTGTACCACCTAGGACCACCAAACTTTCACAGCTTCATAATCAAGGGGTGCCCACCACATATCACTATCCAACATGTTACTTTTTTTTTAACTTGACCCATTTTTTCCGCGTAGTCGACTTAGCCATTTTCAATGTTATGTTTTCGCGTTTACAATGTTAAGTTTTTGTGTTTTAAGTCCATTTCTTTGGTACTGTACCACCTAGGACCACCAAATTTTCACAGCTTCATAATCAAGGGGTACCCACCACATATCACTATCCAACATGTTACTTTTGTTTTTTAACTTCACCCATTTTTTCCGCGCAGTGGACTTAGCCATTTTCAATGTTAAGTTTTCGCGTTTACAATGTTAAGTTTTCGTGTTTAAGTCCATTTCTTTGGTACTGTACCACCTAGGACCACCAAACTTTCACAGCTTCATAACCAAGGGGTGCCTACCACATACAACTATCCAACATGTGACCATTTTTTTACCTTCACCTATTATTTCTACGTAATTGACTTAGCCATTTTCAACGTTAACTTTTTAACGTACGTCTGGTTAAAGTTTTTTGATTTTAAAACTTTTTTGTTATACTATATCTCTGCAACTGCTTCGCCCATTACCTTGAAACTTCACATGGGTGTTTATCATCATCCATATCATTCTAACCCCCAACCGTGCGGCCCCTGTGCCCAATGTCAGGTCAAATTACTTTGAATTTTTTTGTTAAAGTTTTTCGTGTACTATATCTCTGCAACTGCTTCACTCAATACCTTGATACTTCACATGGGTGTTTATCATCATTGTCGCACCTGCTTGCGGAAAGCGCGATCCTGTGCCCAATGTCAAGGTCAAATTACTTTGAATTTTTTTGTTAAAGTTTTTCGTGTACTATACTCTGCAACTGCTTCACCCAATTACCTTGATACTTCACATGGGTGTTTATCATCATTGTCGCACCTGCTTGCGGAAAGCGCGATCCTGTGCCCTATGTGAAGTTCCAATTACTTTGAATTTTTTTGTTAAAGTTTTTTCGTGTACTATATCTCTGCAACTGCTTCACCCAATACCTTGATACTTTCATATGGGTGTTTATCATCATTGTCACACCTGCTTGCGGAAAGCGCGATATCGTCGGCATTTTGGCATACGTCCGTCCGTTCGTCCGTGTGTCCGGTTAAAGTTTTTTGGTTAAAGTTTTTCCATCTACTATATCTATTTTTTTAGTGTCCATGCCTCGCCCCAAGGCGCGACATGCAGGCCACGGCCATCTAGTCTACAAAAAGTGGGTATAATTATGTTATCCAAGTGTCTATGCTTGGAAAAAACCTGGCCTTCGTGGCTTTGCCTCGTTTCTTGTTATCACTATTAAAGAGCAGAATAATGGCGGACGCAGAAAATCACGATAGGTTCGTAAACAAAATGACCTAAATGGCAAAAATTACCAGTATTTAGTCCAAGCACTGGATTTGGTGGCATTTTTAAAGGACTTGATGTACGTCAAGTCCGCTTATTTTAATCACCTGACGTTAAGCACATCGCGGCTGCACGCATGTCTATAAATTACAGCCCCGTGCAGGCACCGGGGCGGGATCAATTGATCCTGAGAATAGTGCTGCAGTAGCCATTGCTTGTCGTAAAAGGCGACTAAACTGGCTTAACGATTGGGTTCATACTTTCCGGAACCCACTATACCGGATTTGGCCCTCATGTACATTTTTGGCTTTCTTGTATGTGAGAGTTGAGTTAGGCTATGCCCCATATATAAAAGTAAGATTAGCGCTAATCCTATTACTTTTAGGGATGGGATAAATGATGCTGGTGTGGCGAGGGCCTGGCACCAGATCAGGTTGTTCTAATTTCAGGACTGAATATATATTTTGATTGTAAATATTGAGTTCTGAAGTTGGGATTTACCCCCCTCGGACAGGTGGATACGGGACACGACCCCGTTGACCCGTCTGCGTGTAGACTCCCTGAGGCTTGTACCCTCTATGTCAGAAAAGCGGACGTTAAACCCTATTCACTCACTCACTCACTATAAATTACAAAATATGTGAATACCCCGAAAACTGACTAACCCGAAAACTGGCGTCTTGACCATATGTTCACCTTGTTTGTAAGGCAAAAATGAGGGATTAGCTTCGTTTAACGATGCCAGTTCAAATTAATTTTGATTTTTTTTTACCACCATTTCTGTATGATTTATTTGTATTTCAATGCTTATTATATTAACTCATTTAAGTGTTCTGGAGTTATTCTCATTTATCCGTTATGATTATTATTCCCAGAATGCATTAGGATCTGACTCGCATATACTAACACAGTTGCCATGATGACAGAGAAGTTATTGTTTTCATAACTAGTTGCCCCCTTCATGATTTGTTCACCGCCAGTTGAAGAATTTAATGTGTCCATGATTTGATCCTCGAGACAGAAGTTATTGTGTCCATGATTTGTCCCCCACAGACAGAAAGTTATTGTGTCCATGATTTGTTCCCCACAGACAAAAAGTTATTGTGTCCATGATTTGTTCCCCACAGACAGAGAAGTTATTGTGTCCATAATTTGATCCCCACAGAAATAGAAGTTATTGTGTCCATGATTTGTTCCCACAGACAGAGAAGTTATTGTGTCCATGATTTGTCACCCACAGACAGAGAAGCTGTTGTCGGAGCTGGAGTTAACGCGACAACACTACCGCAGTGCCAATGAGGAGATCAAGGGGCTGCGGATGGCCCTGGAGGAGTCGCGCTCCAACGGAGACCGGCTGCACAAGGAGAGTGAACTTGTCGTGCAGAACGTCAACACCTGGGTACAGGAACAAAAGTAAGGATGCGTACTGTAACAACATAAATATTTGGATACACTTTGTTTTGAGAAATCCCTCTAAAATAGGTCCCAAAACAAATTGTATCCAAATACATTGTTAGCGTCATCACGTAATAACCCTAAATACTTGGACACCATTTGTTTTGGGAAAAATAAGGGTTTCCCAAAACAAATTGTATCCAAATGTATGGTTAGTGTGATCTCGTAATAACCCTAAATATTAGGACACCATTTGTTTTGGGAAACCCTCGTAAAATATAGGTTTCCCAAAACAAATTGTATCCAAATATAGTGTTATTGTGATCACGTAATAATCATAGATATTTGGACACCATTTGTTTTGAGAAACCCTTATAACAGGGGTTTCCCAAAACAAATTGTATCCAAATACATTGTTATTGTGACAACCATGCAGCCATACTAACCATAAATACTTGGACATTCCTTGCTGTGAGAAACCATATATTATAGGTACATGCCCACTCAGTAGACACACAATGTTCTTTATAGGAATTAAACAACTGTATAATTGTGTCACTATTCTACCAGTTCTAAAGATTACGAGTGCCCGCTATACAGATACAGTAGAACTTCGATCGCTCGAACCGGCAACGGAATCGAGTTTGAGTTCGAGCGATGCATAGTTCGAGGGAATGAAGTTTAAAAAATGTACCGTCACATTCAGTCAATAAAATCACTTATGTGAATATATGAGATGACCGATGTGACATGCCGTTGTATATGCATTACATTTGGAGGGAGAAATGAAAAATAACAAATACAATTGTAAAGTTGCTGTTTTATTCAATATTTACATGTAATTATACGTCAAATAAACCGCTATGTTCCGCTTTGCGTCTATACATACCGTATTTACCCTATGTATTGGGACACCCTTTATATTGGGACACCCCCGTTTTGGGGGAGAAATAATTATTTTTTAGGAATCAAGTTTTGGGACACATCACAATTTTAAAAAAAAATCAATAATTTCTGCACCTTAAGTATTGGGACATCTCTTTTTTTTTTTAAATACTTTTAAACACAGTCAGGGATTCCGCTGGGGAAAATAAAAAAATCGCCACTCCAATTTTTTTATTTTTTTCACCGGCTACTGGTCATGCCGACTATTGGCACGTCTCGCTATAAACAGAGGCCGTCACTGATTAACTAATATAACACAGTGCTGGGGAGGGTTCATCGCTTTGTACTTTCGTGAAATAAGCCCGTTTCTTGTGCAGACTTCTTTTTTCGCGAAGCCATCATGCGTTACGCATCTGAATAGGCAGGACGTTTACGTTTATTTAACTTAAGCGCCCACGATGCGATGATTGAAGGACAGACTGGGTCGCTACTATATTTACGCTATGAAATACACAGAATAATACACACCGTAGATTATTTTATCGACCAGTCTGAAAAATTCACGCCATGTAATCGGGCAGTGGAATCAGCGAAAAACACGCTATATAGCTGAACAGAGATTGACGAAACGCATTTCCCATCGAACTCGACTTCCGGTTCACTTCCGGGATCGTAATATTTAGGACAATTTTGGCGATTACAACTTATTTTTACGCATTTTCAACACTAATTCACAGTCTAATCGTTGATGTATATGGATATTTTTTATTGCAATCATCAAATCACTCTACATTCGCAGTTTGGTCGAGATAATACTTTTTTAATTTGGAAATTGAATTGTTTCATTTGCACACTCGGCAATTTCCGTAACATATAGTTCGGGTATTTTCCGATCATAAAAATGGGCGACATGCTTAGAAACGGAAAATAATTAAATTCAACCTGTTATTGTACCGATATAGCAATTTCACAATTTCGAGGATACAAACTTTCAATATTAATAATTGGGACACCAAAAATTATTTATTTTTTATTTATTTTATATTATGTATTGGGACACGTAGAATTTTATTTATTTTGACTGTCCCAATACATAGGGTAAATACGGTAATACTGGTATTCCCAGTGTCTAAAAATAGCACATAGCACAGTGGTTGGAATAAATATACAAACGGAAAATATAAACGAAACAATGTCAGTATACAATTATAAACACTATAAATTAACGCCTGAAGAATTCCATGATCTCGGTTTGTTTGTTATTGGCACATTACATAAAATGAATTTTGTTCAAATCACTTAATTAGCGTGGACATCATAACGCCCGTAATTCACGCCGCTATTGTTTGCGATTCGTGATTTAATGTCATCCCGCCTCAAGGGAAACTACTCAACGCGACCGCCCGCAATGGTGGAATTCGCACCTCGTTAGACAAACAGCTGATCACAGACTTACCTGTTTAAGTTATTAGCGGTAATTACCACTGTTTGACCGTCCACGGGACTAATCCACAGGTTCGACTGTTCGAGTAATTCATAGTTCGAGTTTAAGGTGATTTATTACATGAATTATATAGGAAATTTGCCGTGACTGTCGAACCAGTTCGAATTTTCCATGGTGTTCGAGCCAGACCTGTTCTAGTTATCGAAGTTCTACTGTATAATCATTTAGTAATATTTATTTTACTGATAGTGACTCGCGGTAGTATAAGGCTATTTTCATATGCAAATGAGGCATTATATTTTTTAATTATTTATACTAATTAAATGCGTCACCTGAACAAAATAATATGTTCGACAGATTGTAAGGTATGATCATTGCACATCAAAAAATAAATACAGCGAATAAATAGTAATGTCTGTTAACATTTTAAGGAAACGCGTTTATCGCCCCTGATATCAGTATGGAAATTTATGTCTGATATAAAATGTATAATAGTGCCAATCAATACGTGGGGTAATTGTGAATGAATATTTATTTTGCCAGAAAATTTCTCAGATGATGTCTCTGATATAAAGAACATTGTGTGCCTACTGAGTGGGTATGTACCTTTAATGTGTTTCCCAGAATACACTGTGTCTGAACATTTAGGTTTAGTATGGTCATCCTCTCGCCAGTAAATATCTCGCAGTCACTCCTGTACTATTAAGTCCATGATAACTTTTGAACTATTTCAATGAAATGGTTATTAACCCTTAGACCGCTATCTTATTTTTTTTTGTTGTCTGCTCATTATTTTATATTTTCCATTTTTATCATCAAAAACATGCTTTGACAGCATTTTAGAATAATTTACAACATGCTTTGACAGCACTTCAGAATCATTATGTCTCCCCCATGAATGGGGAGACATATTGTTTTTGGCTTGGTTGTCCGTCCGTCTGTCCGTCCGTCCGTATGTTCGTCTGTCCGTCACAAAATTTGTGTTGTGCATATCTCCAAAAGTTTTTGAGTCGTGAAACTTTACAGGAATACTTGTTATCATGTGAAGTTGCGCACCTGGGGTTTTAAATGCGCATTCATCCTGTATTTACGGAGTTATGGCCCTTGACTTAGCGAAAATTGGGGTTTTTCAACTTGTGTCACGCGTATCTCCAAATGTATTTCATTTAGAGTCGATTTAGAGTCGTGAAACTTTACAGGAATACTGGTCATCGTGTGAAGTTTCGCACCTGTGGTTTTAGATGCGGATTCATCCAGTTTTTACGGAGTTATGGCCCTTTGACTTAGTGAAAAATGGGGATTTTCAACTTGTGTCGCGCGTATCTCCAAAAGTATTTCAGTTAGTCGTGAAACTTTACAGGAATACTGGTCATCGTGTGAAGTTGCGCACCTGGGGTTTTAGATGCGGATTCATCCTGTATTTATGGAGTTATGGCCCTTGACTTAGCGAAAATTGTGGATTTTCAACTTGTGTCACGCGTATCTCCAAATGTATTTCATTTAGAGTCGTGAAACTTTACAGGAATACTGGTCATCGTGTGAAGTTGCGCACCTGGGGTTTTAGATGCGGATTCATCCAGTATTTACAGAGTTATGGCCCTTGACTTAGTGAAAAGTGGGGATTTTCAACTTGTGTCGCGCGTATCTCCAAAAGTATTTCAGTTATAGTCGTGAAACATTACAGGAATACTGGTCATCATGTGAAGTTGCGCACCTGGGGTTTTAGATGCGGATTCATCCAGTATTTATGGAGTTATGGCCCTTGACTTAGCGAAAATTAGGGATTTTCAACTTGTGTCGCGCGTATCTCCAAATTTATTTCAGTTAAGAGTCGTGAAACTTTACAGGAATACTGGTCATCGTGTGAAGTTGCGCACCTGGTGTTTTAGATGCGGATTCATCCAGTATTTACGGAGTTATGGCCCTTGACTTAGCGAAAATTAGGGATTTTCAACTTGTGTCGCGCGTATCTCCAAATTTATTTCAGTTAGAGTCGTGAAACTTTACAGGAATACTGGTCATTGTGTGAAGTTGCGCACCTGGTGTTTTAGATGCAGATTCATCCAGTATTCACGGTGTTATGGCCCTTAACTTAATGAAAAGTGGGGATTTTCAACCTGTGTCACGCGTATCTCCAAAAGTATTTCAGTTAGAGTCGCGAAACATTATAGGAATACTGATAATCGTGTGAATTTGCGCACCTGGTGTTTTAGATGCGGATTCACGGAGTTATGGCCCTTGACTTAGTGAAAAGTGGGGATTTTCAACTTGTGTCGCGCGTATCTCCAAAAGTATTTCAGTTAGAGTCGCAAAACTTTACAGGAATACTGGTCATCGTGTGAAGTTTCGCACCTGGTGTTTTAGATGCGGATTCATCCAGTATTCACGGAGTTATGGCACTTGACTTAGTGCTGTGGCCATTTATAGAAATCATTTTTGGGCAAAAATCTCATATACGATAATGTTGATTATATTAGGTGTCAGCTCAATTATACATGTACTTTCGGCTTTTTATGCCTGACGTTTCAATTTCCATATTTCCTCATTTTTTATTTTATCATCTCACAATATATAGCTAACTTATGCAGAAAATACAAGATAGCTACATATATGCTCAGGGGTTGAAATTTCACTCGCCCAGCTCGCCATGGCGAGTGTTTTTTGTGGCGGTCGAGTACTTTCTACAGGCACTTGCCCAGTTTGGCGAGTGAAAAATTTTGTCAGGATTTTTTTTCTGAAGAAATTGTCAATTAATTCCATCGATAACGGCTAACAAATGGTATTAATTCAGCGACCATTTGTTGTTTACAGTTTACATCAGTTTGCCGGAAGTAAGATTCAAGCAGTGTCTATGTACACGGTTACGGGTAGAATCGCTAGCGATTTTGAACACGGTCCATATCGGGCAAATTTAATTCACGGATTATTTGTCGGCTGTACGCGGCAGGGCTAACAAATAATATGACTGTGAGTATAGACTAGTGTGTGTATTATCATACGCGATCACATATATCGTATCGTAGACAGTTGGGTTAACGCGCATTTCAGACGCCAAACATAACGGCTTGGCACGAAACGGTCAGCGCCGGGTCCGAAACCATTGAATTTAGTAATTAAGGCAGCGCGCAGCGCATGCTAACATAGCCACTATAAATAAAAAAAAATGTATGTCACTCAACGCTTATAGAAAATAAGTAGCATGCAAGCCTCTGAGCAAATTCGACTGTTAAACTAAAGCTGCTAAAAACTTTGTTGAAGAAAAAACTCTACAAAGTTTATCTCCCGATAAATAATATTTATTTGTTTGTTTATGTTCATTTAATAATTAAAATATAAATAACAATACTAGTGAATATGTCTTATCCGTTTTGGTAATGATCATACATGTATATATGTACAAGCTTCTTTTTAAATAAGATGCAACATTTACAAATATCAATTTATTTATAAAAAAAAAGTGGGCAAGTAACTTTTTGACCTGGGCAAGTACTTTTTATTTGTACTTGCCCAGCTGGGCGAGTGGAAAAAAAGTATTTTTTCCACCCCTGATGCTGCTTTAAATTCTACTTTTCCTGATAACATGCAGTGGTGGTATTGGGGGAGACATATGTTTTTGTCTGAAAAACAATCCTCTAGTTTCCATTGGAAATGATTCTGAAGTGCTGTCAAACCATGTTTTTATTGAGAAATAAGGCAAGATATAAAAGCAACAGCAGACGACAATTGTTGTGAGTAGCGGTCTAAGGGTTAATCAAAATATACCATATACTATAGATCAAGATGTGAACACTACTATGAAGTTGGGTAATTATTTCATCTTGTTGCAGAACATTGTAGTGTTTATATTATATTGTATTCATCTACGGTGTTCAACTGAATTATCTGGTGTTGCTGTTTCTCCATTTAGAAATCATGTTTTATTGATTTTTGTCGTGCCTGCTTGCAGACAGCGCCATGTAGTCGGCACATTGGCCTATGTACGTCCATACGTACATGCGACCGAGGTTAACTTTTTTTTGGATTAAGTTTTTCGGTATACATTGTACTATCAAAGCCTCGGCGGGCGCGACGTGCGGGCAGTGGCCCTCTAGTTATCATTTTAATTGTTTTAATTTATCTTGTCTATTTTCTCATGATGTTGAAGTTAACTGAACTTTGGTTGTTTTTTTGTTGGTGACATTCATTCCTAATTCAGTGCATGTAGAAAAATAAGAAATGGCGTTTGAAAGATTTTTGTTCTGTTATTTGTTGCATCAAAGTTAAACATATGGTTCTAGTAGAGGATAGTCGTGTTGGTACATGCTCCTGGTGCATATATTTGCATTATAAAGCATATATTTTGAGTTTAATAGATAACATAGGGCGAGGTGTCATCCAGACTATTGTCATTAATTATACTGGTGTTAAATAATCATCGTATTGAAGCGGTCTGCCTGTGACGATGTACAGATAGCAGCAGGCTCATCCAGTAGCCTATTTCACCAACATTGCAAAGTATATTTTTGTAGCAAAGTATACTTTAAAAGTATGCAGAATTATTATACTGAATGTATTACATTATCACAGCCAAATTGGCTGTGATAATGTAATAAATTCAGTATAATAAAAATTAATAAATTTATCCTAAGATTGAAAATTTCTCCCTTTGCAATGTTGGTGAAATAGGCTACTTGTATATTGGAGGTTTTCTTGTCTGCTCATTTATCCTGGCTACTTGCCAAAAGAAAAAGTGATGTTGCTACCAGTGTAAGGGAGGGTATACATATACCTTAAGAATTCATGTCTTTGTCGTACAGGCTCGTCTAGATCTCTTTAAACGATGTTTTCATATTTGCTCCTTTATGTTCGCTACTTGTCAACAACAGTGATTTAGCAACGAGTGTAGCCCATATCCATGCAGTCTAATCAGGGGCTACACTGTTTGCCCTTAACCACTTAATGCCGTCTCTGTGTAAGTAAACAGATGGCTGATGCTTCAGGCCAACTCATGTGCTATAGTTATAAGTAAACTGGTGGTTGGTGTTTCAGACATGCCAATGAGAAGCTGGGTAACAAGATCCGGGAACAGAGTAAGGCCATCATGCAGCTCACTGCCGAAAAGGAGTAAGTGTACCTTGTATAGTCGAGTAAGGGTATTTCCAGAATTATAGGGGATGGGGTGGGTGTGGTAGTGGGGGTGGAGTGGAAGGCATGTTTTGAAAAACCACACTACCCAATGTAATTAAATTAACTTACTGATGAATTTTTAAGGATTTTTTCAGGTGCCTTCCACTCCCCGATATAATAAATTCTGGAACCGTCCTAACTAGCTATTCTTTGACCAAATGCACGCTGACTGATGAACAATGCTGTATCAGGCATTGACGCTGATACAATGTATCGTGGTTAGTCTGTGTTTAAAAACTAGTTTTGCTGATGTTGTGAAATAATGTCACATGACGTTTCCTCAGCATTCCTATGCATTTCCTGGCCTGTACTGATTACAGTCAAACTTGCATTAAGCGACCACCTAAGGGAGATACCAAAAATGGTCGCTTAGAACAATGGTCTCTTAACACAAAAAACAAAAACAAAAATGGAAATCCGGGTACTGGTATGTCTGATTACTAGTATATGGTTTGATATTTGGATTCGGGAAATCACGAATATTAAACATTGTCACACCAGGGTGACACCGGGCTAGTCTACTGTAGGGATGGAACTCCAAGCACGTTGTGGACAGAGACAACAAGGTATATTTTTACAATGATGATGTATTTACATAAATGAAAAGCACAAACAATGGATGAATAGAATATGTCAGTACGGACAACGTCCCTTAGCAGCCACCGCCATAGGCACTTGCACAACCAAGGCACCTCCACGATTCTGGAACAGGTAGGTATAGTTCAAAAGTATACGTCATCATGATCAGGATCAATATCCAATGTTAGAGTTGAACTAATTAACTCCGGCTTCCGCCATGATGGGAGTGACGTTCTAATGACGTCGTAAAGTTACTGAGTTACTGGTACTATATGATACAGAGCCTACTTGGGCGGATGGGGCCAACAACACATCGGTGAACGTCCTTATCGATTCATCACGTCCTTGGACGGAATGACGTCACTGGAATATGCCCCACTCGAATACGCCCTTGGTCCACGCGGAGCAGAGTCCCCGCTGGTACACGGTGTCGTGTCGTGGACTCCAGAATAAATAAATATGTGTTGCGTACTGATTCTGCGCTAACTTAATAAAGTGCAACTGTGCGAAGTATTTTCATGTGCAGACTCGCAGTATTACATTACTAATTATAAACACTGTATACTCTAATCAGACTGTGGGATTCCACAGGCTGACCCAAAGCATCAGTGATTGAAATAAATTATACTTCACATCATGTCTTGGTTGCAGCTTACTGATGTATAAATCAGTGCATTTAGAGCAGAAATGTCTGATCTGGTCCATCCTGGTCGCAATAGCATTTACAATATTTACAATACACTGTGAACGTATATGACTTAATAAAATGAATGTACAGACGACTGGGTTAGGAGTTTACATGTGTCCCCCATAGAGTAATCAAAGTCGTCCAGATAATTCACGTTGCAATCGTCCAGAAAATTCACGTTACAATTGTGACATGTTAAAATTGGCAATATTCTCATGTATTGTACAGGGCGCAGACTGATATTGTACTGATTCGCAATATAAAATGCATAGCTAATGTTAGTGAACATTTCAATCGAGTTCGCCCTTCATTTACAAATACAATAAATTGCTAATGCAATTAGTCAGAGTGACATGCAACAAAAACGCATGAGAATAATATGCCATTACAATACTCACGGAATGCTCCCACATGCCAGTCCTGTAATCGTTATCATTTACACGTAAACACGACGAATTAATGAATCAATAAGTTTTGATTAAGGGAGATAATCTACATCAGCGGATACATGCCATACGGCTTTTATTGACCAAGCGTTTGGTCGAAACGGGGCCAAATAATAATAAATTAAATAGTGCAGTATTATCGAGGATACGATAACAATGCGCAGAATTGCCGGTCTTGGCAAGATTCAGACTTAAATGGCCGCATTAGAAAGTAACTACAAACATATGTACTCAACAATTCCCAGTGAAAGCTGGCTATGATTCGTGACAAACATAGAAATAAATACATTAAAATACTACCGGTAATGTTTACTGTGCACTTTTCTGAATTATTCAGGCTTTATTTTAAAGAAAGAATTTGAATGTTATTGCGAAATAAAATCGCCCAGCTGAAATCGCAAATAGGCAGTAGTGACTGCGATATAAATGCGATCACTTCGGACCAGATGTGTTTCGTCCCGGTGATTTTTACGAGTCGTTGACTGACAACCAAACCAGCTGATAGAATAATAATTTATTTACAAAGTGTTTGGTATCGTTATGCATCAGGAAAATTGAAATGGGTAAAATAAAAATGTGTGCGTATTCTGTTCACAACGATAAAAAATATTTGTTTTGAAATACGCAGATGTTTTCCCATGTGCTAAGCGACCAGTCCTGTTGTTCCCATGTGCTAAACGACGATGAGTTAATTCCCTTCAGTAATCACTAAGGAAACACCGAATCAGAACGAGGTTTCAGGTCAATAATCATAAAGAATGCACCATTCACACTTTGACAGTGACAGGGGATTTGTTTCCTTTGTTTGTGACTCGCTTGAGGCTAATTTCACCTTCAGAAAGTGACATCCTGTCAATTAATGGTCGTTTAATACACACAAACTTTGCTGTCAGTTACAAAATATTTGACCGCTGGTCGCGTTAAGGAAAAGTCTTTTAATACACTGTCATTATATAGGCCAAATGGTCGGGGGGGAATTGAAAGTGGTCGCATAAGACAAAAGTCGCTTAATGCACGTGGTCGCTTGTGCAAGTTTGACTGTATATTTATCTGTGTATAATATAGCCAGCTTTTGATATACATGAAAAATGTTAACCCTTAGAAATTTGTTTTCGTCTGCTGTTTATTTTCTATTTTTTATTTTTATCAGCAAAAACATGCCTTGACAGCACTTTAGAATAATTTACAACATGCTTTGACAGCACTTCAGAATCATTGGAAAATCATTCTGAAGTGCTGTCAAACCATGTTTTATTGAGAAATAAGGCAAGATATAAAAGCCACAGCAGATGACAATTGTTGTGAGTAGCGGTCTAAGGGTTAATGCTGGCTCAATGCAATTTGTACAACATTTTTATGTCAAATTTATATTCAACCCTTTGAATTGAACATTATCAGTTTCAAGACACACTCCATGATCTACCCACCCCCTGATTCCTCTTGTATGCAGTTACTTTTCAAAAGAAATCTAGTCATATAAGTGTAAACCTTTCTGAGCATGTACTCCGTTCTGATTCCTGATTCTCGAAATTAGGAAATGTGATTGGTTGTGACAAGAATTTGATTTGTCTCAGCCAATCAAACTGCCTGACTTTTAATACAACATTTGCAGTTTTTTTACACTTTGTCTGTGTCCATTGTAGACAACAACTGGAGTAAGTGAACAGTATGTGTCACCAAGTTGACCACCTCTGATTTGCCCTGTTCTTTCCATAACCCGATATAACTGTCTGTATACAGTGTGTGTCAGTATACCTGTTGTTCCTTGTGGACAACTACTGGAGACGATGAACATCACCTGTTAGTATACAGGTCAGGTTATTCTAATTTCAGGGCTGAATATATTTGTTCTCGTTGTAAATATTCTGTTCTGATTTTGGGATTTTCCCCCTAATGCAGCAGGTTAAAATGGGATCGAACCCGTTTGCCCGGCCTTACATGACCTTAGCTAATGATAGGCCGTTAAACACTAATAAACAAACAAACAAACACCTGTTAGTATACAGTGTGTCTGTGTGTGGCCATTGTAGACAACACATGTGCGTAACACATGCACTGTTCATTGCATAGAGGTCCACCAAACTACATCATTGATCTCACTTGTCTGTGTCACTTGTAGACAACTGCTGGAGCAGGTGAACAAGGTGCAGAAACAGAACAACAAGATCAAGATCGAGCTGGACGAGCGGAGAAACGAGTCCGAGCGGTTTAAGGCCCTCCAGAACCACTCGAGCCACCAACAAGTATTACTCAACCAGCTCCGATCTCGCCTCGAGGAGCACGAGTATGTAGCCGTCTCTGATCCCACTTACAACTGTGGCTGTCACTGGAGAAATGGGGCTTATAGGATGTGTGACCAGTGTAACTCCTGTAGCCGATTTCATCAAAATTGCAAAGTATACTTATCTAGCAAAGTATACTTTGAATTGCAAAGTACACTTATCTAGCAAAGTATACTTTGAGGGAGTAATCATTTATTTTTCCTGAAATGCATTATTTCATATAGAACTAACAACTGCATATATTTAATGATTAAAAGTATGCAGAATTATTATACTGAATTTATTATATTATCACAGCCAAAATGGCTGTGATAATAAAATAATAAATTCAGTATAATAAAAGTTAATATATTTATATTATTTATTCTTAAATTGAAGCCCCGTGCAGGCACCGGGGCGGGATCAACTGATCCTGAGAATAGTGCTGCAGTAGCCATTGCTTGTCGTAAAAGGCGACTAAACTGGCTTAACGATTGGGTTCATACTTTCCGGAACCCACTATACCGGATTTGGCCCTCATGTACATTTTTGGCTTTCTTGTATGTGAGAGTTGAGTCGGGCTATGCCCCATATATAAAAGTAAGATTAGCGCTAATCCTATTACTTTTAGGGGATGGGATAAATGATGCTGGTGTGGCGAGGGCCTGGCACCAGATCAGGTTGTTCTAATTTCAGGACTGAATATATATTTTGATTGTAAATATTGAGTTCTGAAGTTGGGATTTACCCCCCTTGGACAGGTGGATATGGGACTCGACCCCGTTGACCCGTCTGCGTGTAGACTCCCTGAGGCTTGTACCTCTATGTCAGAAAAGCGGACGTTAAACCCTATTCACTCACTCACTCACTCTTAAATTGAAAATTTCTCCCTCAAATATACTTTGCTAGATAAGTATACTTTGCAATGTTGGTGACATAGGCTACTGGTGAAGTAGCACACTCCTGTAGCTTGCTTAACCATCTATATTGCTTGTTAGAAACATGCCAGTAATTCATTGATGGAATGGCGAACAGTGCAGATGCGCAGGTTGATCTGGATTTACACCATTTCTCCAGTCACAACTACAAATGATCTTGTTAAACGGATTAGAATGTAAAACCTCATTAAATCAATCAAATAAGGAATCAATTAATGAGTCAATCCAGGATTCAATCAGTGAATCAATCAATGAATCAATTTGTCAATCAATGAATCAAAATAAAAGAATTATTAGTCAATCAGTCGGTCAATCAATCAATGAATCAATCAGAGAACAAATTAGTCAATCAATGAATCAATCAAGGAATTAATTAGTCAATCAAGGAATCCACCAACCAATCACTCGATCACATACTGTTTGCAGGATGGAGCAGGACCAGGTGTCCAGCAAGATGGCCACTATAAAGGAGCTTCACCACTCAATCAATCAATCAATCAACCATTATGTTTGCAGGATGGAACAGGACCAGGAAGTGTCCAGCAAGATGGCCACTATAGAGGACCTGCACCAGCGGCTAAAACAGAACATCGACAATATACAGCAGCTCAACTCACAGGTACATTTTTGCACTATATATCCTTGTGCACTCAAGTTCTGCTTGATGGTGGATGGGTTCTGGATTAGGGGTTAGAATACCTGACTTCCAGTCTGGAGATTGGGGGTTCAAACCTCGCCTTGGGCATCAAAAATACTTTTATAGTATTTCCATCCCACTAGTATGTTGGATGAGACTTTAATCTGTGGGCTATCTCTATATGACCTTAGCTGTTGCTGGAACGTTAAACGCATTCACTTTCACTTTTGTATACGCCCGTTTGAAAAAACTGGACGTATTATGTATTCATCTTGGGCGAGCGGGCGGGCACAGCTTGTCCACGCAATAACTAGAGTCTACTTGACGGATTGTAACCAAATTTGGTATACATGTTTATCACGGCAAGCCGAAGAAGCCTATTGATTTTCAAAAATTTCCCATGACTTATCTCCCCTTGGTGGCCATTTTTATTTTTTGCACTCTGTATCCTTGTCCACGCAATAACTCGAGTTCTACTTCACCGCTCGTAACCAATTTTGGTTTTCATGTTTATCACGTCAAGATGAATTATCTCCCCTTGTTGACTGGCCTTGCCTCGACGGGCGTATATTGTGACCTTCGGCACTCTTGTTCTACTTGACGTATCGTAACCAAATTCTATTATATTTTTTTTACATTATCACGGCAAGACGAGGAAGCCTATCGATTGTCAAAATCTTTGGATTGCGTATCTCCCCTTGGCGGCTATTTTCTATTTTCTGATTCTGTATCCTTGTCAACGCATTAGCTAAGAGTTCTACTTGACGACGGACCGTAACCAAATTCTAAATACGCTTTATCACATTTTTTTCAAGTTTCGCTAGAGATGTTGACCGCTGTAAAAGGAAGAACACAGTTGATTTTTAGTGAGTTATCTCCCCTTTTTGACTGGCCATGCGTATATTGTGACTTTCGGCACTCTTGTTGTTGAATGTCGTACCTGTTTCTTCGTAGTTCATCATTTCATCATTGTAATAATACATTGTTTCACAGCTGAGCTCGTTACAAAAAGACAACCAAAGATTACGAAGCGACCTTGAGCGAGAAATTGGTACGCGACAAACCCTGGAGTTGCAGATTGAGAGCAAGGAACAAACTATAAATAGCCTGAAAACTCAGCTCGACGCGAAGAAACACCTATTAATAGAACATAGTTCACCCCTGAAGGACCATGATCGTGCTGTAAGTATATTTTGTGTATGTACATGTGTTTGTCCTGCATGATCGTCTTCTATTATACTCGGACCAATGCTGGGCATCCTCACATTGAGGTGTTGATCGTCGCTATATGTGGCTGTGACTGGAGAAATGGGGGTTTTGCGACCAGTGTAGATCCAGATCAGCCTGTGCATCCGCACAGTCTGATCAGGATCTGCACTAGTCACCATTGCATCAATGAAACACTCGTCATAGCTTCCAACAAAGCAATATACAGTATACACACGTTAATTCAAAGTGCATCGGGGCCGTAACCAGAGGTAAAAACCAGATAAGGCAAACCCAGTCTTGATATGGGGGGTCAGGGAGCATTCTCCCCGCCACCATCCCGGGGATTTGTTTAATTCTTAGCATAAAAAAGAATAGGCAAAATCTGCCTCATCCTGGTTACGGTACTGTCCATGGGACTAAGGAAAATACTTGGACTTAGCGAAAATTAGTTAAGAAGAGTTATTATAAGAAAACATGTACTTGGGACCAAGCATTTATTATCAGTAGTTTGACTTCAGAGAGTTTGAGTTAATGAGTGTAGACTGTAGATCGTTATCAGGCCACAGGAGAGTGCTATTTGATCAGGAGCTACATTGGTTACAAATCCAATAAGCCACATTTGTCGAGTCACTGCCACATTTTGTTCTGACATGTATCACCAATATATAGTATGTTTTCTGCCTCGGGTGCCGGTATTTATGTGTGCTGTATTAGTCCGCATTGTGTGTTTATAATTGTATAGTATCCATGCACTAAGTAACCGACATGGACTTGTTCAGGTTAATTTTTAAATAACAAAATGGGTTGTATAACCCTTACAATGCTGAATTACATTTTGTCGTCTGCTGTTTATTTTGCTTAATGAAAAACCTCGCTTAGGAGTGCGTTAGAAGAGTCTAAGGTACTATCAACAGCAGACGACAATTTTCGTTTCTGGCATTCTAAGGGTTCAAAACGTAAACTATGCAGAAATAGTGGGTTGCTCACTCCGCTGCCAGTGACTGCCAGGGTAGATAACCACGTAACAACTGGCTAGTTTGGGATGTGACGGTCATCTCCCCTGAAATAATGGATTTTTAGCAGTGCACCTAATTAACAGATTCAAAAACTTCCATAGCTCCTACTAATCCCAAGGTCAAGGTCACAGGCTTAGTGCATTCTCAAAACATAACATTTGAGGGTAAATGTCTTATAACTTCTGTTTCCTTTGTAGAACTTCATATTCCTCTAATGGTTCTCATTATGTCATGACAATTTTATGGGGGGTCAGGGCCCTTGTGGAGGGGGGCGGGAGGGGGGTTGCGGGTTGGGTGGGGGTATACTGTAAGTCCTCGTATACTGACAAATTTATTTGGGCTCTAAAAGACATATAACGGAAACGCATAGATTATAGTATTTCATAGTTTTATTTCTTCATAGTCATACGATGTCGGACTTAATAGTTTGAAAATAATTTTCACACAAGAAATTATAACCTCTATATATACAGTTTCAAGTATTCTGGGTGGATTGGGTTTGTGTTGAATTGTGGGTAATGTTTCAGGAAAGTCTCTCTTCATCGTCTGAGAAAACATCATCGAGCTCAGACGGTGACCAGGTAACGAAGTACCACATTACCGTGCACCGCCGTATATTATAACTGCCAATAACAATCGCAGCATAATTATATTCATATTTGTATCAGCTGTAGACATGTATGTATAAATGTATAATTCCAGCACAAAAATATTTACACAATTCCCTAACATTTGATAGGTCCGTAGCAAGTCTCTGTCCAAAATTTATATCCCAGTAGACTCCCATGCTGAACTACTTTCCGTAACCGTGAGGCGCAGTTAAAATAATTCTTAAGAAAACGGAAAATAAACACAATTTCTTGATGAATTTATTTCAAATGCTGGAATTATAAGGAATGAATGGCCTTTTTGTTTGTGGAATTTATCGGGTATAATAACTAAAGTCGCGGGAATACTGGACGAGGCCTTCCGGCCTTCGTCCAGTATTCCCGCGACTTTTCCAAGTTTATACCCCGATAAATTCCACAAAAAGGCCATTCATTCCTATAATAACTAGCTGACCACCACCAAGGTATATCCAGCTAATCACACCTCGATTTCAAACTCAAGCAATTTCATTGGCAGAGACTCGGCTCAGAAAATCATATCAATCTATTTGTAAAATAGAAACACAAGCTTGCATCATGGTGTAATGTTGTTCAGGTAATTCTGAGACTATGGTTATAAAACTCACAAGCAGTTTCTCAAAATTTGTATATGAAATCGGGAAGTTTGATTGGCTGAGGCTCTCGTCTTTTACCAATCAAACTTTCCAATTACAAGTACCGGTATGAAAATAAGTAAATGTTGAGACAGCTTTATAACCATGGGCACCGAATGGAAATACCTTGGTGCTGGTCAACTATGCCTCGGGTGAATATAGATTCAGGCGGGCACTATGACAACATAATGACTGTGTCGAATCACAATAACTTGTAATGTTACTGTCGACTATGCCATGTTAACAACCTGCTTCATATAATTTAACATTTTGTTTTTATGTATATGTATTCCGAAAACATTTTCAGTTTACATACAGTAGCCACCCTGACTGTCCGTCCGAAAAAGATTTTGGGTACATAAAGTCAACACCCTGTCCATCCGTCCGTTCATCCGAAAACATTTTCAGGAAACACAGTCGCCACCCTTTCCTTCCTTCCGGTGTGTCCATCCGTTAAATCTTTTTGGTACCTACTATCTATGTAACTAAGTCGGATTGACTTTATATTTCATATGCTTATTAGTCATCATCTATATCTTAATTCTGTGCTTCACTCATGCGGCCCCTGTGTCCAAGGTCAAGGTTAAATGACTAAAATGTTTGCATTAAAAAAAATGTTTAGTAAAGTTTTCCGAGGGGTAGACACGCACACATCCACCAGTGCTACTGATTTATTGTGCTAGACAATTTATACCAATATATTAATTCCAGCGCTGAATTTAACTGCTGTCTAGTTATAGTAGAATGTACCGTAATAACCCTAGGTATTTGGACACAACGTTATTATAATAAACCAGTACAACCAGACTAACCAGAAGCAATGTGACACTCTTTGTTGTGGGAAACCATAGAAGCATGTATGTGTTTCCCAGAATATATTGTGTCCCAGAATATTTAGGGTTATAACGGTGGTTTAGTAGTGATTATCTGATGCATATATTACATGTAGTGCAGGTGTGCAAATGATCAAGATGGTCAGGGTCTGCACGGGCTACAAATGTGACAAGTCTCTTTTTCAGCCGTCGTTCCAAATCCAGTACGGCTATTTTCCCATATCAGAGATTGTCTGGGGTGTGTCACACATGTTCTTTTGACATATTGGATAAAATGTACCGTACATCATATACCACCAGCTTATCCCCAGATCAGCATGCACATCCACACATTGCAATATAAAACCCTTTCAATGTGAGGAACTATAATTGTTGGCTAGTGTTGTTTTCCCGTGTAGCTGACTGCGAGATAACTTAATTATGTCTAATCTCACGGTGGCCGTGTGGCAGTTACACCCTCCGTTCCCGCCCAACCTACGCCCACTGTTCATGGGAGACTCAGTTCACACCCTGATATTGTCTCGTTAAATATCAATCCCATGATAATTATCAGCCAATGAAGCTGCTGCCGTAGGACTGAATGTTATGTAATTTTGGGACGTGTCCAATTGGGTAGTTGGGTAGTCCCAGAAAAGCAATTTTGAAACATTTGGACCGTCAGTTGAGAAAAGTGACCTTGAAACATTTGGACCACTAGCTGAGAAAAGCGACTTTGAAACATTTAGACAACTTGCTGAGAAAAGTGACCTTGAAACATTTAGACAGCTTGCTGAGAAAAGTGACCTTGAAACATTTGGACTGCTTGCTGAGAAAAGTGACCTTGAAACATTTGGACTGCTGGCTGAGAAAAGCGACCTTGAAACATTTGGACCACTGGCTGAGAAGTGACCTTGAAACATTTGGACCGCTGGCTGGGAACAGTGACCTTCAAACATTTGGACTGCTGGCTGACAACAGTGACCTTCAAACCTTTAGACTGCTGGCTGAGAAAAGTGACCTTGAAACATTTGGACCACTGGCTGAGAACAGTGACCTTCAAACATTTGGACTGCTGGCTGACAACAGTGACCTTCAAACCTTTGGACTGCTGGCTGAGAAAAGTGACCTTGAAACATTTGGACCGCTGGCTGAGAAAAGCGACCTTGAAACATTTGGACCGCTGGCTGAGAAAAGCGACCTTGAAACATTTGCGACCTTGAAGCATTTGGACCGCTTGCTGAGAAAGGTGACCTTGAAACATTTGGACTGCTGGCTGAGAACAGCAACCTTGAAATGTTTGGACTGCTGGCCAGCGACCTTGAAACATTTGGAATGGGAAAAGCGACCTTGAAACATTTGGACCACTGTCTGAGAACAGCAACCTTGAAACATTTGGACCACTGGCTGAGAAAAATGACCTTGACCTTGAGAAAAATGACCTTGACCTTCAACAATTGGAGATATTCGTCATCTTGTACATTCACTCGGTCAAATCAGAATCTAATCATTTTGCTGATTGCAGTTGAGTGACTGGGTGGCGATCAGGGTAGACCCTAATCAGACTGCGCAGATGCGCAGGCTGAGCTGGGGCTACGCTGGTTGCACACGTCGTAACTTATCTCAGCTGTGGAACCATATTCAACTGGAGGCTGATTCGTTATCCTCCAGTGAATACTTACTTGGACATAGTTTATACAATGTCTGACCAACTTAGCCACAGGGCCTATACTGTTACACTGCCATAAAAATGGTAACGAATACAATTTTATTTGCCTGTGTGAATGTACAGAATTGGCAGAATCTATGCTGGTTGGTCATGTCTGTTTGCTATCTCGCCCAGTCATGAAAAAAAGCCTTTAACACTTAAAATGCGGGAAACGTGAATAGTCGGCTGCTGTTGTTTTATATTTTATCTTATTTCAATAAAAACATGATTTGACAGCACTTTAGAATCATTTCCAAAGGAAATGATTCTAAAGTGTTGTCAAAACATGTTTTTTGCTAAGAAAAAATGAAAATAAAAAATAAACAGCAGACGACAATTTTAATTCAGCACTTATAAGTAAATACATTGTTTCGTTATTTAGTCCATGAAATGAATGTGATGTTTCTGACAAACAGTTTAGCTCCTTATCACTTTGAGTGTAATGATCAGGATCTCTGCTATTAATCTTTGTCTACAGTTTCTACACTGGTTTAAAATTTGCTAATGTCCATTCTCTCAACCACTAGTATGATGAATGCCTACCACTTGTAAAGCATAAGTTGGCCATCATCTGAAAAACCTAATCCTTGCAAATATGCGACCAGTGTAGCCTCAGATCAGACTGCGCATCTGGGGCTGTGCTGTTCGCTATTTATCAAATACCACATCCAAAGTACCATTTGTGAATATATTTGTGCACGATGAAACAGGGTAGGTGTACGTAGAATGTAGATTTACAATTGTTGGGAAGGTGGTAAGTTGGCGTTTATCGGCGAGGTAATCGTGTATGTATGTATACACCCAATGTGATCGTTATTACCAAGGCCAGCATTGCTGACAATGTGTACAGATGTTGCTTACTAATTAGCTAAAGATATAAGGCCCATGCTTCATACATACCACTTGCCCACAAAATGATGCTTAGGAGATTTGGCCTCTCACTGCTGAGAAAGGGCATCGGACAGCCAGTTCCGTCATTGTCCATCCTGGTCTATTGCATATTCGCTTAACCCTTTCCCTCTTTTTGCGATATTTCGACTCATCCAAATCCAAAACATCTGAATAAAAGAATGAAATGCTGGGTCAAATGATGGTTAAATTATCTGATAGAGTAGAAAACATTGTAGGAAAAGGAGAAATTGCTTGTTACAAGCAATTTCTCCTTTTCCCACAATGTTTTCAAAAGACAGAGGCGTGAAAAGTCGTCTCTATCAGGGAAAGGGTTAATCAGATGACAGTGTTTTTTTTTGGCTACTCATAGTAATATTATTGTATTAAAGGTACATGCCCACTCAGTAGGCACAGAATATAGGGAGACAGATAGTTTTGTATATTCTGTAGATATGACATTTTCTGGCAAATAAACGTTCATTCACCATTATACCATGTATCGATTGGCATTATTATACATTTTATATCAGACGAAAATTTCCACACTGACCTCAGGGATGATAACCGTGTTTCCTGAAAATGTTAACGGGCATTACTATTTATTATCTGTAGTTATTGTTCGATGTGCAATGATCATACTTATAATCTGTCGTACATATTATTGTATCCCCTGGACTCCGTTGGGGGATACTATGGATTTGACAGCGCGCCGCGTCCGCGTCCGCCGCAGACACTTCTTGTCCGGAGCATAACTCGAACACCCTTTGGAATATTTTCATGAAACTTCACACATGCATAGACCACGACCCGAAGGTGTGTCGCGCACAAGAATGACAACTCTTGCATAGCTAATTTTTTAGTTATCTCCCTTTTTTGTTTCTCGCACTGATTTCGTGTCCGGAGCATAACTCCACCACCCTTTGGAATATTTTCATGAAACTTCACACATGCATAGACCACGACCCGAAGGTGTGTCGCGCACAAGAATGACAACTCTTGCATAGCTTAACACATTCAATTCAATGAAACTTAACACATTCAATTAGACCACGAACCGAAGGTGTGTCGTGCACAAGAATGACAACTCTTGCATAGCTAATTTGTTAGTTATCTCCCTTTTTTGTTTTGCGCACTCTACAAACTGGACAATAATGCATGAAGACCTGTTTTCTCGTCTGCTCTGTACACCTTTTCTCCTGTGCTCTGTACACCTTACCTGTAGAGAGAACAATAGAGACTGGGAGAACCATGTGCTAGCATGGGCTAGCATGTGCAAGTGTCCAGTGCTTGACCACTGTTGACCACGGGTAATTTATACAGGTAAATTACTACATTGGATATTACATTTCCGTAAACTGTGTTGAAAATATTGTGGCATTATGTGGACCTGTGCAGATATATGTAGATAAATATAGGACTATTAAAAAAAAAATTCTGGGCTCCAGTAGCAAGCATTATTATTTTTAAACTTTTTTTTTCCATTTTTTTTTTCATTTTTTTTTTTTCATTTTTTTTTTTTCAAATTATTTTTCTATTTTTGTCTAGTAGCATAAGGTCGTAAGTGCTATATACAGACTATTCACCTGTGCATGTGCTAGCATGTGCAACTGACCACTGACCACTTACAGGTAATTTATACAGGTAAATGATTATATTACATTTCCGTAAACTGTGTTGAAAATATTATGGCAATATGTGGACCTGTGTATATATGATATGTAGATAAATATAGGACTATTAAAAAACATTCTGGGCTCCAGTAGGGAGCATTATTCTTTTCTTTTTTTTTTAATTTAATTTTATTTTTCCATTTATTTTTTTACATTCTTTTTCAATTTTTTAACTGACCACTAACTTATTACAGGTAATTTATACAGGTACATTATTACATTTTCGTAAACTGTGTTGACAATAGTGTGGCAGTATGTGGACCTGTGCAGATATATGTAGATAAATATAGGACTATTAACAAAAATTCTGGGCTCCAGTAGCGAGCGTTATTATTTTATTTTTTTTTGTATATTACATTTCCGTAAACTGTGTTGACAATATTGTGGCAGTATGTGGACCTGTGCAGATATATGTAGATAAATATAGGACTATTAAAAAAAAATTCTGGGCTCCAGTAGCAAGCATTATTATTTTTAATTTTTAAACTTTTTTTTTCCATTTTTTTTCTTCAAATTCTTTTTCAATTTTTGTCTAGTAGCATACGGTCGTAAGTGCTATATACAGACTATTATCATATAATAAAACAATTATTGACTAGTGAGCCATAGAATATAATCTGATATTCTATGGCTCACTAGTCAATAATTGTATAATATGTTCGGGCCAGTGAAAATTGCTTTCGGGCCCAGGCTTGAGGTCAAGGCGGGACAAGGCGAGGCATCTGATTCCGCGGAATTCTTGTTTACTTATCTCCCTTTGTTGTTTCGTGCTCTGATTTTGTATCCAGAGCATAACTCGAACACCCTTTGGAATATTTTTATGCCCCACCACGATAGTGGAGGGGGCATTTAGTGTTACCCTTGTCCGTCCGTCTGTCCGTCCGTCCGTCCGTCCGTCCGTCTGGCACACATTAGGGTACTTATGTGGCTAGCCCCACAGGGTTATGGACTTGTTAAAGGATAGGGTTGGTTACAATTAGCCACCTAAAAAATAGTTTTATGTGGCTAAAAATCGTTTTATGTGGCTAATATTTAACATGTGATAAGCCACATAAGTACCCTAATGTAAGAACGTCCGTCCGTCCGTCCGTCCGTCCGTCCGTCCGTCCGTCCGTCCCGTCCGTCCGTCCGTCCCGTCCGCACACACGAATGGGTATTTGTTGTAAGCGTACGGGGATCTTATTGGGTAGGGTTAGGATAGTGTTGGGTACTCTTGTTGGGTATTTTTATACAGTAAAAACCCAACAAGTATTCATTCGTAGGAACGTGCGTCCCGTCCTCCCGTCCGTCCGTCCGTCCGTCACAAAACTTTAACACTCGGGTAAATGTCTCATAATTTCTTCATCCTTCGACCGATCTGCTTCATATTTTATATACACATTGCTCTGATGGTTCACTACCGCCCTGTGCCAAATCCACGTTCGTCCTGCCCCCGCCAAGCCCAGGGTCAAGGTCACATACTTGGTGCTTCAAAAACTTTAACGCTCGGGTTAATATCTTATAATTTCTGTTTTCTTTCACGGATCAGCTTCATATTTCATATACACATTGCTCTAATGGTCCTCTACCGCCCTGTGCCAAATCCACGTTCATTCTGCCCCCGCCAAGCCCAGGGTCAAGGTCACATACTTAGTGCTTCAAAAACTTTAACGCTCGGGTAAATATCTTATACTTTCTGTTTTCTTTCATGGATCATCTTCATATTTCATATACGCATTGCTCTAATGGTCCTCTACCGCCCTGTGCCAAATCCACGTTCGTCCTGCCCCGCCAATCCCAGGGTCAAGGTCACATTCTTGGTGCTTCAAAAACTTTTAACGCTCGGGTTAATATCTTATAATTTCTGATTTCTTTCACGGATCAGCTTCATATTTCATATATGCATTGCTCTAATGGTCCTCTACCGCCCTGTGCCAAATCCACGTTTGTCCTGCCCCCGCCAAGCCCAGGGTCAAGGTCACATACTTGGTGCTTCAAAAACTTTAACGCTCAGGTAAAAGAAAATTTTGACTTGGAATTTGGCCTCATTTATTATCAAAGCGATATGTGGGACATCCGTGTTCTATGAACACATTTTCTAGTTTATTAAACTTCACACATGCATAGAAGACGACCCAAAGGTGTGTCGCACGTAAGAATGACAACTCTTGCGTCGTTAATTTCTTAGTTATCTCTCTTTGTTGTTTCGTGCACTGATTTTGTGTCTGGAGCATAACTCGAACACCCTTTGGAATATTTTCATGAAACTTCACACATGCATAGACCACAACCCTAAAGGTGTGTCACGCAAAAATGACAACTCTTGCATCACTAATTTTTTAGTTATCTCCCTTTGTTTTTTCTGTCACTGATTTTGTCTCCGGAGCATAACTCGAACACCCTTTTTTCAAACTACTTGTGTATCTGGGGAGGGGGATACACATGCGCTTGTCGACAAGCGTCCATTTCTAGTTTTTTTAAGTGACACATTTAATTAGTATAAATAAATAAAAAATATACCTCATTTGCATATGAAAATAGCCTGATATCGCCGCGAGTCGCTATCAGTAAAATAAATATTACTAAATGATTATATCTGTTTTCTCACTAAGTCAGGTCAGGTTAGTTGAATTTCAGGGCTGAATTTATATTTATTTCGATGTAAATATTCCGTTTTCCCCCCAATGCAGCAGGTTAAATGCAGGTTCATGTTGGGAAGCAGAATTTCTTGCATTTATTTGGGTCAGTATGTGTACAAGACGACAGCAGACGACAATGTTTGTTTCCCACATTCTAAGGGCAGTGAATGTAATCCAAGATGAAACTTTGTAACGGAGTTGACAGATCTGCATTACACTGGATGTATACGAGGGGAGTTCAATAAATTCCAGGAAAAGTCCTGTAAAAGACTCATTTTTTTAGCGCGCCTTCCGAAAGGAAGCCGTGCTTATGGCATACCCTCGGCGTCGTAGGCGTCCGTCCGTCCGTCCATCCGTCCGTCTTCAAAAATTATAATGGCCTATATTTTCTGTTTCCTTGCTTGGATTTGCTTCATATTTCACAAACGCATTGCTCCAAGGGTCCTCTACTGCGCTGTGGCAAATCCATGTCCGTGCCGCCCCTTCTAAGCCCAGGGTCAAGGTCACATACTTTGTGCATCTCGAAACCTTAACGCTCAGTCGCTCGGGTAAATAATGGCCTATATTTTCTGTTTCCTTGCTTGGATTTGCTTCATATTTCACACACGCATTGCTCCAAGGGTCCTCTACTGCGCTGTGGCAAATCCACATTCAAATGTGCCCTTGGTTCCTTTGCTGCCACCGGGCGCGCTTCGTTGTCCTCTGACAACTCTTGTTAACCCTTAGACCGCTCGCTACACACAACAATTGCCGTCTACTGTTGTTTTTATATATTGCCTTATTTCTCAATAAAAACATTGTTTGACAGTACTTCAGAATCATTTCCAATGGAAATGATTCTCAAGTACTGTCAAAGCATGTTGTAAATTATTCTAAAGTGCTGTCAAAGCATGTATTTGATGATAAAAATGGAAAATAGAAAATAAACAGCACACAACAAAAAATTAAGATAGCGGTGTAAGGGTTAAATTATTTGTCTAAAAACGCACGTGATTTGCAGATACATATATTTTCTTCAATTGGGAATGTAATTTACCGAAACTCGATTATGAAAAACTGAAGATCGATAACCATAGTAACGTCATGTTCTGTGACCCGGCGCACTTGCGACGTCAAGAACCGCTTTTTGCCAAAATATTGACGTTTTCGATTGATTGAATATGGCACAGTATGAAAACTAATTATATTTCAATTATGAATTTGTCATTCAGCAATCACTAACGTAATGTACATACATGTAATTTGGTGACGTCAAAATCATTTTATGACGTCATGCGTCAATCTCATGGACGCCATCTTTGATGCAGTACAAATGGCCACCGAACAGAAAAATTCAATTCAAATTTTGTGCCATGTTGGGTAAATCTCGCAAAGAAACCACTGATATGATGATCCGTGCCTATGGTGCCGACTGTATGTCACAAACAGGATATACGAGTGGTTCGGGCGGTCAAAAATGGACGCGATCCATAGAAGGTGACGAGAGGGCGAGCCTGTTGACGCCACAATGTCGGACATCGTCAGTGAAATTTCGTCGCGCCTACAACAAGATGGAAGGTTATCCGTGTTTGAACTTGCTGATGACATTAATATCAGTGTAGGATCGGCTTACAGTATTACTATAGACTATTTAGGTATGTGCCCGCTTGATCCCGAGGTTGCGTTACCTCAGGCATGCGATATCCAAGAAGCGCGAACGTCTCAATGTCAGGAATGTGGTGTTTCACCAAGACAATGCACCCGCGCATAGGAGCGCTGTTGTGTAGACGACGATCGAGAAACTGGGGTTTAAAATATTGGAGCAAGCCCCATACTCTCCAGATTTGTCCCCTGCAGACTTCTTTCTATTTCTGCGGCTGAAAAGTATGCTCCAGGGCGTCAAATATACTGGAAAGTCAGAATTGTGCACCGGGCGCACAATTCTGACTTTCCAGTATATTTAACGGCCCAGAGCATACTTTTCGTGTGTGCAGGGCGCGCTATGTCAGTTCAAGACAGGGATTTTCAATGTGCATTTGCGAGTTGGGTTGTGCGTCACCAGAAGTGTGTACGGTGTCAGGGATGATACTTCAAAAATGAATAACATCTAGCCAATCAATATGACAGGTATGAGCATGTTAGCTTGAAACACACACATGGTACATAACAGTCTGTAAGACATGTACTTTTGCAAATGCGTAAATTTGACGTTGCACCGGGTATCGTAACCTGTCGTTGCTATGACGACAGCCATGCGCGACTATGTAAGCAGCATACTACAATTGTGTACGATTTGTTCTCAGATTATGCTAAATATCAGTCAATTTGAACGATCGATGTAGCGTCATGGAATTTATTGAATGCCCCTCGTATAATGTCGTGTTCCTTTTGTCAGCTGCCTACTTATATTCTGCATATAGTTACCATCAAATACATCTCGCTGCCTTGACCTTGTGTAGCATGTATGAATAAAGTATGGTTTTATCTTGTTCTTGTACATACATCATGGTGATACAGAATGTGTATTTCCCTCGAGTGTTCACACTTTTGTTGTTCATTGTTTCCCGTCCTTACATAATTGATGTTGCGGCATTAGTCTGTAACTTTTATAAATATGTTTGTGACACAGGTGGAAGACTCGGACCTGTGACACAAAAAAATGCCAATTACAAAAAATCCATTACACCACCAACTTGGTCTCATACAGTACTATCTTCTAATATGGACTTTTGGTAATGGCCATTTTTTTTGTGTCACAGGTCCGAGTCTTCCACCAGTGGTTTATGACCATGAAATTTCTTCAAAGATCAATACTGTTTTCCATAATTGATGTCGCAATATTTTAATTATGCTTCTGTTCTGAAACTGGCGTGTTTAATAATGTCAGTTCTGTAAAATATGAATTACTGTAAAATGTTTGAATGTAGTTACCGGTAGTTATAGAAACGTAACACTTTATACTCCCGTAACATCTGGTATGGGAGTATATAGAAGAGTGTTTGGTTTCAGCAACTAATATGCCGTGCAACATATAATATATGTGGCTGTGACTGGAGAAATGGGGCTTATGGGACTTGTGACCAGTGTAGCTGCTGATCAAATAACACACTCCTGTAGCCTGATAATGATATATTATGGTGTTTAATTAAAGGAAGGACAAACAGGGCAGATCCTGATCAGACTGTGCAGATGCACAGGCTGATCTGTATCTACACTGTTCGCAAAACCCAAGAGCCCCATTTCTTCAGTCACAGCTGCATGTAACTACAACTGCTCATACAGATACTGTCCTACCAAGGATGGAAAGATATTTCCACCGGCTACCTGGGAGGTTTCACTGTAATTCTCAGTGGGTGGCAGGTGGGAGCATGCGATGGGTAATTTAACGATCGGGGTTCATCCTTACCGGAATCCCGAGCGAGACCTGGTTTGGCATTCTTGTATGTGACAGTTGAATCTGGTTATACCCCTTATGAGAGTATTACGATTATTCCTCATCCTATTTTAGGGGAAGAGGCCAAGTGACTTTGGTGTGGTATGGACCTGGCACCTGGTCGGGTTATTCTAATTTCAGGGCTGAAGATATTTTTTTCTATGTAAATATTTTGTTCTGAATTTGGGATTTTCCCCCCAATGCAGCAGGTTAAATACGGGATCAGTAAATACGGGATCAGTGAATACGGGATTCACTGCCTCCCCCCCCCCCCCCTTAGCCATTAAACACCAATAAATAAAATCCACCGGCCACTAGTATACATGTGCACCTGCCAACTACCGGCTACTACTAGCATCAATTGCCAACGATTAGCGAGCCATTCCCACTGGCTCCCGTTATTACTATATCCACCGGTTATTAAGGCATCAAGATAATATTTATCTACACTCACCTGGCTCGGTAATTAGGCAGTTAGATTACCTGGAATTATTGCTTGGCATAACAATGCTGCCCGCTATGAGAACAGTGCCCAAGATTACTTTGTGACCAGATCTGCCTGTGAATTGTCATCATTGTTATCAGGGTCTTCACTGTTTACCGGTTTGTCAGTGAGACATCCCTGATGTCTACAATAAACGTTTTAGATCCTTATTTTAATGCTGAAGTATGTTGGCTGATTGACATTGACACTGGTTAAGACATGATTTATGGCCATTATGCCATGGTGTGTTACATATAATAGCTAACAGTAGACCGTATGGTAGTGGTATGGCAGTGTACATATCAGGAATTGCTCATTATGATCCAACCCAGACAAAAATGTACAGCTGGATATATAGGTCAGCAGTGACAGAAAATCTGACCCAAATGTCTTAGTAGTACACATATAGCCGCAGCTATTTTTGCACAGTTTGATCATGTCTGATATTGTTTGCCACTGTGGCTATAAATCCCTCACGATGCAGCAAGCATTCTATTGGCATCATGCAGCCGGAGATAAACGTTGTCGTACACACACGCTATTTAGGCCTCCGAACTACATTTCCCTAAATAAACGTCTCGACAACTACTGGAACAATTTGCATGGGATATATATAGATTGCAGACGGCTTAGATATTCATACTTTGCTATAGTTTTATTGATTGACAATTTTACAATATACGGCAAATATAATATCATAAACTCACCTAATAAAGTGTGTATTAGCAGAATTCTTGGGTCACTCTCCATGAAGTAGAAAATAAACAAATAACGCTTCCAGTGCAAATTTGGAAATACTACTCCCGTCATAACGCTTATGTAATGTAATTTTTTTAGAGTTATGTACTCGGAACTGCAGCTGCCAATGATGTAGCTCTCACATTTCAGAGTTATTTCGAGAAAGCTTACATGTAAAACTGTTACAACAACTTTCATAATTTTTTCAAAATAACTCTGAAATGGCTGCCGATAGATATGACAGGACGGTGTTACCAGCAGATTGTAGTCTGCACATTTCTGTGCACATCTGATCTTTATGACTGGAATAGTTGCTGAGATCTATGCTGGTTGGTCATGTCTGTTTGATATCTCCCCCAGTCATGAAAAAAAGCCTTTAACCCTTAAATGCGGGAAACGTGAATAGTCGGCTGCTGTTGTTTTATATTTTATCTTATTTCTCAATAAAAACATGATTTGACAGCACTTCAGAATCAACAGCACTTTAGAATCATTTCCAAAGGAAATGATTCTAAAGTGTTGTCAAAACATGTTTTTTGATAAGAAAAAATGGAAAATAAAAAATAAACAGCAGACGACAAATTTAATTCAGCACTGTAATGGTTAAATAACAAGCGCAGGGGACATACATGACCAATTGTGTAGTATCCCAGTATTTAGTACGCGGGGTGGGATGCATTAGGGATTAGAACACCTGACTTCCAATCTGGAGACTTTTTTAGAATGTGAGAAACAAATATTGTCGTCTGCTGTTGTTTCATATGTTGTAGTTATTCTTAATAAAAACATAATTGGACAGCACTTAATTTGGAAATTGGACAGCACTTCCTTTGGAAATGATTCTAATGAGCTGCCAAACCATTTTTTTGTTGATAAAAATCTAAATTAAAAAATAAACAGCAGACGACATAATTTAATTCAGTATTGTAAGAGCTTGAATGGTATTCTGTGTTTATTACATCACAAGGCAACTTCCTGCAGCCAGGTTACAACAGAATGGTTTATTGTGATTGTGAATCTAATTTCCACATCTGCTTCTGCACGTAACTTGAACCAGTCTGGGGAATAATGGTCGTATGATCCATGATTAACCTGTGACAAACTCCACTTGCAGGACAATGGCACATGTACGAACCTTCTAATGTGTTGCCAATTTTGAAAATGAAGTCACTGTTATTTTGACTAATATTTATTCAATGACTTGCAGTGAATTACTAGGATTCCTTGGAAATATAAATCGATCTTATATGGTTTGAAACAGTAAAAAAACATATTTTATTTATTGCTTTTTATTGGAAATGGCCAGACTGTGGAGTCAAAAACATGTTACATGTACTTTTTACAAAAACAATTTAAATGAAAAAAAAAAACAGCAGATGTCAATATTTGGTTCCCACCTTTTCATGGTTGAACAAGTACTTACCCAAAGGTTGAAGTTTAACTCCCCTAATGTATGAATTATGAGATAGTCTTGTCATTTATGAAATCTGAAATGTATTTGTACATTGTTGATGTTAGAAATACTGTTTGTCAGTTTCAGTGTAAGATCATGTTATTTTTCTGGTTCCAGGCTTGTGGCATGTGACTTTTGGCCGGTGCGTCCATTTGTTTGTCCATCTGCCGTGTGTTTGTCTGTCCCACTTGCATCAACATATTTGCCCCAGACTCTCTAACAAAACTTTAATCATCAGTATAAATAATTTGAAATATTTTGTTTAACCATTACAATGCTGAATTCAATTTTGTCGTCTGCTGTTTGTTTTTTTCTTATAAATGTACTAGTCTGAAACTAATTTTGTGGCTACTGGATTGGTCCTTCAATTAACATATCACAGTCCATTCCTGTTATTTAGAGTTTGACCCTTATTACGCTGAATTAAATTTTACCATCTGCTGGAAATGTTTTATTATCAATATCTCGATAAAAACCTGTTTAGGCAGCTCATGAGAATCTTCTCCCCTGGAGACAATTCTCATGTGCTGTCAAAACAGGTTTTTTGTTCAGAATTAAGGCAAAAATGAAAAACAGCAGACGAGAATGTTCGTCTCCCGCGTAGTGAGGGTTAAAGGGTTGCACCCATAAAAACTCTCTTTCACTGCCATTGAATAGGGAACTTGTGTACCAACAAGCCATAGTTCGTGCTTCATCTTGTGACAAAATTACATGGAATTGCACTGTTGCCATGACAACTACAACTATCCACTATCTCTTCCTTGGAGACAATTCTAATGTGTTGCAAAACATGTGTTAGCAGATTCATTATCTGTAAATCTCAGACAATAGCGTTTGTAATTATATTAAAGGGTTAAAACGCGCAATAATAACACGGGATTGTAGTCTGATATGGAGCAGCCTGGGAATTCCCCGGCTAATGTGATTGCAGATGTGATTATAGACGCAGACAAACCAATCTATGGAAGATGCACAACGATTCCTGATAATGTTCCACTGTCTGGGACACTGTTTAACTCTTAGTGTGCTGAATTAAAATTTGTCGTCTGCTGTTTATTTTTTATTTTCCATTTTTCTTATCAAAAACATGGTTTGACAGCACTTTAGAATCATTTCCAATGGAAATAATTCTAAAGTGCTGTCAAACCATGTTTTTATTGAGAAAGAAGACAAAATATGAAACAACAGCAGACGACAATTTTCGTTTCGCGCATTCTAAGTGTTAGACATGTACTGGCCAGGTAGTCAGTTTCTGTGTTGTCTGGACTGATTTAGAACAATGCCATAAGCGCACTTTCTCCATTCACAATCAGATGACTGTGAATGGAGAAAGTGGGGCTTTATATGGAATTGATGGCCAGTCTGTCACCAGTCTATGACTGGAGAAATGTGGCTAATTATTGCATTTTCTATGCTAGCTTCTGATCCGTGACTGGAGAATGCCATTGGCAATGCCTTCTGATCCGTGACTGGGTAAATGTGGCTTATGGCATTTGTGACCATTCTAGCCCCTGATCCGTGACTGGGTAAATGTGGCTTATGGCATTTGTGACCATTCTAGCCCCTGATATGTGACTGGAGAAATGTGGCTTATGGCATTTGTTGCAGTGTTAGCTTCTGAACTGTGACTGGTGAAATATGGCTTTTGCCTTCTTTCTCCGTAAAAGTATATGTTGCCATAACACATTTTGTCTCATAAAGAATGTTCAAATTAATGATCATTATCGGTTCTATTTACAAAGAAAGAAAATTACAAAAAAACAACATGAAATTAATGGATTGATATATGCCATGAAATATTATGGTACACATATATACTAGTAGTGGATAGTTATTATACCCCCACCCCCCCCGACATACGAAGGGTGTGTAGTTTTTTTGCTGTCTGTCCATCCGTCCGTCCATCTGTGAGCCCCGGCTTGCCTGCTCCAGTTCCTGTATGAATACTACTAGCATTGGCACATTTTCCCTGGTAATATGTTGTTGTTCAGTGTTTCTGCTCGCCAGCTCCAATCAGACAGCGCGTGTGTTTACCCCACCAGCCGTGTAATTTGTCATATATCGGGGATATAAATCCGCCAATTACTTCATTGCATCCCGTGTCCTGTGGGGATATAGGTGTCTCGCTAGCAGCCTCATGGCTGTTGAAGTCTGTCTATACACAAATACATCCGTGCTTATGACATATACCCAGTATCATCAGCATCTGGGGGCCGTTTCACTAAACTTTATACGACTAAAATGTTTGTAAGTGCAAAATTATGTTAGTCTGTAAATTTCACATTAACAACATTTTCTTGTAAACATTGGATTTACATTTATTGGGCATAGGTTATGCACATGTAAATCCATCAATTGAAATTCCCAGACGTTTTCCGTAACCCATAAGCCCCATTTCTTCAGTCACGGCCACATATATATGTGATTGTGACTGAAGAAATTTGGCTTTAGGTCTCTGCAACCAGTGGACCTCCAGCATAAGCCCCATTTCTCCAGCCACAGCCACATGTTTTAGTGTTCCCGATACAGTCAAACCTGTATAGAAGGGTCAGCCATGAGACTTTCACACTCTGACCTGTCTTCAAAGAGCATGTATCTAGTAAGCTTGTTGTTTGTTAACCCTTTCATCACCACAGACCTGTATAGTGGTTTTGGCGAAAAGTGTAGATCTAGAAGAGCCATTAACCCTTTCAACCCTAATGGACTGGAATGGACTGTGATATGTTAATTTAAGGATCAATCCAATCATCACAAAATGACTATCAGACTAGTCCATTTATGAAAAGGTGTTTTTGGTTCTCAAAAATATGAAAATTACTTGCAAAAAGTGCAGATCCTGATGAGACAGCTCATCATGAGCCGGCTCATCTGAATCTACAATATTTGCTAATAACACAATACAGGTCTGTAGTGTTGAAAGGGTTAAGACAACAAAACCGTTACAGCCAGTTGGCAGCTAGTTGGAAACTGAAGGCCATCCTAAACTCATTACCTGCGGAATTGTGCTTTATGGACATAAAAGTTTGAAAATATTTTTCTCTTTTCTTTTTCTCATTTCTCTTTGAAAGTATATGATGTGACCATCATTTGAACCGTCTGAACGAGATGGTTCAAATGATGGTCACAACATATATTTGTAGAGAGAAATGAGAAAAATACTTGGAATTTTGTGTAAACAAAACTGTGTATCCTGAGAATGTTACCACTTATAACCATGTATATTGCTGTATGTTTTATAGACACGGGCGGCGTACAAGTCGGTGGAGGATTCTGGGATATCGGACCCGAACTCCATGGACAAGAATTACTGGATACAGCGAGTCGGCGAGGTATACCCACGTCCCATGTTTTACCGAGCCAGGCCAGGCAGACTACCCAACCCACTATCGTATATCGTATCCAGAGAATACACCACAATATAGTGGGTGGGGTATTCTGTGTTGCCTGCGGCCGAACCCTGTTTGTGACCCATGGTCAATTCTCTTTGTAGAATTTGAATCTTCCTCATTTTACAAGATTTCCTTTTTTTTCTAAAATTTTCAAGAACAAAAGTACCCGGTCATGGGTGGTATCTGAGTCAATTTCCACCATTTAACATAGCAGTCCACACTGCTTTGATCCATGTAGTGAACAGTTCAGGCTTCAGCTGAGACACAATGCTTTGTAAACCTCATAGATCAGCCCTGTTTTCTTGCAAAACAAAAACAATTTGATAGCACTTTTTACAATATGGCACACTCAATATGCCAGTTTATGGACAGAAAGACGGAAGACGTAGCAAAAACGAGGACACAAAATTCCCTGCATTGGAAGATGTAACCAACTGCCGCTAATGAAATTGTCTGTGAAACATGTAGGTCGTATGTGTATTGTGTGACAATAATTCATGTCTGTCAAGTGCTATGAGCAATTTCCGCCATCCAATTTAGCAGGCAACTTCAGAAGGAATAATTTATGCCGTCTGCACTACTGCACACACTGTAACAATTTAATCATCTTCATAGAGGACTATGACAGTGCTTTTTTATGAGACCCATAAAAAAGTCAAATATTTGATCTAGATCTTGAGCAGTTCTTATTTGATTAAAGTGCACATTTGCATAGTACTGGTAGATATATTGTACCCGTTTACTGCTCATTTATGCCACAGTGGAACCTCTCTAAACTGGACACCCTGTGAGGTCCCTATAGTATCGTAATTCTGATTATTAAAGTGCACATTCACACAATACTGGTAGATATATTGTAGCCGTTCACTATTCAATCATTCTGATGTGGAATCTTTCTCAACTACCTTGGGAGGTCCCCATAGTATCGTAATTCTGAGTATTAAAGTGCACATTCACATTTTACTGGTAGATATATTGTAGCTCAGTTTACTGCTCATTTATGCTACAGTGGAACCTCTCTAAGCTGGACACCCTGGGAGGTCCCCAGGGTGTCCAGCTTAGAGAGGTTTCACTGTAATCCAGGTGTATGAGTGCTCAATGGCATTTTCCCAACTTGGCAATCATGAACTGACATTGTTGTTTGGTATAACTTACAGTACAGCGTATGAAACTGAAGCACATCTGTGTTTCCTGGTTGTGTCCAGTTTTTAGAGCTTCTTACTGTATTTTACTGACCTAATACTGAACAAAATATAACTAGAGAATGCATCATTGTTAACTCTTAGACCGCTATCTTAGTTTTTTTGTCGTCTGCTATTTATTTTCTATTTTCCATTTTTATCATCAAAAACATGCTTTGACAGCCCTTTAGAATAATTTACAACATGCTTTGACAGCACTTCAGAATCATTTCCATTGAAAATGATTCTGAAGTGCTGTGAAACCATGTTTTTTATTGAGAAATAATGCAAGATATAAAAGCAACAGCAGATGACAATTGTTGTGAGTAGCCAGTTAATACACTTGTATAGCTGATCTTTCATTTATTGCCTGGTATACGTAACACGATTTATCCTCAATTATATGGATGCTTTGCGGGGATTTCTTGGCTATCACCGGGTAATTAGATTGACCTGTAATTAGGTGACAGAGGATAATTATGTAGTCACTTATTGGGTTCAGCATTTAGCAAGCAAATTACAATGAATATCATTTCTCCGCCGCCGTTTATCTATGTTCATTATTGTTTGGCACGCAGACATTTCTAGAAGTACTTGTGTACCTGAATTACAATGAAACCTCCCTACACCAGACACCCTGGGGACCACCCCACACCAGACATGTCTGTAGCCGATTTCATCAAAATTGCAAAGTATACTTTTCTAGCAAAGTATACTTTGAGGGAGTAATCATTTATTTTTCCCGAAATGCATTATGCCATATAGAACTAACCACTGCATATATTTGATGATTCAAAGTATGCAGAATCATTATACTGAATTTATTACATTATCACAGCCAAAATGGCTGTGATAATGTAATAAATTCAGTATAATAAAAATTAATAAATTTATCCTTAAATTGAAAATTTCTCCCGCAAAGTATACTTTGCTAGATAAGTATACTTTGCACTGTTGGTGAAATAGGCTACTGGTGTCTGGTTTAGGGAGGTCTCACTGTATCAGTAGTAAGTGGTGAGTTTTGCATCCACCACAGACTCATCAAAGCTGTCGCACAGATTACAAATGGTAGACAAATGAGTCATGTGATTTTGTACCTGAGAAGAAGGGTAATATTTTGTGAAAAAGATTTACGGAAACTCTGTAAATTATGTCTAAAGTTGACAAATGGCATCAGCTGATATAGTAGTTGATCTGGGCCTATACTGGTCACAAAGTCACATGATGCAAATGCGAAATTGCTCTGAAAATTTCATCAACTTGCTACGTCATTTATGGAAAATGTCATAAATTTTGTAAATATTTTTCATGAGGTATTGCACTACGGTAAATCACATGACTTGCCTCAAGTGGCATCAGCTGATATAGTAGTTGATGTAGGACTATACTGGTCACAAAGTCACCTGATGCACCCTTATATCGGCCTGTATTCAGCATTATTGATCAAACACATCACACTTAAAGTGGAACAATACCGTTCTGAGCTGCTCTAGTCTTGTTTTGCAAATTGGGAGTTGCCTGGAAACTGCCTAGCAACAGTTGCTACCAGCATAGCCCCAGATCCTTCGGCCACGTACTTGGGTGCAATCTTGTTGATATTCATCTTCCCTCACTCATGCTTAACCCTTAGAAAGTGGGAACCGAAAACTGTTGTCTGCTGTTGTTTCTTATTTTGTATTTTCTCTACATAAAAACATGGTTTGGCAGCATTTTTAGAAATGATTCTAAAATGCTGTCAAAGCATGTTTTTGATAAGAAAAATGGAAAATAAACAGCAGATGACAAATATTAATTCAGCACTGTAAGGGTTAAAACTGTAGATATTAAAACCTGAATTGGGCCTTTGGCTGCATTTATGTGGTCTGATCCAGATATTGTTAACAGCTTTTGTAGTTGTGTGTGTTTTGTCTAACGTGGCCCAATTTTAAGCATTTGCCTGATCTGACGTTTGATTTCTTACAGATTTGATTATACCTTTCCTACTTTCTTGTGGAATAAGTTTTGGCGGCAGCTGACTCCGAGAATCATTCGCAATAAATTCTGGTTTTAGAAAGAAACTTAATGGGGATAGGACCAAGTGTCTGTTTCTTGTGGTAATGTAACTGGCACTAGATAAGGATATTGTAAATTAAAGCTTAACCCTTTCAACATTACGGTATGAGCCGTCTCATCTGGATCTCGTTGTGGCTGAATTTTAACACCCCTTTTCTGATTAATGGAATAGTTCCAAAGCCTACATGGAATAGTCCCTACTCGTTACTTAGGGGTGAAAGGGTTAATTTTAACACTTTGCATGCTAGCGGCGAAAATATCCGCCAAACGAATTAGGAGTACTGGTACAGTATGTTTTATTTCTCTCTGTAAATATGTCTTGAAATTTCATTAGAATTGAGTCCTGAGGACTCAATTCTAATGAAATTCCAAGACATATTCATGATATTTACCGTGAGAAATACAAGAAAATATGATGAATTGTCATCTGCTATTTTTGAACTATTTATAGCCCACAAATTTCCCAGCATGCAAAGAGTTAAAGAACAAAGTTGCTCTACATGACTACCTTAAAATATCCAAATTCATGCCAGTATTTCCACGGTTTATGGCCTAACGTCTCTCAGCAACGGCTCAATTGAAACTCCCAACCCCTCCCCCCCCCCCCCCCCCCCGCAGCAAGTTGCGAAGGAATGCTTCAATACTTGGACACTTGATTGAATGACCTCAATATGTGTCACACACTCGCGCCACAATTAACACGACCTTGACCTTTGTCAGTTTGTTACGTCAACGTTTTTAGGAGTTTCTCCAACATGTAATATCTTCAATATTACGCGATGGATTTCTTCAATACTTGGACACTTGAATCACCTGAACATTTATCACACACTCGCGCCATTATTAACACAACCTTGACCTTTTTTTTACCGTCGCTGAAACACTTCAGCGACGTCTGTAAGAGTTTCTCCAACATGTAATATCTTCAATATTACACGAAGGATTGCTTCAATACTTGGACACTTGAATCACCTGACCAGTTATCACACACTCACGCCACCATTAACACGACCTTGACCTTTGTTTACCGTCACTCTTAGATTTTTTACAGTCAAGTATGCCAAGGAGGCATATCTATATTTTGCAAAGATAATGTCTAGTTTACAGTCAAGTATGCCACGGAGGCATATCTATATTTTACAAACATAATATCTAGTTTACAGTCAAGTATGCCACGGAGGCATAGTATCTATATTTTACAAACATAATATCTAGTTTACAGTCAAGTATGCCATGGAGGCATATCTATATTTTACAAACATAATGTCTAGTTTACAGTCAAGTATGCCAGGGGGCATATCCATGTTTTACAAAGATAATGTCTAGTTTACAATCCAGTGTGCCAGGGGGCATATCCATGTTTTACAAACATAATGCCTAGTTTACAGTCAAGTATGCCACGGAGGCATATCCATGTTTTACAAACATAATGTCTAATTTACAGTCAAGTATGCCACGGAGGCATATCCATGTTTTACAAACACAATGTCTAGTTTACAGTCAAGTATGCCAGGGGGCATATCCATGTTTTATAAACATAATGTCTAGTTTACAGTCAAGTATGCCACGGAGGCATATCCATGTTTTACAAACACAATGTCTAGTTTACAGTCAAGTATGCCAGGGGGCATATCCATGTTTTATAAACATAATGTCTAGTTTACAGTCAAGTATGCCATGGAGGCATATCCATGTTTTACAAACATAATGTCTAGTTTACAGTCAAGTATGCCAGGGGCATATCCATGTTTTACAAACATAATGTCTAGTTTACAGTCAAGTATGCCACGGAGGCATATCCATGTTTTACAAACATATTGTCTAGTTTACAGTCAAGTATGCCACGGAGGCATATCCATGTTTTACAAACATAATGTCTAGTTTACAGTCAAGTTTACCAAGGGGACATACCCATGTTTTACAAACATAATGCCTAGTTTACAGTCAAGTTTGCCAAGGGGGCATACCCATGTTTTACAAACCCAATGTCTAGTTTACAGTAGCCCCGTGCAGGCACCGGGGCGGGATCAACTGATCCTGAGAATAGTGCTGCAGTAGCCATTGCTTGTCGTAAAAGGCGACTAAACTGGCTTAACGATTGGGTTCATACTTTCCGGAACCCACTATACCGGATTTGGCCCTCATGTACATTTTTGGCTTTCTTGTATGTGAGAGTTGAGTCGGGCTATGCCCCATATATAAAAGTAAGATTAGCGCTAATCCTATTACTTTTAGGGGATGGGATAAATGATGCTGGTGTGGCGAGGGCCTGGCACCAGATCAGGTTGTTCTAATTTCAGGACTGAATATATATTTTGATTGTAAATATTGAGTTCTGAAGTTGGGATTTACCCCCCTTGGACAGGTGGATATGGGACTCGACCCCGTTGACCCGTCTGCGTGTAGACTCCCTGAGGCTTGTACCTCTATGTCAGAAAAGCGGACGTTAAACCCTATTCACTCACTCACTCACTAGTTTACAGTCAAGTATGCCACAGAGGCATATCCATGTTTTACAAACACAATGTCTAGTTTACAGTCAAGTATGCCAGGGGCATATCCATGTTTTACAAACATAATGCCTAGTTTACAGTCAAGTATGCCACGGAGGCATATCCATGTTTTACAAACACAATGTCTAGTTTACAGTCAAGTATGCCAGGGGGCATATCCATGTTTTACAAACATAATGTCTAGTTTGCAGTCAAGTATGCCACTGAGGCATATCCATGTATTACAAACACAATGTCTAGTTTACAGTCAAGTATGCCAGGGGGCATATCCATGTTTTATAAACATAATGTCTAGTTTACAGTCAAGTATGCCACAGAGGCATATCCATGTTTTACAAACAAATGTCTAGTTTACAGTCAATAGTATGCAGCATATCCATGTTTTACAAACACAATGTCTAGTTTACAAAGATCAGACAAGTATGCCAGCGGGCAGCTATCCATGTTTTGTACATACATAATGCCTAGTTTACAATCAGATGCGAGTTTACAGTCCAATGTATGCCACGGAGGCATATCATGTTTTTACTAACATATGTCTAGTTTTGTACAGTCAAGTATGCCACGGGGAGGCATATCCATGTTTTACAAACATAATGTCTAGTTTACAGTCACGAGGCTATCCATGTTTTACAGTTACATCTAGTATGCACGGAGGCATATCCATGTTTTACAAACATAATGTCTAGTTTACAGTCAAGTATGCAGTGAGCATATCCATGTTTTACAAACATAATGTCTAGTTTACAGTCAAGTATGCCAGCATATCCATGTCACTATAATGTCTAGTTTACAGTCAAGTATGCCAGGGGGGCATATCCATGTTATACAAACATAATGTCTAGTTAGTCTATTCAATTAATCAGAAGACAAACACTGTAGATTTAGATTAGATGGCTCATAGCGAGCTCGTAGCGAGCTGTCTCAGACTCGTCTGAATCTACAGCCTGTTTGCACATGTTGTCTGTACAAAATGTAGCCTAGGGTTAGATGTACTTCATAAAGTAACATTACTTGCCGCTGCAATTACTACGGCTGCGATATTGAAGATTTCACTTCATTTCACGTCAGACCTGATGAGTTAATAAAAAGGATATTGGCTTCCATCTGAATAGGTTCTCGAATCACTTCATAAAATACATTTCACCGATTGTGTCTAGTTTAATATAGTTTCATGAAGAAGACATGTTTTTTGTACTTCGTTTAAAGGTCGCAGTGTTCCCAATGTGACCTATATAATATACTGAAACAGATATAGCTATTCTAATAGCAGATGGTCCAATGATTCTGCTGACCATAGAAAACACATGCATACACATATTTATTCTAATAGTAGCCCCCTCTCTAATAGTAGCTTATGTATGTGAAAATAACATATTTTGATCCTATTTTCCACGTTTTGATCCCCAAGAATAGAGCTATTCTAATAGCAGATGGTCCAATGATTTTGCTGACCATAGAAAACACATACATACACATATTTATTCTAATAGTAGCCCCCTCTCTAATAGTAGCTTATGTATGTGAAAATAACATATTTTGATCCTATTTTCCACGTTTTGATCCCCAAGAATTGCATAGACCCGGGGGCATTTATTAGAATAAATACTGTACACATATGAGACAAGCCATGTCATTTGGTAGCTAAGAAGATGTGCTGTCACATCTTTGACATGTTATCACGTTATCAAGTTTATCACAAGTTGTATTGCTGTATTTTCACAGCAAGTGGTCAGTTAGATCCTGATTAACCACACGTATGTGTGTGGGTAATCTCCTCATTACCCCTTTCAACACCACAGGCCTGTATAGTGGTACTGGCAAAAAGTGTAGATCCAGATGAGCCGGCTCGTAACTAACCTTTCAACACCACAGGCCTGTATAGTGGTATTGGCAAAAAGTGTAGATCCAGATGAGCCGTCAAGTAATTTTCATATTTTAGAGAACAAAAGCACCCCCTTTTCATAAATGGACTACGGTAGTTTGAACATCATTTTGTGATGATTGGATTGGTTGCAAAATTAACATATCCAGATCCATTCCAGTTACTTCGTAGTGAAATGGTTAAATGTAATCGCCTCGTACATGCAGACAAACTGTGATCTAACTTGTACTTAACTGATGTACATAATGCACAACAAATATCACTGTAGATGATGCGATATATACCAAAAATATGAATATTGACTAGGGGGTGCGAAACTGGAATATTTCAGGTTGAGTGGAGGGGAGGGGGTGTAAAATAGTTTTCATAACAGCGAACCCACTCTTCCAATGTTTCAGGCCAAAAAAGAGTGGGTTCGTGGTTCAACATATCATTTTAACCCTTACAATGCTGAATTAATTTGTGTCGTCTGCTGAATATTTTTTATTTTTCCATTTTTCTCATCAAAAACTTGGTTTGGCAGCACTTTAGAAGCATGGAAATGATTCTAAAATGCTGCCAAACCATGTTTTTACTGAGAGAAAAGACAAAATATGAATTATCAGCAGACGACTATTTTCGGTTCCCGCATTCTAAGGGTTAATGCGGAAAGCTTGCTAAAATATTTGTATACCAGTATGTTAATATATGGTATTAATACAAATGTAAAAAAATTAAATTTTCAATACTCGTATCAGATATATGTATATTAGTTTTTCATCATCTACGTCCTTTCAGAATTTGCAGCTGATTTGTTATCAGAGATTGATTTCCTGACAAACGGATGATTTCTCAATGGGCATTTTATATGCAGTGGATTATTATATTCTCTCAAGCAAAGCATTGTAGTTATCTCGGTGCAAGAACAGCGCTTGTACCTACATGTATCATGCTTGCTGTATACTGCTATGAGTTTTAATCTGCAGAACTGCCACTGAAAGTCGGCAAAACATATCTCAAAGTCATTCAGGCATTTTATATGTGTATGGTGAATATTTCAGTATTATCTGACAAAAGTTGTCTATTCTCAATTTCAAAGCTGAATATATTGATCAGGCAGGTTTGTCGTTTGGCAGCAACTTCATTTCAAGACTTGTTTAGTTTAAGCGGCAACTATATGGTCTAAACTGGTCATGGTATTGAAAATAGAGTTATACTTGACTTTTATAATCCTGAATGTTACCGGCAATGAATGTTCCTGATCTTGAGATGGTATGTACTGGGTATAGGCTCTTTTTCAACCCATTTTATGCCAAAGATGAACTACTTTTCTACCGGATTTTTTTTTTATTATTATTATTATTTCTCATCAGAAGTTCAGAAGTATATGTTGTTGCCACTCAGTTGAACCGTCTCGTCGAGACGGTTCAACTGAGTGGTAACAACATATACTTTCATTGAGAAATAAAGAAAGTAGATTATTTTTTTGGTAAATTTAGATACCTGTGAATGGTATCTAGTATCTAAATTAGTTAATCATCATTGCAAAATGCCGTAAGTTGTTTTAGCCTGTGCTGAAATTGTGTATGTGTATCGCTGGTTGACATCACAGATTGCAATTGGAGGAGACTGTTAAATTGTAAATCCAGAAAACACCAAATTGTGGTAAGTATGGACGTGATTTCCCTTGCCATAGCTGTACTGGTTGTGCTGGTCCCAGCAAATTACTATGGTATATATGCAGTTGGCTATTTGTAGTCTGGACAACATGACTGGAGAAATGAGGCTTATTGGTTTTGCAACCAGTGGAGATCCAGATCAGCCTGTGCATCCGCACAGTCTGACCTGGATCTGCACTGGTCGGCATTCCATCAATGGAACACCTGTCATGCTTCTAACAAGCAATATAGATCGTTATCAGGCTACAGGAGAGTGCTATTTGATCAGAAGCTAACTGGTCACAAATCCTATAAGCCCCATTTCTCTAGTCACAGCCACATATTGTGTTTAACCCTTTGAAGGTGGGAAGCAAAACATGTTGTCTGCTATAAAATTTAATTGAGGTAGTAAGGGTTAATTAACCTTTAGAATACGGGAAACTAAATTGTCATCTACTGTTGGGTTATGTTTTGTCTTCTTTCCGCAAAAAAACCTTGGTTATACAACACTCTAGAATCATTTACATTGGAAACGATTCTAAAGTGTTGCATGGGTATGGTAAATGTCAACATTTCCTTTGGAAAGTATTCTAAAGTGTTGTGAAAGCATGGTTTTGATGAGAAAAATTTACAATAAACAGCAGACAACACATTTTAATTCAGCATTGTAAGTGTTCATAACAAAACTGTTTCGACAAAAACGAACAGAACATTGCGCACGTGTAATACAATGTATGTCTAAAATGGTATGTTTTCTTCAGATCTAACCACAGTACAAAGTATGTCTACGAGGTATTTTGTGTTCTGTGTTCTAATTTGTTTTAACCCTTAGACCGCTACTCCCAACAATTTTCGTCTGCTGTTGCTTTTATATCTTGCTTTATTTATCAATAAAAACATGGTTTGACAGCACTTCAGAATCATTTCCAATGGAAATGATTCTGAAGTGCTATCAAAGCATGTTGTAAATTATCTAAAGTGCTGTCAAAGCATGTTTTTGATGATAAAAATGGAAAATAGAAAATAAACAGCAGACGACAAAAATATAAAGATAGCGGTCTAAGGGTTAATTCAGTTTACCTTTGTGTCGAATGTACATTTATAACACATGTATGTTTTTTGCCATTAATATTTCGTGTTGAAGTTTAATTTATTAACAGTTGATAATTTGAGCTTGCACGTGTTGCCTGCTGCTGCTGTTGCTATGTGTAACATATGGTAGCATTGATTGCCTGGATACGTCAATGTTCCTGCTGTATCATTTCAATATGCACATATGAGACACGCCATGTGATTTTGTACTTTCGGACATCTGCGTATTTTCATGAAATACATTTACAAAATTTACAGTATTTTTCGTAGTTTTCGGAGGAGCCTAAGACAATAGAATACAATAGATTTATTCCGTTAGCCCCTAAACCTATTGTAGTTTAGGGGCTATTACTTTGATCTTTTAAAGAACAAATAGCCTATAAACCCAAAATGTTAGTCCGTCCGTCCGTCCGTCCGTCCGTCCGGGCACACATTAGGGTACTTATGTGGCTAGCCCCACAGGGTTATGGACTTGTTAAAGGATAGGGTTGGTTACAATTAGCCACCTAAAAATCGTTTTATGTGACTAAAAATGGTTTTATGTGGCTAATATTTAACATGTGATAAGCCACATAAGTACCCTAATGTAAGAACGTCCGTCCGTCCGTCCCCGTCCGTCCGTCCGTCCATCCATCCGGGCACACATTAGGGTACTTATGTGGCTAGCCCCACAGGGTTATGGACTTGTTAAAGGATAGGGTTGGTTACAATTAGCCACCTAAAAAATCGTTTTATGTGGCTAAAAATCGTTTTATGTGGCTAATATTTAACATGTGATAAGCCACATAAGCACCCTAATGTAAGAACGTCTGTCCGTCCGTCCGTCCATCCGTCCGTCCGTCCGGGCACACATTAGGGTACTTATGTGGCTAGCCCCACAGGGTTATGGACTTAGTAAAGGATAGGGTTGGTTACAATTAGCCACCTAAAAAATCCTTTTATGTGGCTAAAAATCGTTTTATGTGGCTAATATTTAACATGTGATAAACCACATAAGTATAGTACTGTAAGAACGTCCGTACGTCCGTCCGTCCGTCCGTCCGTCCGTCCGTCCGTCCGTCCATCCGTCCGGGCACACATTAGGGTACTTATGGGGTAGGGGGCGTGGCCTAAGACAATAGAAGACAATGGAACTTATTCCGTACCTCGTAAGCCTATTGTGTCTTACGGGGTATTTCCTTTGATCTTTTATATAGCAAGTACCCCCTAAGGTCCGAAATGTAAGTTCGTCCGTCCGTCCGTCCGTCCGTCCGGGCAGACATTAGGGTACTTATGTGGCTAGCCCCACAGGGTTATGGACTTAGTAAAGGATAGGGTTGGTTACAATTAGCCACCTAAAAAATCGTTTTATGTGGCTAATATTTAACATGTGATAAGCCACATAGTTACCTGAAAGTAAACCCGTCCGTCCGTCCGTCCGTCCGTCCGTCCGGGCACACATTAGGGTACTTATGTGGCTAGCCCCACAGGGTTATGGACTTAGTAAAGGATAGGGTTGGTTACAATTAGCCACCTAAAAAATCCTTTTATGTGGCTAAAAATCGTTTTATGTGGCTAATATTTATCATGTGATAAGCCACATAAGTATCCATTTGTAAGAACGTCCGTCCGTCCGTCCGTCCGTCCGTCCGGGCACACATTAGGGTACTTATGTGGCTAGCCCCACAGGGTTATGGACTTGGTAAAGGATAGGGTTGGTTACAATTAGCCACCTAAAAAATTGTTTTATGTGGCTAAAAATCGTTTTATGTGGCTAATATTTAACATATGATAAGCCACATAAGTACCCTAATGTAAGAACGTCCGTCTGAACGTCCGTCCGTCTGAACGTCCGTCCGTCCGTCCGTCCGGGCACACATTAGGGTACTTATGGGGTAGGGGGCGTGGCCTAAGACAATAGAAGACAATGGAACTTATTCCGTACCCCGTAAGCCTATTGTGTCTTACGGGGTATTTCCTTTGATATTTTATATAGCAAGTACCCCCTAAGGTCCGAAATGTAAGTTCGTCCGTCCGTCCGTCCGTCCGTCCGTCCGTCCGTCCGTCCGTCCGTCCGTCCGGGCACACATTAGGGTACTTATGTGGCTAGCCCCACAGGGCTATGGACTTAGTAAAGGATAGGGTTGGTTACAATTAGCCACCTAAAAAATCCTTTTATGTGGCTAAAAATCGTTTTATGTGGCTAATATTTAACATGTGATAAACCACATAAGTATAGTACTGTAAGAACGTCCGTCCGTCCGTCCGTCCGTCCGTCCGTCCGTCCGTCCATCCATCCGTCCGGGCACACATTAGGGTACTTATGGGGTAGGGGGCGTGGCCTAAGACAATAGAAGACAATGGAACTTATTCCGTACCTCGTAAGCCTATTGTGTCTTACGAGTCTTACCGGGTGTTTCCTTTGATCTTTTATATAGCAAGTACCCCCTAAGGTCCGAAATGTAAGTTCGTCCGTCCGTCCGTCCGTCCGTCCGTCCGTCCGTCCGGGCAGACATTAGGGTACTTATGTGGCTAGCCCCACAGGGTTATGGACTTAGTAAAGGATAGGGTTGGTTACAATTAGCCACCTAAAAAATCGTTTTATGTGGCTAAAAATCGTTTTATGTGGCTAATATTTAACATGTGATAAGCCACATAGTTACCTGAAAGTAAACCCGTCCGTCCGTCCGTCCGGGCACACATTAGGGTACTTATGTGGCTAGCCCCACAGGGTTATGGACTTAGTAAAGGATAGGGTTGGTTACAATTAGCCACCTAAAAAATCCTTTTATGTGGCTAAAAATCGTTTTATGTGGCTAATATTTATCATGTGATAAGCCACATAAGTATCCATTTGTAAGAACGTCCGTCCGTCCGTCCGTCCGTCCGTCCGTCCGTCCGTCCGGGCACACATTAGGGTACTTATGTGGCTAGCCCCACAGGGTTATGGACTTAGTAAAGGATAGGATTGGTTACAATTAGCCACCTAAAAAATCCTTTTATGTGGCTAAAAATCGTTTTATGTGGCTAATATTTAACATGTGATAAGCCACATAAGTATCCATTTGTAAGAACGTCCGTCCGTCCGTCCGTCCGTCCGTCCGTCCGGGCAGACATTCGGGTACTTATGTGGCTAGCCCCACAGGGTTATGGACTTGTTAAAGGATAGGGTTGGTTACAATTAGCCACCTAAAACATCGTTTTATGTGGCTAAAAATGGTTTTATGTGGCTAATATTTAACATGCGATAAGCCACATAGTTACCTGAAAGTAAAGACGTCCGTCCGAACGTCCGTCCGTCCGTCCGTCCGGGCACACATTAGGGTACTTATGTGGCTAGCCCCACAGGGTTATGGACTTGTTAAAGGATAGGGTTGGTTACAATTAGCCACCTAAAAAATCGTTTTATGTGGCTAAACATCGTTTTATGTGGATAATATTTAACATGTGATAAGCCACATAAGTATCCATTTGTAAGAACGTCCGTCCGTCCGTCCGTCCGTCCGTCCGGGCAAACATCAGGGGTTTAGGAGCTTAGGGTAAGGGTTAGTAACATAAGGATTCCTTTGAAGTTCTTTGAACTTATTCCGTTAGCCCATAAAACCTTTTGAAGTTTAGGGGCTAGTCCTTTGATCTTTTATATAGCAAATAGCCCATAAACCCAAAATGTTCGTCCGTCCGTCCGTCCGTCCGTCCGTCCGTCTGAACGTCCGTCCGTCCGTCCGTCCGTCCGGGCACACATTAGGGTACTTATGGGGTAGGGGGCGTGGCCTAAGACAATAGAAGACAATGGAACTTATTCCGTACCCCGTAAGCCTATTGTGTCTTACGGGGTATTTCCTTTGATCTTTTATATAGCAAGTACCCCCTAAGGTCTGAAATGTAAGTTCGTCCGTCCGTCCGTCCGTCCGTCCGGGCACACTTTAGGGTACTTATGTGGCTAGCCCCACAGGGTTATGGACTTGTTAAAGGATAGGGTTGGTTACAATTAGCCACCTAAAAAATCGTTTTATGTGGCCAAAAATCGTTTTATGTGGATAATATTTAACATGTGATAAGCCACATAAGTACCCTAATGTAAGAACGTCCGTCCGTCCGTCCGTCCGTCCGGGCACACATTAGGGTACTTATGTGGCTAGCCCCACAGGGTTATGGACTTAGTAAAGGATAGGGTTGGTTACAATTAGCCACCTAAAAAATCCTTTTATGTGGCTAAAAATCGTTTTATGTGGCTAATATTTAACATGTGATAAGCCACATAAGTATAGTACTGTAAGAACGTCCGTCCGTCCATGATGAGTAGATGCGCAAAGTTTATTTTGATTTTTGATTCGGCCTCGGGGTCATGGATTATCTCCCCTTTTCGACTTACGATTTGGCAATTTTGCCTTGTAAGTCGTAAAACTTTTAAACCGTACTAGCTACAGACCTGAAACTTGGTATGTAGCTTCCTTATGATGAGTAGTTTATGATGAGTATTTTGATTTTTGATTTGACACCCGGGTCATGGATTATCTCCACTTTTGGACTTTGGAATTTTGCCTCGTTTATTATCAACGCAGTATGTGGGGCATCCGTGTTCTATGAACACATTTTCTAGTTATTAATAAAATTTACCAATTTCGGGTGGGGTGATGTGGAAAAAAAATTTGTCCGGAGTTCAATATGCAGTGCGACTGAAAAAATAAGTGCAGAGATATTCTGAAACTCTCCTTGAATAGTCCTTGAATTTTGTGCTCATAATTTGTATTAACACAGTTAGTCTGTTATTACATGTGTTATCTAAAGGAGGTAATTCACTTACTTCAATTTTTTTAAATGTTACTCAATCAATTAATAGTAATAAGTTAACGGTATTTGTGTTGGTGAACTACCATTGATAGACTGCTGTAACCTGTAGCCGATTTCATAAAAATTGCAAAGTTTACTTATCTAGCAAAGTATACTTTGAGGGAGTAACCATTTATTTTTCCCGAAATGCATTATTTCCTATAAAATGGCTGTGATAATGTAATAAATTCAGTATAATAAAAATTAATAAATGTATCCTTAAATTGAAAATTTCTCCCTCAAAGTATACTTTGCTAGATAAGTATACTTTGCAATGTTGGTGAAATATGCTACAGAGCTTGTGTTACTTGTGCCTAACACTTTTCAACAAATACGTCTCGTGTTTTCTTGACGTGAACTGTTGAACTGATTGATGTGTGTGCATTCAATGCCTGCGCTGTTTTCGCATTTGATTGCCTCTTAATGGCTGACACTTTTGATGAGCTGTTAAATACAATTCCATTCCTTTAATTTCTGTTTTTCATTGCTCTTAATGATGTAATTATAGTGTATCCAATATTAAAATGCTCACAACTGTCATTGCACAAAAATATCAGTTTGCGAATACTATCCTTACATAATTGGTTACAAAATGCCGAGCTTTTTCCCCATTTCCGGTCTTTTGAAATGCATACAAGAATTATGTAGCATTTGCATGATTCTATGTAGTGCTACGTGCCGTCTGGTAATGATCATGCCAATTGCGATTGTTTCTGAGAAACGATCTTTATCCCTTACTAAGTTGAATTAAAGTTTATCATTTGCTGTTTTTTTCGTATTTCCCATATTTGTATACATACTACATGTATCATCATTACTATGTATTCATCTTCTGCGAGTGGGCACAGCTTGTCCACGCAATAACTAAATTTCTACTTGACGGATCGTAACCAATTCGGTATATATGTTTTATCACGGCAAGATGAAGAACCCTATTGATTTTCAAAATTTCTGACGGCTTATCTCCCCTTGGCGGCCATTTTTAGCTCGCCTGCACGAGCTTATGGCATACCCCCGGCGTCGTCGGCGTCGGCGTCGTTCCACAAACTTAACGTTGGGTAAATGTCTTATAACTTCTGTTTCCTTACATGGAACACCTTGTTATTTCATACATGCATTCCTCGTGGGTGGCAGGTGGGAGCACGCGATGGGTAATTTAACGATCGGGGTTCATCCTTACCGGAATCCCGACTGGAGACCTGGTTTGGCCCTCACATGGCATTTTGTATGTGACAGTTGAATCTGGTTATACCCCTTATGTAAGTATTACGATATTCGTAATCCTATTTTAGGGGAAGGGGCCAAACGACTTTGGTGTGGTATGGACCTGGCACCAGGTCAGGTTATTCTAATTTCAGGGCTGAATATATTTGTTCTCGATATAAATATTCCGTTCTGATTTTGGGATTTTCCCCCCAATGCAGCAGGTTAAAATGGGATCGAACCCGTTTGCCCGGCCTTACATGACCTTAGCTGTTGATAGGCCGTTAAACACTAATAAACAAACAAACAAACAACCATGCATTCCTCAGAGGACCCTCTATCATGATGTAGCAAATGCATGGCCCACCACCCAACCCTTACCCCAAGGTCAAGGTCACAAAACTTAGCACATTCATAAACTTAACGTTGGGGTAAATGTTGTGTAACTTCTGTTTATTTACAGGGAATGTATTCATATTTCATACATGCATTCATCTGATGACCCTCTATCATGCTGTAGCAAATCCACGATCCACCACCCAACCCTTACCACAAGGTCAAGGTCACAAACTTAGCATGTTCATAAACTGAACGTTGGGGTAAATGTTGTGTAACTTCTGTTTATTTACAGGGAAGCCTTCATATTTCATCATGGATTCATCTGATGATACTCTATCGTGCTATAGCAAATCCATGACCCACCGCCCATCCCTTACCCCAAGGTCAAGGTCACAAAACTTAGCACATTCATAAACTTAACTTTGGGGTAAATGTCTTATAACATCTGTTTTCTTTCATGGAACACCTTGATATTTCATACATGCATTCATCTGATGATACTTTATCATGCTGTAGCAAATCCACAACCCACCACCCAACCCTTACCCCAAGGTCAAGGTCACAAACTTAGCATGTTCGTAATCTTAACGTTGGGGTAAGTGTTGTGTAACTTCTGTTTCTTTACAGGGAACGCTATGATATTTCATACATGCATTCATGTGATGATCCTCTATTGTGCTACAGCAAATCCATGACCCACCCCCCCCCCCCCACCTCTTTCCCCAAGGTGAAGGACACAAACTTAGCACATTCATACATGCATTCCTAATGCGAATAGCTATCATGCTGTAGAAAATCACCAACTTAGTGCGTTCATAAACTTAAAGTTGGGTTAAATTTTGTTTTACTTCTGTTTTCAGGGAGCGCATACATGCATTCATCTTAATATGCTATATTATGCTATAGCAAACGCACGACCCACCTTGCACCACTGACCCCAATGTCAAGGTCCACAGCACGCCCCTTGACCCAAGGTCAAGTTATATAATATTCATGTTTTTTATGCAACTGTGCCAAGTTTGAGTGAAGGCTGCCAACAGGTGAGCTTCGTTGTCTTCTGACAACTCTTGTTAATTTTTGCACTTTGTATTGTTATCCACGCAATAACTCCAGCTCTATTTGACCGATACTTGACCGATCTTAACAAAAAATTGTTACACATGTCTATCTTGGAAAAACGGTGAACCCTATTCATTTTCAAAATTGTCCGATAACTTATAGTCAAACCTGTGAATAAAGGCCAGCCATGGGAAGTGAACAATCTGGCCTTCGTTCACAGGTGGTCTTTATTCGCAGTGTCATTTATATAGTAATTGTGCCATTGGGACAAAACAATTGTGGCCTTTACAGCCAGGTGATTGCTATTCGGAGGTGGTCTTTAGCAAAGGTTCGACTGTATTTCCCCTTGGTGGCCATTTTTGATTTTCACATTCTGTATCCTTGTCCACAAAATAACTAGAGTTCTAGGGGACAGATCATAACCAAATTTAGTACACCTGTTTATCATGGCAAGAGGAAGAACGCTAATGGTGACTAGCCTTGCCTCGATGAGCGTATATTGTGACCTTCGACACTCTTGTTTATCAATAAAAACATGTTGTGAGTTCAATCTTCACCCTAAGCATTAACAATACTTACATAGTATTTCCATCAACTGGTCTGTCGAATGAGACTATTTAAACTGTGGTCCCATCTCTATATGACCTTAGCTGTTGCTGGGACGGTAAACCCATTCACTTTCACTTTTATGTCTTTCTTACATGATTCGTGACTACAAAAAGGTGAGGGTCAATGTCTGCCAACAACTCCTGACCAGTAGCCGATTTCACAAAAATTGCTAAGCATACTTATCTAGCTAAGTATACTTTGAAGGAGTAATAATTTATTTTTCCCCCGAAATGCATTATTTCATATAGAATTAACGATTGCATATACTTGATGATTAAAAGTATGCATAATTATTATACTGAATTTATTACATTATCACAGCCGAAATGGCTGTGATAATGTAATAAATTCAGTATAATAAATATTAATAAATTTATCCTTAAATTGAAAATTTCTCCCTCACAGTGTACTTAAAAAGATAAGTCTGGTGAAATAGGCTACAGATTGACTGTGGCACACAGTATTAACGCCATTACCTGGTAGACCAGTTTAGTGGTCAATAACGAGCTAATTACCTGATAATGTCTGCCTCATAGCACTACCAGTACTCCAAAATGGCCATCATCACTGTGATACACCAATATACCACAATCTACTGCTGACAAGCAGTGTAGATCCTGATTAGAATATGTCTACATACTGATCCTGATCTAGTAGTTTATGCAATATACAAGTGACTATTACTTTAACTGGCATATCTATTGGTGTAGTCATGGCTTGTATAACTCTTGTTTTGCCTAACTGTTTATTTCTTCTAGCAATGTCGGTGTGGTACTTTCTATTAGTGACCCACTAATTGCTGTGATTCTATCTTTATCAGCATTTAACTCTATTTTGAGGTGTCTAACGATTGTCATTGATGTATGTGTCACACCACGGAGATACAGGGGCTAATGGGGATGTAGACCAACCTTATAACAAAAATGTCTTGTGGTGTGGGCAACCCGACCCTACCTATGAATATGCCCCGACCCTAGACTCTTTTGGCCGTTTAAAAATAAATAAATACTTTGTGTGCTTAACCCTTAGAATGCGGGAACCGAAAATAGTCGTCTGCTGTTAATTCATATTTTGTCTTTTCTCTCAGTAAAAACATGGTTTGGCAGCATTTTAGAATCATTTCCATTGGAAATGATTCTAAAGTGCTGCCAAACCAAGTTTTTGATGAGAAAAATTAAAAATAAAACATATTCAGCAGACGACACTAATTAATTCAGCATTGTAAGGGTTAGGGCGTTCTTTATGGGGCGGGAAGGAAGTCACTCACGATTGTCCAAGTTCAGAACCCTGTTTCTGAGACTGGAGTATTGCAAATCAGATGCCTACCTTCATACTTTACCATCTACCCCATTACATTGGCAATCGGCTTTTAAATAGAATTAAATTTTGTTGTCTGCTGTTTACTTTTAATATTTCTTCATTAAAAACAAGTTTTGACACCACTTTAGAATTGCTGACAAACCAGCTTGCGGAAAGCGAGACATAGTCCGTCCGTCCGTCCGTCGTGCGTCTGTCCGTCCGAAATCTGCGTTAAAGTTTTTAAATACCTTATATCTCTGCAGTCCTAAGTCACATTGACTTGAAACTTCATATGCTTATTAGTCATCATCCATATATTCATTATGTGTCCCACTCATGCGGCCCCTGTGCCCCTATGTCAAATGACTTAGAAGTTTGCGTTAAAGTTTCTGTCAAAATTTGCGTTAAAGTTTTCACATTCCTACTATCTCTGTAAGTCAGATTTTCTTGAAACTTCGTATGCTTATTGGGCATCATCCATATAATCATTCTGTGTCCCACTCATGCGGCCCCTGTGCCCCAAGGTCAAGGCCAAATGACTTAGAAGTTTGCGTTATTATAAAATCTTTAATATATCTTATATCTCCACAATTGTTACTCCAATTTACTTCCAACATCCAATACTTCTTTTTCGTAATTCATATGTTCATTCCATAGCCTGTCCATGTGGTCCACATGCCCAAGGTCAACGTCAAATGACTTTGAATTTTGAAGTTTTTACATACCTTATATCTCCACAACACTTACTCCGATTTACTTCCAACATCCAATACTTCTTATTCATGATCCAGATTTTCATTCTATAGCCTGCCCATGTGGTCCACATGGCCAAGGTCAAGGTCAAATGACTTTGAAATGTGTGATTAAGTTTTTACATACCTTATATCTCCACAATACTTACTCCGATTTACTTCAAACTTCAAATAATTATTTATTATCTTCCATATTTTCATTCTATAGCCCACCCATGCGGCCCACATGCCCAAGTTCAAGGTCAAATAACTTTAAAATTTGTGTTAAAGCTTTTATATTTCCACAACCCTTAATTCAAACTTCAAATAAATACACTCTGAGACCATCAAATGCCTCGACGGGCTCGACATGCGGGCCGCGGCCATCTGGTATTTAGAAAGAAGACAAAATATGAAACAACAGCAGATGACATTTTACGTTTCCCGCATTCTAACGGTTATACTTATTGCTTTCAATCCAATCCCATTTGTATAGTACTGTATATTGACAATGAACTTGTAAACAATATGCAAATAAAATATGTTTAAACTAAGCGTTATACTGGTCTACTAGGTCCTCAATTCAGAGATAAATCACGTATTTAGAACATAACTGGGGACATTATTTTCCTTCTATGATGTAATGAATACTGTAAACAAATTTAATTTATAAATACTACAGGTTTTATGCGCATTTCAGTCTTTGAATATACATGTAGTTACATTTTACTTAGCTGTCTAAGGGTTAAAACTTTTCTGTTTTTCTCCGAATGAAATTACATTGTATGTGTTGGTACGACCATTTGAATCGTCTCCAACTCTGACCTATATACAGTGGAACCTCTCTAAACCGGACACCCCGGGGACCTCCCAGGGTGTCCAGTTTAGACAGGTTCCATTGTACATGTAGTACCTTACAATTGATGTGTGACTGGAGAAATGTGTCTTCTGGTATTTATGTGCAGTCTAGCTCCAGATCCGCTACCATACCCCTGCAACTGGATCGGGTTCTATACTGTTTGTTAGAAACATGTTGGATGGTTTGAACGACAAACAGTGCAAACCCTGTTCATAAGGTGCCAATGTGCATGCAAGCTGATCAATGTTAAGACACAAGGAAATCTGGTCTACACTGTTTGCAGACATAAGCCCAATTTTCCCCAGCCGCAATCACACAATTGTCAGCTGCAGCCGGTACATTTTATAACATATGTCAGTGTTTATGATCCATCGTTTTTGTATTTCTTTTATCTCCCAAATTGTTATAAGATGGTGAGGATCAGTCCACATAATTGGTAGGGGATGCTGGCTTGACTTTAACCTGTAGAATGCAGGAAATGAAAATTGCTGTCTGCTGTTGTTCCATATTTTTCGTCTTTCTCAAGAAAAACATGGTTTGACAGCACTTTAAGAATCATTTCCATTGGTAATGATTCTACAGTGCTGTCAAACCATGTATTTTGATAACAAATAAATGGGGAAAAAATCAGCAAACAACCAGCTTCCAGCCCTAGATGTTTCTCAATTAAATTTTCTGGCACAGTTAATACATTTGTGAGCTGTGACTGGATGCAATGGCGCTTATGGGGTTTAGTGTAGATCCAGATCAGCCTGTGTATCCAAACAGTCTGATCAGGATCTGCACTGTACGCCATTTAATCAATCTAACACCCGTCATGCGTCTTGACGAACAATATAGATTATTATCAGTTTACAGGAGTGCTAGTTGATACCGAGTTAAAATGGTCACAAATCCCATAAGCCCCATTTCTCCAGTCACAGCCACATTTATGCTCTAAATTACTGGTTCTAGTTGTTTCCAGATTAACCATTTCAACACCACAGGCCTGTATAGTGGTATTGGCAAAAAGTGTAGATCCAGATGAGACGGCACGTTACGATCGGCACTTTATGCAAGCAATTTTCATATTTTTCAGAACAAAAACACCCCCTTTTCATAACTGGACTAGTCTGAAAATCATTTAGTGATGATTGAATTGGTCGGAAAATTAACATATTACAACAATCCATTCCTGTTACTTAGGGTTGAAATGGTTGACTTCTCTCCATCCATTTGTGAAATATTGGTCACAGAATGCTGTACGCTTCCTCTGTAACCCGACGGCCTATAATGATACACGGCGAATGCTGTTTGCATTTGTGGTAACATGAAGATGTAATTCTATGTCAATAATTGCCGAGCTTAATGCAAACTGCTGATCATGATACTTTTATGGAAGCTGCAGTCTGTCAATATGCGAACTGTGGCAAGGCAACATCAATACTGTGTTAAACGTTGGTAAACATCAAATTACTCAACGCTGCCAGCCAAACCACAAGACAGAAATGGCATATAATTACGATTAGCAAAATTGCTGGTTATTCTGTTAGTGGTGATTGTGCCTTTTGACCGACAAAGATCATATCTTCCTTTCACAAAGACATGGATTGGCAGCACTTTAGAATCATTTCCACTGGAAATGATTCTAAAGTGCTGCCAAACCATGATTTATTTCCCCAATCAATCAAATTAAATTAATAATTTCACGTCAATCGGTCAATTCTCCCATATTTTTCTCACTTATTGTGATTCGTCAAACTGCTTTTTATATACTGTATAGCACATATTAAACTTTCACTTCGAGTTATTTAAGTAATTTGACAAATCAGGATTTGCAGTAAACTGTACACCACAATTCACCTGATCACTCCTCTCATATTGGAGATGGTTAGGCATACTAGTGCTGCACTCTACGCCAGCATAACATGTTAACCCTCACTACGCGGGAGACGAAAATAGTCGTCTGCTGTTAATTCATGTTTTGTCTTTTCTCTTAGTAAAAACATGATTTGGCAGAATTTTAGAATCATTTCCATTGGAAATGATTCTAAAATGCTGCCAAACCAAGTTTTTGATGAGGAAAATGGAAAATAAAAAATATTCAGCAGACGACACTAATTAATTCAGCATTGTAAGGGTTAAATAGATGCCAGATTCCTGACAAAGTCCCATTCAGCTACACGCAGAAGTTACTGCAAAAACACATTTTGGTCTACTGTTTGTTCCACGTTTTGCTGCCAACAAATTTTTGGCTATTAAGCACATTAAATCTCAGAAGTATCTAAAGGTAAGTACTCTTTCATCAAAAAAGTCACCCTCCCCAAAAAATTATTTGATAAAATTCCATCCACTATTGATTTTATTGCGAAAAAACGACTATCCTATGGGAATTTAACGTGGGGCAAAAAGGAGGTAAAGAGAGACAAGGATGTTCGAAAAACGAAAAAATTGACTCTGAAACCTGGCTATTTAGCTTCGAAATGATGTAACTAAAAAAACAAGTTAGATTTTGAAAATCGGTCCAAAAATAAAAAAAATCTAAAAAAAAATCTGTTTTTTGCCTCCATGTTAAATTCCCATAGGAAAATCTTTTTTCGCCATAAAATCAATATTTTACAGAATTTCATCAAATCATTTTTTTTGGGAGGGTGACTTGTTATTAATGAAAAAGTACTTACTTTTAAATATTTTTGGGATTTAATGTGTTTAATGGCCAAAAGTTTGTCGGCAGCAAAACGTGGAACAGACAGAAGTAGCCGGCGCCGGTTACTAGATGAAACATGTGTTTATGTGATAGCTCTAGAACTGAGTGACATCTCGTCAGGAAACTGGTGCATTTTTTGACGTGAAACATTTTACGCTTGCGCGGATTGCAGCTCCAGTGAGACAGTAATAAACATTTGAGACACGCTGTTTTTTTTGTAAACAATTATTGGATTCACATTTATTGAGCATAGGCTGCACATGTGCAGCCTATGTTCAATAAATGTAAATCCACCAATTGAAATTTCCAGACGTGTGATTTTGTACCGTCGGACAATTGCGTAATTTCATGAAATACTTTTACTAGATTTACAATAGTTTTCATAAATAAAGTCAAAAGTTGACAACATTTTCAGAGTACATGCAGAATATTTCCGAATGTACTCTGAAAATTGTGTCAACTTTTGACGCCATTTATGGAAAAAACTTCTTTTTTAACGTGGAACAAAGGAGGTAAAGAGAGACAATGATGTTCGAAAAACGAAAAAATTGACGAAATTACGCAGATGTCCGAAGGTACAAAATCACATGGCGTGCCTCATTTGTCTCCCAGTTCCATCCATTGTTCCTCTGACATCCATTGTTCCCCACAGCGGCGGCGATGCTGGAACCTTATTAGCGTGCTCAGTGAGTGGAATACCAAACCTCGACTAATCACTCTAAATGACTTTCTTGTGTTAATCAAACGTTCAGGTGGAAACCGAGTGGCCAGGATTCCACTTCCTAGTGTCTCAGTTCACGGCAGCTGAATAATGAATTGCCGAATGTGTGGCTGGAGAAATGGGGCTTACGGCTTTTGTGACAAGCGCGGAACGAGATAGGTCGACCTATCTGTGTAGAGTAATCAAGGTCTCCACTTTCAGCTATTCTGTCAGTTAGACACTTGTCATGCCTCTAAAAACAGTTGGGCTGATTGGTTTAAACATATTTTATTTGTACTGTCATTTCGGCTAATTCTGCGCATCGGCTAATGTGTAATTCACGACAAATTTTGCGTACGTCATAATAAAATATGTGGATTTCGGAATAAACAAGCTTGATTAATTGGTACACTGTTACACAATTTTATCACATTCCGATAGTTTGGTAAAAAATTATTCCGAATACAGTCAAAATGTGTAATGTGCTGATGGAATAGCGGTCTTATTTACTATATTAACTGTTCAACTAAGAAACTAATCTGTAATGATGTCACTGGAGAGTTCTGCTTCAAGTTTAATACCAATTTTGCTATGCTGATCCAGTATGCTGTTCGCCATTTTGTTTACACTACCAGATGCGCAGCGTCACTTACAGACGTCGGAACGTTATGACATTTTACCTGCACAGGCGTCTTTGAACTGTGTTGACTATATGTATTCAGGAAATTTTACTGAATGTGGGGATTTTTTAAGTTTTAGGTGCGCAGAATTAGCCGACACCATTGTATATAATTCACAAGTAAGGCATCGTTAGTAGTATAAACAGAATTATACAAATGGGATTGGATTGAAAGCAAGCATATATAAATCCTCTCCCTAACATGTGGCTTGATTAGGATGATTATCAAGCTGGAGGATGGTGAATTTTCCCTTGGTATGACTTAGTTGTTCAATGGTCATTGAATGATATGTAAGCTGATCCGAGTCTACATTGTTCACAGGTCCAATTAGACACATTTCTCCAGTCACGGTGACAATTATGGTCACAACATGTACGGGCACTACCAAGGAGGAAACTAATATCTACAGTGGAACCTCTAACCAATTGAAGTGTACGGATACAAGAATTTTTTATTTTCTAAAAATCTGATTAGTTTGTTTATTTATCAATTAAAGTATATGTTTTTACCACTCATGAACCGTCTCATTGAGACGGTTCAAATGAGTGGTAGCCCCGTGCAGGCACCGGGGCGGGATCAACTGATCCTGAGAATAGTGCTGCAGTAGCCATTGCTTGTCGTAAAAGGCGACTAAACTGGCTTAACGATTGGGTTCATACTTTCCGGAACCCACTATACCGGATTTGGCCCTCATGTACATTTTCGGCTTTCTTGTATGTGAGAGTTGAGTCAGGCTATGCCCCATATATAAAAGTAAGATTAGCGCTAATCCTATTACTTTTAGGGGATGGGATAAATGATGCTGGTGTGGCGAGGGCCTGGCACCAGATCAGGTTGTTCTAATTTCAGGACTGAATATATATTTTGATTGTAAATATTGAGTTCTGAAGTTGGGATTTACCCCCCTCGGACAGGTGGATACGGGACACGACCCCGTTGACCCGTCTGCGTGTAGACTCCCTGAGGCTTGTACCTCTATGTCAGAAAAGCGGACGTTAAACCCTATTCACTCACTCACTCACTCAAATGAGTGGTAACAACATATACTTTTGAACATACATAGAGAAATTAGCATTGGAATCGCCTGGAATGTTGTTGAACCTTGTTTCTCACGTTCGGTGTCTCGTGTCTACTTTCAGCTGTCCATTCAACTGCAGCAGAGCAGCGAGTACTGGTCCGAGAAGGTTCGAGAACTCTCCCAGCAGCTCGGCAAATCTAAATCCAACATGGCACAGAGTCCTAGACGATAACGATGCACAGTCACAGACGATAGTGTTGCACAGACACAGACAATAACAATCCACTGTGCCTCCAATAAGCCCATCAATGATAACACTGAACAGGCCCAGAGTTCCAGAAAATAGCATGTTACAGTCCCAGCCAATAGCAATAGCCAATAGCCCCCCCCCCCCCCGACTGTTCACCCACCCTTAGTGTAACCCCGGTTAGATAAGGGGCGGGTGAACAGCAGGGGATTCTACATAGTAGTCCACTAATCCCCTAATGAATAGTCCCAGACTGTAACATGACACAATCCCCAATGATAGCGGGTCACAGAGTATGGGACGATAGCACTTACTTTGAGTCGGTACAAATTTTGTGAGTCTTGAGTTGACCTATTCCAGTTTTAACTCTACTTATGCATCTCTATAGGGTAGTATAACATGTTTGTGGGAATGCCTAATTGCCTTATTCGGTCTCGAACATACACATATATATGAAAATATCAGTGGAAATAGGAGACTCCAACTCAATGACCTCTTCATATGTTGTCACCATTCATTTGAACCCTCTCAATGGAGTGGTCTGAAAAGATACATTCATGGAAAATGGATAAAATTATTTTTCCAATAGACTGCTATAATCTTTTTGCCTGATTTTGAAGATTTGGAAATGGGCTGAAAAAAGTGACCTCAAGACATTTGTGATCAGTGTCGGTCAAGATCAGCATGTATTAGCCTTGATCATGACCTACGTTTTTCACAACTAAAAGTGGCATTGCTGTCGCCAGCAGAACAAGTTGCTTACCATAATCTGTGACTGTGCGAGACGATCTCAATCTGTTGCCACTGCTGTGACTAGTTACTTTTCTTACACAGTCATATGTGACTGTGGAGAAATTGTGCTTATGGGTTTTGCGACCAGTGTAGATCCAGACCAGCCTGTGCATCCGCACAGTCTGGTCAGGATCTGCACTGTTCGCCATTCCATTAATGAAATACCCGCCATGCTTTTAACGAGCAATATAGATCAGGCTACAGGAGCGTGCTATTTGATTTGGTCACAAATCCCATAAGCCCCTTTTCTCCCATCACAGCCACATGATTGTATGAGCCTACTGGCACCATATCTCTATGCATACTTGTCACACAATCACTGATGTCCATATTTGTATATTTATTTTTATACATGACATTGAATTATAATTTATTTAGCCCTGCACTTGTCTCTGTGCAGGCAAAGAAGGCCGTCCAAGTATTTATCTATTTATGTAAACAACGTGTTGGCATGGTAACCTGTAACCAGTCCTGTGCAGAATTAGTTTGGATAAAAATGCTGTCTAGCCACTGTCTTGGGGGCTTTCGATCAGTTTGCACAAATTAAACTTAATGGGAATAGGAGTGGTTAATATTGCTATCATATTTGCATGATATCTTGAATTTCCAATTACATCAAGGCTATAGTGAAAACTATGTGCTTTTATGATTACCGGTAATTGATTGTAGATTTTACCAAAGGTTGTAACTTCAATCTCCAACCGTGACATGAAAAAATACTTTTGTTTTATTTCCGTCCCTCGGGTCTTTTGTTCGAGACTTAATCCCCATTCATTCATTATTAACCCTTACACCGCTATCTTAATTTTGTTGTCGTCTGCTGTTTATTTTCTATTTTCCATTTTTATCCTCAAAAACATGCTTTGACAGCACTTTAGAATAATTTATAACATGCTTTGACAGCACTTCCGAAGTGCTGTCAAACCATGTTTTTATTGAGAAATAAGGCAATATATAAAAGCAACAGCAGACGACAATTGTTGTGAGTAGCGGTCTGAGGGTTAAACCCTATTACTTTCACTTTTTGATTGCAGATTTCCTCGAAAATATATACCGGTACGTGCTTGAAATTTTATAAATATATTTAACCGATTTCTCCAGAAAATATTTCCTTCATTTGTAGTTGTGGCTGTTACCCATTGAATTACAGGTTATGTGCCAACACGTATTGTGGTTCAATAAATGTGCTTCGAATGTGATAATATATTGTAGTTTAGGAACTTGTTTTGTCTAATTATCTGTGATTCGTCTCTCGTCTGCTATTGCAGTATTCATGTGAGACATAGCTAGGTGTTAATTGCCCTCTGTACATGTCATGTCATACATCGTACATGTCCTATCACATTGTAACCCTTTCAATGGCGCAGATCAGGGGCTCGTTTCACTAAACTTCTTACTGTCTTACGATAAAAACGTAGTTAATTAATGTTTATACCATTTTTGCACCTACATACACACATCATTGCATGTTAACGCATCATTAAAGATTTTCCAACATCAGCTCTCGGTGTAGATGTTATTCTAAAATTAAATTTTGCATTTACAAACTTCTTACAAAGTTTAGTGAAATGGGCCCCAGGCTTCCAATGATTACAAACAGTGTAGATTCCGATGAGACGGCTCATCAAGATCTGCACTGTTTGTGGATAAATTCAGACTTGATATAGAATAATCTGACGTCCACGCCATTCCGTTGGTGAAATGGTTAGTACTTGCAGTTTGGTAAATGTTCAATGTGTGGACAACCCCCTAGTTGCGAACGGTAACTCTTGCGGGAGTAGATTGCAAGAGTTACCTTCGCAACTACCTTCTGATGAAATATACACAGGTAATAGTTTCTAGTAGAACAGTTCAGGCGATTTAGCCCAAACTTTCTGGCATAAACCCAACACAAAATGCAGAAATTAAGATTAGACTGGATTAAATTAAGCCCAATTTGTATGACCATTATCATTTCAGTGTATTTTATTGTTGTTAGTATTTTAAAATGAGTATTTTGTTTTACACATATTTTAATATTTTGTCTTGAATCATGCATAGTAGTGTAGTTGTGTGTTTATAGGACGCTGATAGCCTATATGTGATCCTGGTCAGACGATGATCTATACTGTGCCGGTGTGCAGGCTGGTCTGGATCTATGCTGGTCATGCGAGGTTGTTGGGTTTGTTTTGTCGGCAAAGCCCATATACACTGTGTAGGCGAGTGTTGATCTGACAGCTAATCCCGGAACTTGTAAAAGAACTTGACTGTCGATACATGTTAGTACATATCGAGCGACCAGTTTTGAATTATGGACACCGCTATGCACACAGGAAACATGTACCATACACACCAGTATTTAACTCTTTGCATGCTAGCGGCGAAAATATCCGCCAAACGAATTAGGAGTATAGTTTTATTTCTCTCTGTAAATATGTCTTGAATTTTCATTAGAATTGTGTCCTCCGGACTCAATTCTAATGAAATTCCAAGACCTATTCATGACATTTATAAGGAGAAATAAAAGAAAATATAATGAATTGTCATCTGCTATTTTTTAACTATTTATAGCCCACAAATTTCCCAGCATGCAAAGAGTTAAATGTTTGAACCAAAACCAGCCTGAACAAATCAGATCTGTTATGGCCAATATTAACAATACTTCGTTTTAGATTTTACCATATTTTCTGTAGAAAATGTAGAAGTTGGTAAAAGAAAATGCTGAATGCTGTTATTTCATAGTTTATAAATTTTCTCAATAAAAACATGATTTGGCACCATTTTAGAATCATTTCCAATGCAGCAGGTTAAAACGGGATTGAACCCGTTTGCCCGGTCTTACACGACCTTAGCTGTTGATAGGCCATTAAACACCAATAAACAAACAAACAAACAAACCAAACAAACAAACAAATATTTCCATTAGCACTGCCGTACTATATTTTTGTTGATAAAATGGACACAAAAAAACAGTGGGTGGACGAGAGAAATGAATGCAGCATTGTAAGGGATGATTCCATGGTAGCATGTACTATCACAGGTGGAAGACTCGGACCTGTGACACAAAAAAATGCCCATTACAAAAAATCCATTACCCCACCCACTTGGTCTCGTACAGTACTATCTTCTATTATAGAACATAGCACTGTATGATACCAAGTGGGTGGGGTAACACAAAAATCCATTACCCTACCCACTTGGTATCATACAGAACTATCTTCTATTATAGAATATTTAATATATTCTATTATAGAAGATAGTACTGTACGAGACCAAATGGGTGGGGTAATGGATTTTTTGTAATAGGCATTTTCTTTGTGACTCAGGTCTGAGTCTTCCACCTGTGTGTACTATTGTGCCACAAGGCCGAATCCACTGCATTGTGTAACATTATATAAGTGTCTCGAGACAATGAACCAGTGAGTAGTTGTATGTACCTTAGTTGTAGTTTATCAGACATTAGTATATGCTGCCACCAATTACCCTCCTATGTATCCATGGGCTGTGAAATACCAGGGGGCCGTTTCACTAAACTTCTTACGACTAAAATGTTCGTAAGTGCAAAATTATGATACATGTAGTCTCTAAATTTCATATTGACAATGTTTTCTTGTAAACAATTATTGGCTTTACATTTATTGAGCATAGGCTGCATATGCAGCCTATGCTCAATAAATGTAAATCCATCAATTGAATTTCCAGATGATCCTAAATTTGCACTTATGAACATTTTAATCGTACAAAGTTTAGTGAAACGGGCCCCAAGACATTTCAGTAGCCTTTTGTGTGCATTTGTCAGGCGAATTGGGGCTAATGAATTGCTGGCTGGAGTAGTTATTGATCAATCAGCACATTTTTATGTGTTACAAGCTGCAGGGATGCTCCACTGGTTCCATAGCAAACAGTGTCGACCCTGATCATTCGTGTGTTACATTTTAGTGGTCACATTTTGAGCTATTGGCTCATACATGGCTGTGACTGGAGAAATGGGACTCATGGGTTTTGCAGCCAGTGTAGATCCAGATCAGCCAGTGCTTCGCACAATCTGATCAGGATCTGCACGGTTTCATATTCCATCAATGAAACACATGGCTGTGACTGGAGAAATTGGACTTATGGGTTTTGCAGCCAGTGTAGATCCAGATCAGCCTGTGCTTCGCACAATCTGATCAGGATCTGCACTGTTTGATATTCCATCAATGAAACACGTGGCTGTGACTGGAGAAATGGGACTTATGGGTTTTGCAACCAGTGTAGATCCAGATCAGCCTGTGCTTCCGCACAGTCTGATCAGGACCTGCACTGTTTGATATTCCATCAAATGAAACAAAGGGGTGTGCTATTTGACAATGAGCTACACTGCTCACAAATCCCATACGCCACCTTTCTCCAGTCGCAGCCACATATTTGTCATTCTTTGTCATATATCTAGCTTGCAATGTTGATGGGTGTGCAACAAACTATTTGACTCCAGCATCAGTCTACACAAGCTGCCTGATCAGGAAGTACATTTGTGAGAAACACAATAAGCCCCTGTGAGTGTGTTGTGTGGCTGTTTGTATGTTCACTGTGATAAATGTTCATACCCCACCACCGACAATGCTAGGTCATCTATTCAAATTGTATGTATGTGTGTAGCCGTGAATGTCCGTGCACACCTTATTTGGTCGTGCATCTATGTTACAAACCCCCTGATTGTGTAGCCAGTGTAGCTGTGATCAACAGTTACTGGCAATAAGTCAGATTTTGTCCGACTGTGAACCTTTAAATGAAAGTAACGTGTATTTATTTGTGACCATAGCCTCAGTCACGTGGATTCTGCTTGCTTCCACAAACTTAGGTGCTGCTATTAGGCAACAATGCTGAATTTGTTACAATACAAGGTCATGTCCAACCTGAGTTGGCATCGTTGTATTGTTAAAAAGCAATATCAAAGATTGTTGACAGCAAGCCGAACCCCTGTGGCCTCAGTTGCACGGCATGATCTATACTTGTGTGATAACGTTTCTGTCCACATTTCTGGTTATTATATTTATTTCTGTATATATACATGCATGTAGCTATTTTACACAATATTTGTAGATTTAGGCAGATATTTGTTCAGACCAAATATATGAGTGTCATATATTTATTGGATGTTTGTATCACAGGTTGAAGTAACGGACCGAGGTCTATAAATACATTAAATATGCCTAAAAGCATCAATAAATGAAGAAGAAAAAAAAGCTAAAAAGGGAGTACCGGTAACAAAAAAATGTTAGCTTTTTTTTCTTCATTTATTGATGCTTTTAGGCATATTTAATGCATTTATAGACCTCGGTACGTTACTTCAACCTGTGGTTTGTATTATCACTGTATCCAAACATATAATATATAGACTACATGTATATGTAAGAAATTACTAATATTCATTTATCCAAATGAATTAATCATCTTCATATAATGCGCTCATGGTTGGATCCTACTGCTAAACAAACATTGTTCACTATGCTCACTCGTTTGTTTAGCGTAAGGACCCAATCACTCGTGCATTATTTCAAGATAATCAACTCCCCTGCATAAATAAACGATATGTAATTTACTAGGAAAGAAACAATAAGGAAGTGACCTTGGGATAAATGGTTCCATATCTGACATTGAGTTCAACGCCATTGTGTTAACTGCCATATTTATACATGGGCCCATCTCTGAGGAAGCTGATTTTATTTAATTCATGGCCAGTGTAGATCCATAGTCGGGCTGCACACATACACGTAACAGGCTAATACTAGTATCATGTAGACTGGATTCATAATGTATGGTCCACTTACTAAATAGAGAACAGTGAAAACCCAGATCAGACTGCACGAAAGTACCGGCTGGTCTGGGTGTTCACTGGTCGTAAAGATAAGAAGCTTGATTTTGTCAGAGTGTGCCCAATATTGTGTTTTGTTTGTATGAAATAATTATGGAAGCGTCCTGGTGCCAATGCTAAAAGATGTTTATCTCCTAATTAGGAGATAATAACTCCTAATTAGAACTTAGTATCTCCTAATTATGACTTACTATCTCATAATTAGGACTTACTATTTCATAATTAGGACTTAGTATCTCTAGGACTTACTATCTCCTAATTAGGAGTTAGTATCTCCTAATTAGGAGATAAAATATATTTTAGCATTGGCACCAGGGGCACGTTTCACTAAACTTTGTAAACGACTAAAATGTTTGTGAGTGCAAATTTTGGATTGTCTGGAAATTTCAACTGATGGATTTACATTTATTGAGCATTGGCTGCATATGCAGCCTATGCTCAATAAGTGTAAATCCAATAATTGTTTACAAGAAAACATTGTTAATGTGACATTTACAGACTATCATAATTTTGCACTTACAAACATTTTAGTCGTACAAAGTTTAGTGAAACGGGCCCCTCCACGCCGGACGCTTCCATAAGTAATAGAGACAGCACACCAAGTGTAAGTAAACAATGATTTTGCTACACATGACCCAAATGTAAGTTTGTCCTGCATGCATGTTTAGTTCACACTGTTGGTACTGTGACGTCTAATTATTTATTGCCTTTGTGGCCAGTGTAGATTCAGATCAGATTTCAAATATGTAACACACAATCAAGATGTGACATTTTTCATGATAAATATTTACAGAAACTGTGATATTGTCTGTAAATGATGTAGAAAGTTGACAATGTTTTAGAGCAAATGCACAATTGTATTCCGCATTTGCTCTGGAAATTTTGTCAACCTCCTACATAATTTACGGAACATATCATAAATGTTGTAAATATTGTGCAGGAGATATTGCATGTCTTCTTAGGTATAAAATCACATGGCTTATCTCATATGTAAATCCATTCACATAAAATAAATTTGTATGGAGTGTAAAATTCCCATTGAGGGCTACGTTATCAATGGCTAGTGAATACAGAAATGATTGATGCCATTCTGGCTTTGTACTGCTAAACTAGTGGAATAGATACAGTTCAAAAGTTCAATATTAAAGTGATATCAGCAGGTATGCGATAATTCAATCAACTTGCAAAAGTGATAAATACAGTATTTTATATGGTCTGAAACGTTCCTGCAAAAATGTCCTTGTTAATGTAGATATGCACATTGTACAGAAATAGCTGTGGGTGGCAGGTGGGAGCATGCGATGGGTAATTTAACGCAATGGGTAATTTAACGATCGGGGTTCATCCTTACCGGAATCCCGATTGGAGACCTGGTTTGGCCCCCACATACGTCTTTGGCATTTTGTATGTGACAGTTGAATCTGGTTATACCCCTTATGTGAGTATTACGATATTCGTAATCCTATTTTAGGGGAAGGGGCCAAGTGACTTAAACAGAAATACCTGGATAAAACTGGTCCAACTGACTAGCAATCTGACAACGGTTGGACCAGTGTAGCGCCAATCAGCCTGCACATCCACGCAGTCTATTCAGAACCTACACTGTTTGCCATTCAATTATTCTATTTGTTAGTTTAACCCTTTGTGGGAAACAAAACAATTTGGATGCTGTTAGATTTTTGCGTTTTTTATATAAAAAACAAGTTTTAACAGCACTTTAGAATCATTCCATTGCTGTCAAACTATGTGTTTGTTGATGAAAATGAAGAAAAAAAACACCGAAAAAAAACCAAAACAGATGTAAAAATTTAATTCAAAAATGTTCTTATGCCTAAATATGTATTTTGAATGTGATGGGCTTAGGCTATACAGGCAAATCACACCTTTAGAATGTGGGAAACGTAAAATTGTTGTCTGCTGTGGTTTTATACTTTGTCTTCTTTCTCAATAAAAACATGCTTTGACAGCACTTTATCATGGAAATGATTCTAAAGTGTTATCAAAGCATGTTTTTGATGAGAAAAAATGAAAATAAAAAATCAACAGCAGATGACATTTAATTCAGCATAACAAGTATGACCACAGCTCCATTGATAGTTCGTGGTCAGCAGGTGGTCCACATTGGTGTCACAGTAAGACAGTAATGTATTGTGTTTGTGTGGACTAGTAAAGCCATTATAAGTGTCTGTGTCTCATCGCCCCACTGACCCGTTTAAATTATTTTTATTTTTTGGTTCGTCCCGGTGTCTACCCACGGTCAGCGTTTTAGCCTATGACTAGCACAGTTTGAGATAAAAAATAATTTCCTACTGACCTACCCAACTTGAAATGCAGGGTCAGAACTCGGAAGATGGGAAACAGACATTCTATTAGTTATGGCCTAAGTCTGAGTTTATTATCCATAATTATATTTTGTGGTAAGAAAGTGTTGTGACACAAGCATGTGCAGGATTCAGCTATAAATCATGTATAGTTTTACAAATGATTAATAAAACACTGATGCCTTGTACTGAGGTCAGAATAAAGTAAGATGTGTCCTTGTTTTCTTTTTATATGTCCATGAATTGTGTGCATGTACTGAATACTAAATATATATAGAAACTGGGGTTTTTGGACCAATTTTACAAACTTGTGTTCTCAATCCCTGAGGCTAGTAATTTTGTGTATATTTATGTACATTTGTACATAACTATATAGTAGTTATGTACTTTTGTAAACAAATGTAAAACCATTTTACTGTTTTAGGCTTCTCCGCTCTTGGGACTAGGAATTTGTCAAAATAATGCTTGTTGTACAAAACTATATAGGTGTTTTGTATGAAAACCATAATTTTCAGCAAAATACATGTATATGCAATGAACCACGAAACCGCTATATCACAATCCCCCTAAGTCTGGCAGACTCTTGCCTGAATGGTTTCACTATTTTATAGTATCTCTCTTTTAATCTTACTTTATGTGCTCCACATTGAACACAGACTTGATATTTTGCATACATACCTTTACCACACCATTTATGCCATTGAAAGAATAACAATTCATTCCCTCAAAGTGCTATATTTTTGTCATCTCAAACTTACACAATAAAGTACATTTTTTTGTACAAAAGTGTACATTTTTTTGTACAAAAATGTGTACATTTTTTGTACAAAAGTGTACAAATACAAAAGTGTGTACAAAAGTGTGTATGTGTACAATTTTTTGTACACAAGTGTGTACATTTTTTTGTACAAAAGTGTGTACAAAAGTGTGTATGTGTACAATAGTTTGTACTAAAGTGTGTACCAAAGTGTATACAAAAGTGTGTACAATTCTGTCTTCCACAACATTTGTTATGAGTAGTATACGGTGGGCAAGCACACTCAAAATGATTAAGCCAATCTATACGCAATTAATCCTACCACAACCAGTCCGCCAACAATAAACACAATTTCTCTATCTTTTTGACTCTGTGAAGGTGTATAATAATCACTCAATACTGACTCTCTCCCAAACGACTGTAATCGTTGTGCACCTGTCACCGGAGTAGTAACAGCATTATATTCTCTAATAGCTTCGTCCACATCATCAAATGTTTCGCAGCCTGATTTTGTTTCGTGATTTCATTATTAATCCAGTCTAATCTCTCTGTTCTTTTTTTTTTGCCCACCGTGCCTTTTGCAATTGCTCTACGCCCGTCTACGGCATTGTTATGCCTTTTGCGTTCATCATTTACTGAACCATTCCCCAATGAACTGAATAAGAAATTACTCCCTGTAAATGCCAATGCATTAACCAATGTGCCACCAACCATCATAGCTATTCCCGCCATTTTGTTTTATATAATAATTTTATTACTTCAAAATATTTTCTGGAATTATACCTTGCTTTACCAACATATCCCTAGTAGCAATAGCAAGTCCAGTATCCAACATAAGCATTGCCATATTATAACCGTCAAGCTGTAGTTTTGGCACAGCCTGCTTCATAATTTTATGTGTCGGCTGCGCATACCCTATTTCAAGCGCTGTTATTACAGCAGCATGATGAACTAGATTCCCTATTATCTTACCATCGGTATTCATCGTTGCCATTGTTTTTATGCCACCGGGTTTCGAAGAAACAGGTGGCATATAGTGTTTGGACCGTCCGTCCGTCTGTCTGTCCGGGCCAACATCGGGGGTTTAGGAGCTTAGGGTAAGGGTTAGTAACAAAGGATTCCTTTGTTATAGTCGGTAAGCTCCTAAATCCATTGATCTTTAGGAGCTAATCCTTTGATCTTTTAAAGAACAAATAGCTCATAACTCTTAAATGTTTGAACGTCCGTATGTCCGTCCATCACACTTTTCGGTTAACCAATTTGTCACAGTTTCTCAAATATGCTGCAGGTGGCATCCGCGTTCGACAGACGCATTTCTTGTTTTATTATAATAATAAAATAATTATTTTATTTATTTATTCCATATAGTGTGGATTAGGCACTTCACTAACTGTAGGCAATTTAGTTTTCATATCATTAACTGTAGGCATCTTAGATTGCCAAAACAAGTTCCACCCAAGAAAAGCACCAGCAGTTAAACCTGCCCCTGCAAGCAAATTTGTCCAATTCGATTATGTTTTATGAACGCTGGCAGGTTCTTCTGTATACTCGTCAGGTGTTATGTCGTCTTTCTTTTTTTATGTAATATTTTTACTAAACTTTCATGTTTGGCTTTACGTGCGGCCCTTTTTGCCTGCTTCTACCCTTTTGGGGTTCTTTGTTACTAATTTTATCTCCTCTTTTCGTTCTGGAATTTCTTCCTCAGGAATATGTTGTGTGTTCTCCATCTCCATTGTTTTTATTTATGTCATTTATATTTTTAAATTAGCAATATTTATATGTTGTTATCATTGTATTAATAGGTGCCAGAAATGCACCAAACCTAAAATATAACTCGCAGCAAGTCAATGCATGTTCAACAAATGGGTCATCTTCTAAATCAGCTACGAGTTTAGTATGATTTTCTTCCAGTATAGGTAGGACTTTACCAGCTAGTATAGCATACATATTCAAAATAGTATTACCAAGAGTTTTTGTCATAGAAGCACCTATAGTCTACTTTCATATCTGTTATACAATTTTAATATTTGTTCATTTGGTAACTCTTCTAGTTGTGAAATAGTTATATTTTTACCTAAATATTGAACAGCTTTCCCGCCTGAAATAATCGCAGATAACCGTTGTTTTAAGTGGTCATTATTTACTTCACCTACATCATTATCATTGTATACTTTATCATCACTTAGTTGTTCTATAAGTTCCTCACATTCCATTTTTATTTTGCATAATATAACTTTAATTTTAAAATAAATCCAAACAGAACCAAATATAATAATCAATAATTGTATGAATATCAATATCTCAAACATTTCATATATTACTACTATTATTTAAGATAAATTTGCTTAGAACTATTCAACAATGATAAGCAATACCTATTTACTAAGCAATTCTTAACATTGTTATTTATGAATTGCTTAGTTAAATCAAGTTAAATTCGAGTTAAATCCAGTTAAAATCCAGTAAAATAAGTAAAATAAGAAATATTAAGTAATACTAAGTAATACTAAGCATTACTTAAGTAATTTATACCCAGTCGGTTGATCAGTACTAATAAGCAATTTAGAATGTTTTGTTTTCGATAACTCTTTTCTTATTTTGTTTCTTTCCTCCAGGGTTGGAATAACATCATTTTCTCTCAAACAGTCCTCAAAACTATCTCTGTCTTTCGTATAAAACATACACAGCCATTTCGTCTCTTCTCTTAAGTCTTTTAACACTGAATTATATCTCTGTGATATAACCCAAACGCTTTGCTCCGCATGTCGCCCAGAGAATGCGAGCTGTGACAGCATACCTTTTTATTAGCCGATCTATTTATAGATCGGCTAATATATTGGTTATCCATCGAATTCTGAAAAAGTTTGTAGCAACCCTTTTCTCCGCTATTCGGTAATCTACGAACGCGAATTTTTATGTATCACTTCCAAATCGCATCAACCGATAAAGTTTGCATTTTTGGCAATTATCTCCGTTTAAAACTTTACTTATAGCCAAATAACACAATTTTGAATACGTAATGAGCTGAACGCCGGAAGAGATTTAACCCGGAAATTATTGTTGTTGAAGTCCATAGTTGGCTCTAATGGCCATATACGCCAACATACGCCGATTATTGGGTTAATTTAAAGCTTTTATTTATTAAACATAACAAGTTTCAGCCACGTATAATCGCGTAAAATGTGTTTATTCGGCTAATTTATAATCGACCTCTGCTCAAAATCTCCTTACTAGCAACCCCAGCATTTTCGGTTTTATCCCAGCATCTCGGGTTTATCCCATTGGATCGCGTATGCGCGTCATTTGACGCTAGTTAATATTCACAAAATTTTCCACCAATCAAAACGAAGAATTGCCCTTCATAGCCAACTTTGATTTGTTTACGTATCATGCAGGGATGGCAGGGATGCATCCAGCACGCGCGATTGCGGCAATCCCCCTTAATTATTGTCAATTCCACAAATTATTGATTGTCTTGCGCCCGACATCGCGCAAAAAATCACGGATGGGACACATTAGGCCAATCTGGGCATGTGCCTGAATACGCAGGAGCTTGCGTCTATTTTTAGATGACACTGTAACCGCTAGATATATATAGCCCTGGTAGCTCCGCCCACTCGCGTGCTGCCACAGAATTCGGACAAACACACAGTGACTACAACTTTGTGTATTGCGGAGTGTAATTTGTAGATAAATAGAGCAGGTGTTACGCTGGAATATTTCGCAACATAATGGTGACAACAAAACATTGCTGCTATGACATTGCTGCTATTGGATGGATTTGGGAACGGGTTTCCAAAACCTGCACAAAATCGAGAAAAATATCAACGCTGGGTACAGAACTGTTGTCGAAAATAGTTTACCATTGACAATGTTACCAGAGACATCTACATATGTTCGATGCACTTTACCCTGATTTGATCGGCTAATAACATCATGCTCTGCATGACTTTTCATTTCTTTGTTAATTGCTTTGTAGCTGAGCAGTCATCAATGATATATAATGTTGGACTTCCAGCATATTTATTAAAAAATAATCTTAACAGATCTTGCAGCTTCTCTTCGCCATTACTACTAACTGGATTAACAATCTTTATTTTTTTATCGATTGGGTGGTGTACATCACCAACCCAACTTCTCTTTTTATAAGCCTTGTTCCATGCTATAGTTGGACAAAGTATAACTATATTCTCAAATACTCCAGCATATCCACCTTGTTGCTGTTAAAGCTCAAGTAGGTCAAGGACAAATTCCGTTTTACCACATCCGGTTTGACCACAGATAACAGCACTATGTGCATACTTTGGCAAATCAATACAACGCAGATACAAATCTTCCATTTTCTATATTTAGTTGGGCGTCTTGAATTATAAATAAATATATATTTACTGTACCTGCAGTTTCAGCTTCTTTAGAAATCTGAAGTGTGATACCTTCACTCGCATTTTCTATTCTCCGCCCATTCCCATGTAAACTATTATCATCTGTTGTTCTTAAGTGAAGCCAGAGTGCATATTGTTTTGTAAGATATTTGCCAATTGTCACACTGGTCACATGAAATTCTTTACTGACAACGTTCACTATCCGATCATTATTGTCTCCGCCGGCAAAGTGTTTGCGTATTTCATCCCACATAGTATATGCTTTCATCCCTTGACTGTATAGTTGATTAGTCACACCCTCAATTGTTACTTCAACATTATTTATTTTTTGATTATAGAATGTTTCACTTTCTCTTGCAAAAGGTGCTGATGGTTCTTCAAATAACATTAAAATTTCCTTCATGGATTTAGCAGGTGTATTCAAATTTATATTCCATATAGAATCACTTTTATTTTTAGTTATCTTTCGGTGATGAAGAATTCCATCATAATTGAGCCGCGTCGCGAGAAAACCTGTCTTCGGGAAATTCTTTGTCAAATTAACATTTTGTTACTATGACAATGGTATTTGTATGATGAATTGAATGCTTTTTATTTGATCATGATATCTGCAATATTCATTAAGATATTGTATTTTATACAACACCACTATTCAGGTAGTTTGATCAAATGAGACGTCACGTAAAAGCCACGTCAAACGACGTTACAGTATATAGTAAATACATGGTTAGTGCCGCCGAATATAAAATATATTCGGTTGAGCCTTAGACAGCTTTATTGGGGCGAGCTTTAGCGAGCCCCTATAAAGTTGTCGGGGCGAAACCGAATATATTTTATATTCTACGGCACTAATCATGTATTTAATTTATACCGCATACTACCTCGCCATGCGTCACAAATCCAGTGACGTACGTGATTCAAAGCAAAATGGCGGCGTCCACGCTAGGTAGATTCGGTATTGTATCTGATTAATCTCCGATTTATTTACGATGCGCTTCAATATTGGCTCGAGTTGGACTACACAGTTGTCATAATAAGCATGATAAGCATTGCAATCATAATAGACATGTCCGTGTTGTTGGTTACGTCGCAAATACTGTTACTGTCAAAATGTACAAAATTCAGCTGCACCGACATCTTGAATTTGCTGTTGAGACTGACTAATATTAGGCTACTTCATGTATAACATATTAGGTTACGTCAGATATAAACAGTATTTATTTATTATAATAAATACTCGTAATTTTCTTTCCGTGTGTGGGTGGACGGGGGTGGGGGGGGGGGGGGCATGACCACTGCCTCCTCGTGTTTGGCTTCCTGGTTACGGCCCTGGTGATGTGTCAGGAAGTTTATATCTTTTTTTGCTTTCCATAATGCACATTTTCTATTTATATTATCACAATACACACTATTGTATTTTATCAAAATCCTCGGATTTTGTATTTTATTTTACTTGATATGTATACTATAATAGACTGTGATACACAGGGGAGATACTTCATAACTTAAATGAGTTAAATGTCCGTCTGTGCATGTCTATGACCAACTGAACAGTTAATCCACCAATAATTTGACATTCCAAAGATTCCTGTGGATATGATATTAGATTTTTAAAAATTTGTCCATACTGCTATTTTTTCATTGACAATGCTGCTACAAACTTTGACGATTAACACGTAACCCCCTAAATAACTGAAATGAACTGTTTCATGTTAATTTTGAGACTTCCATTATGCTGAAAAGGGGGTCATTTTGCAAAAAATAATAAGTATCATCAAGTGGTGCAGATCACGGTCCATGATATTAATGTCTCCAACATATGTTGCCTTGAAATATCATCCCACCGTATATATTTCTTAAATTAACATAACACACACGTCAGTGTGCATTCAGATTTGAGCTTTTCATATTCAGACAACAGAAATGTCGAATGTTCACGACATCGTCCCGCTTACAGCTGTACTTGGACCACCTGCTGAAAAAAACGGACATTACAATATCTGCAATAAATGTAAGATCAGCGACCCATATCATGTCGGTAATCGAGAAAGGATTCCCTAGTGACTGAATGGCTGACATCCTATGTTCTGATCAGACGGTGCATATGCACAGATGAGACATCGTAACAACCATGGCTTTGTTGTTTTTGCAGGTAAAGGTTGCGCTAAATGTTAATTAAATAAATATACATTACATGTAATACATAATGCATATTAGAAAGAAAGAATTGAGCAATAAACTGAAAATTTGCGTCGAGTTAACCAGATCTGAAACATAATTGTACGAGTTGTGCTACAACGGTCTACAAATATGCCGCCGACCATCTGTATGTAAATAAAAAATGTAGCTTACACAGAGTTTTTACCTGTAAATGGTGGTCGATAGCAGTTAATGTGGACAGTTATCTGTAAACTGTGTGAAAGAAAATATTATATGTCAAAATAATAAAAAACACATATCAATAACAGACAAACATTTTTAGCTCGACTATTCGAAGAATAAGTAGATCTTATGTTGTCACCCCGGCGTCGGCGTCGGCGTCACCGTCACGCCTTGGTTAAGGTCTTTAGTCAACCTTGTATATGGAATACTACTGGCCCTACACCCACCATACTCGGACAACTTCATCTCCTAGAGATGTACATCAATAACCCCTGATCTATATTTGACATTGACATACATTTCCTCTTGAATTACTTAGTTCATTACCCTTGGTTAAGGTTTTTAGTCAACCTTGGTTAAGGTTTTTAGTCAAGCTTGTACATGGAATACTATTGTGCATACAGACACCATACTTGGACAACATTTCCTCATAGGGATGTACATCAATAACCCCTGGTCTATATTTGACCTTGACCTACATTTCATCTTCAATTACTTAGTTAATTCCCCTTGGTTAAGGTTTTTAGTCAAGCTTGTATATGGAATACTCCTGGCCCTACACCCACCATACTTGGACAACTTCATCTCCTAGGGATGTATATCAATAACCCTTCATCTATATTTGACATTGACCTACATTTGACCTTGATCTTACATTTCCTCTTGAATTACTTAGTTAATTCTCTTTGGTTAAGGTTTTTAGTCAACCTTGTAGATGGAATACTCCTTGTCCTACACCAACCATACTTGGACAACTTTATCTCCTAGTGATGTACATCAACAACCCCTGACCTATATTTGACCTTGACCTACATTTAACCTTGAATTACCTAGTTAATTCCCCTTGGTTAAGGTTTTTAGTCAACCTTGGTTAAGGTTTTTAGTCAAGCTTGTACATGGAATACTATTGTGCATACAGACACCATACTTGGACAACCTTTTCTCATAGGGATGTACATCAATAACCCCTGATCTATATTTGACCTTGACCTACATTTCCTCTTGAATTACTTAGTTAATTCTCCTTGGTTAAGGTTTTTAGTCAAGCTTTTATATGGAATACTCCTGGCCCTACACCAACCATATACTTGGACAACTTCATCTCCTAGGGATGTACATCAATAACCCTTGAATTATATTTGACCTTGACCTACATTTGACATTGACCTTACATTTCCTCTTGAATTACTTAGTTAATTCTCTTTCGTTAAGGTTTTTAGTCAAGCTTGTAGATGGAATACTCCTGGCCCTACACCAACCATACTTGGACAACTTTATCTCCTAGTGATGTACATCAACAACCCCTGACCTATGTTTGACTTTGACCTACATTTAACCTTGAATTACTTAGTTAATTCCCATTGGTTAAGGTTTTTAGTCAACCTTGGTTAAGGTTTTTAGTCAAGCTTTCTGCATGAAATACTATTGTGCATACAGACACCATACTTGGACAACCTTTTCTCATAGTGATGTACATCAATAACCCCAGATCTATATTTGACCTTGACCTACATTTCCTCTTGAATTACTTACTTAATTCCCCTTGGTTAAGGTTTTTAGTCAAGCTTGTATATGGAATACTACTGGCCCTACACCCACCATACTTGGACAACGTCATCTCCTAGTGATGTACATCAACAACCCCTGATATACATTTCACCTTGACCTATATTTCCTCTTCAATTACTTACTTAAGTCACCTTGATTAAGGTTTTTTAGTCAACCTTGGTTAAGGTTTTTACTCAAGCTTGTACATGGAATACTATTGTGCATACAGACACCATACTTGGACAACCTTTTCTCATAGGGATGTACATCAATAACCCCTGATCTATATTTGACCTTCACCTACATTTCCTCTTCAATTACTTAGTTAATTCTTTTTGGTTAATGTTTTTAGTCAACCTTGTAGATGGAATACTCCTGGCCCTACACCAACCATACTTGGACAACTTCATCTCCTAGTGATGTACATCAAGAACCCCTGACCTATATTTCACATTGACCTACATTTAACCTTGAATTAATTAGTTAATCCCCCTTGGTTAAGGTTTTTAGTCAACCTTGGTTAAGGTTTTTAGTCAAGCTTGTATATGGAATACTATTGTGCATACATACACCATACTTGGATAACATTTTCTCATAAGGATGTACATCAATAACCCCTGACCTATATTTTACCTTCACCTACATTTAACCTTGAATTACTTGGTTAATGTTTATATTCAAGCTTGTATATGGAATACTCCTGGGCCTACATCAACCATACTTGGACAACTTCATCTCCTAGTGATGTACATCAATAATCCCTGATTTATATTTGACCTTGACCTTCCCCTTGGTTAAGGTTTTTAGTCAAGCTTGTATATGGAATACTCCTGGGCCTACAGCAACCATACTTGGAAAACTTCATCTCCTAGTGATGTACATCAATAACCCCTGACCTATATCTGTCATTGACCTACATTTAACCTTGAATTACTTACTTAATTTCCCTTGCTTGAGTTTTTTTGTCAACCTTGGTTAAGGTTTTTATGCAGGCCGCAGCCACCTTGTTTGTCAAGCTATGTGTACATCGACAACCCTCGTAGTCGAGCTATGCTGTTCTCCTACAGCTCTTGTTATATGTGATATAAGCAGCAAACTAATAAAAGAAAATTACCCTTACGCCATTATTGTTAATAAAACATAATATAAGATGTGTTAGTTTCGAATCAAAATGGTGGATTTCGATCGTACGACCGTTAGTACGGCAGTCTAACGTTCATCCAATACATTCTCAGACAGGATCCATGACAGGTCACACACATACGCCCGATTATAGATATATTCTGTTCGTTAGATAAATTTAACACAACGGAACAAACCTAACATGGCGGTCTGACAAACATCGATAATTGGAAATCTCTGTTGAAATTACGTCAGCTAAGTTCACGACGTCATATCTTGTGACGTCGTCAGACTCCCGAAGACAGGTTTTTCTCGCGACGCGGCTCATATAGTATTGACATTTGTCCCATATATTGATTTTTAGCTCGCCTGCACGAAGTGCATAAGAGCTTATGGCATACCCTCGGCGTCGTCGTCGTCGGCGTCCACAAACTTAACGTTGGGTAAATGTCTTATAACTTCTGTTTCCTTTCATGGAACATCTTGACATTTCATACATGCATTCCTCAGATGACCCTCTATCATGCTGTAGCAAATCCATAACCCACCACCCAACCCTTACCCCACGGTCAAGGTCACAAACTTAGCACATTCATAAACTTAACGTTGGGTAAATGTCATAACTTTTGATTCCTTACATGGAACACCTTGATATGTCATACATGCATTCCTCAGATGACCCTCTATCATGCTGTAGCAAATCCATGACCCACCACCCAACCCTTACCCCAAGGTCACGGTCACAAACTTAGCACATGCATAAACTTAACGTTGGGTAAATGGCTTATAACTTCTGTTTCCTTTCATGGAACACCTTTATATTTCATACATGCATTCCTCAGATGACCCTCTATCATGCTGTAGCAAATCCATGACCCACCACCAACCCTTACCCAGGTCAAGGTCACAAACTTAGCACATTCATAAACTTAACGTTGGGTAAATGGCTTATAACTTCTGGTTCCTTTCATGGAACACCTTGATATTTCATACATGCATTCCTCAGATGACCCTCTATCATGCTGTAGCAGATCCATGACCCACCACCCAACCATTACCCCAAGGTCAAGGTCACGGTCACAACTTAGCACATTCATAAACTTAGCGTTGGGGTAAATTTCTTATAACATCTGTTTCCTTTCATGGACATCTTGATATGTCATACATGCATTCCTCAGATGACCCTCTATCATGCTGTAGCACATCCACGACCCACCACCCAACCCTTACCCCAAGGTCACGGTCACAAACTTAGCATGTTCATAAACTTAATGTTGGAGTAAATGTTGTGTAGCTTCTGTTTATTTGCAGTGAATGCCTTCATATGTCATACATGCATTCATCTGCTGACCCTCTATCATGCTGTAGCAAATCCACGATCCACCACCCAACCCTTACCCCAAGGTCAAGGTCACAAACTTAGCATGTTCATAAACTTAACGTTGGGGTAAATGTTGTGTGACTTCGGTTTATTTACAGGGAACGCCTTCATATTTCATACATGGATTCATCTGATGATACTCTATCGTGATATTGCAAATCCATGACCCACCGCCCATCCTTTACTACAAGGCCAAGGTCACAAACTTAGCACATTCATAAACTTAACGTTGGGGTAAATGTCTTATAACATCTGTTTTCTTTCATGGAACGCCTTGATATGTCATACATGCATTCCTCAGATGACCCTCTATCATGCTGTAGCAAATCCATGACTCACCACCCAAACCTTACCCCAAGGTCAAGGTCACAAACCTAGCACATTCATAAACTTAACGTGGGTGGCAGGTGGGAGCACGCGATGGGTAATTTAACGATCGGGGTTCATCCTTACCGGAATCCCGACTGGAGACCTGGTTTGGCCCTAACATACGTCTTTGGCATTTTGTATGTGACAGTTGAATATGGTTATACCCCTTATGTGAGTATTACGATATTCGTAATCCTATTTTAGGGAAGGGGCCAAATGACGTTGGTGTTGTATGGACCTGGCACCAGGTCAGGTTATTCTAATTTCAGGGCTGAATATATTTGATTTGGGATCCCCCCCCCCCCCCCCCCAATGCAGCAGGTTAAAATGGGACCGAACCCGTTTGCCCGGCCTTACATGACCTTAGCTGTGTTAATAGGCCGTTAAACACTAATAAACAAACAAACAAACATAAACTTAACGTTTGTGTAAATGTTGTGTAACTTCTGTTTTACAGGGAATACCTTCATATTTCTCCTTGCACCACTGACCCAATGTCAAGGTCCACCGCACGCCCCTTAACCCAAGGTCAATTATATATAATATTCATGTTTTATTATGCAACTGTGCCAAGTTTGAGTGAAGGCTGCCTACAGGCGAGCTTCGTTGTCTTCTGACAACTCTCGTTTACCATTGTCGCTAAATTAGGCACTGTGACCATATCAAATTCTAAACTTATATTATTAATTTCATGATTAGCATTCAAATCACCTGGGGCTATTATTACCCTTGAATAATCATTAAATGTAAGTTCATATTCGAGTCTGTCACCTAAACCAGATTGATAATATGGCATATGAGCTTCAAGAAGTTCAAAATATAATGGTATATAGAACCGGTTCCCAAATGTATCTGAGATAGCTTTATAGAACTAGCATTTGCTGCTCCTGTTCTTAATTATGTTACATTTGAACCTGTACTAGTATCTATACCTTGATAAACCATATTTCCTCGCTCTGAAGGTGTTTTCCATAGATCGCGATAGATGTAATACACATCTGAATCGTCAACTGACATAATTTCATTAGCAGTTATTTGAATAGCTGTTTTATTGACTATCGCACGTCCAAGCTTTTGAACCACTCTTCGATCGTCATCAGTGGATGTTAATGCAATTGTGAAATCTAAACGAACTGTCCCGGGCACAATCAAATCGTTTGGTCCTAAATTTGGAAAGCGAACTAAAAGCTGATGATTTTGATCAATTGTAGATGGATTATTTGTAATTGTAATTGATTGCCTTATACCTTCCACTCACAACGGTTCTCTTAAATGTCTGTAAGGATTAAGTTTTCTACCATATGTTGTCATTTTTTATTGTTTTATTTATGAATTATTTACTTTAATAAAAAAAAAAATAATGGCTGAAGGTGGTGAATGAGACGTTATGCATTATGCTAATGAGACTTATGACCCTGATATTGACACAGGCGCCAGTGAAACTATGGTAGATCCGCCAACTGTTCAAATGGAAGAATCGACTTCCGAGACAGAACGGCCTCAACGGACAAGGGTAATAGAACTTTTTAAAGACCAATTCAAAAAAAGGTTTGGAATATCAGATCAGGATTTTATGTTAATGAGCCCAGACCTGCACACTGTCAACAAAACATTGTACTGGAAGGATATACGAATAAGCCAAAAGGGTAATCCAATTAAATTAATAATCACTTTTACTGGTAAAGGGGTGACACAATTAAAATCGCTATTGGATATCCAAAGACCAAGTTGCCAATAGAGGCAATCGCTAAAATACAAACTTTAGAAAACCAAATTCCAAATGTCGAAAATATAGAAATGACTGAATTACCAACTACAGTTAATGACGCAGAAACATCAGTAAAATAAATCATTGACACATTATCAAAAGACACATCAACAGGGATTACTGATGATTTTAAAACATTGCCACTGAGAGAACTTAAAGCTTTAAACAAAGCATCACAACAAACGAAGGGCTCTCTCGCTAATAATATTGCAAAACATGATGAACTGGATAAAAATATGAAAGCTGCTGTATCAAAATTGTCAGCTGCAATAACATTTGATGCTGATAACCCAGAGGCACAACAAATAGAAAAAACAAATTGCAGACATTGTATCTGAGCGTGAAGCTCGTCTTGAGGTTATATGAAATGATAAGGAAACATTAAGAACCCAAATAAACAGAATAAAAAGTACAATCGAAAGAGTATTACACAAAGATACAACATTAAAAGAAAAACTAAAAACACTCTTCAAAGAACAGGGAATAACAATAGTTTCAGTTATAACCGCTATTGGATTTATAGCTTCCTCTTCGATTGTAAGTATTACAGGAGGTGCAAGTGGTGCTGCAAGTATTCCAAAACCATCAGGAAAAGGAGGAGCTAAAGAATGGATTAAGAAATAATTAAAACATCTTGGCTCTTTTCTTACAATGTTAGCAGCTGGAAAAGCAGCAGCTGCATTACCCGGAATAATTGGCACTATTGTAGCTTGGTTGCTGAAAACTGCAGAGAAAGCCGTTGGTTGGTTATCAAATAATGTATGGGCTTTAATAATAGCAATTACAGGACTTCTATATATGTTTGCTAAAGTTTATATTTTGTCTCGATAATAAAATAATAATACACCTAACACAATTATAATACTACCGGTAACTAGAGCAGTTTTATAATTTTCATGATTATCTGCTTCTAGTATTTCAGGTATTGAAATTTTAGAAATTGGAGATGCCGCTACAATGTTATGTTTAGAAATTGGAGAAGGTGCAAGGGGATTAACAATACTTTTTTCTTGTGTTTGCACAGGTGGTGGAATTGGCATACTGTTTACATTATCATTAAAACCAATTGATTGATGGCCAGTAGCTATTACTATTAAATTATTATAATGTTGAATACTTCCTATCTGCAAATCCATGTCGCTTGGTGCCATATATAAACCAATACCATATACATGTACAAAGTCAACTTTTGACCTGGCATATTTTAAAACATTCTGATAATTTGAAATTATTGTTGGCAAGTCTACAGCTCTATTAATAGCATCATTAACATTGGCTAAATATTGTTTGTGTGCATCAAAAGCAGTCCCAGTACCAAGAATGTAAGTTCTTGTTTGTGATTGGGACCCAAGCATTGACCAAACATAAACTCTAATACTATCATTCAGTCGTTCAACTCCGGCTTGTGCATATCCAACTGAGTTATCTAGAACAAAACTGGTCCAGGCATTGGTGATATCAACTTTATGCCGAATACTATCATTCACATTAAAGAATGGTGTCACTGTTTGATACATAATATGAAATATATATAATGACTTCAAAAATGGGTCATCTAGTATTGCAATGTGTTGGTTATACCAGTTCGCAAAATGACATTTGGAGAGTCAGATACTGTGACATTTGCACACCCAGAATATAGAAATCTACAAAATGGCGATATAAACGAATTGAGACCTGAAATTAGGGATGAAAATAATAATATAATTGATAATCATAATTTGCCATTTATAATAACATTAGAAGTTATATAAAAAAAAAATGAGTATGTATGGAGCAGATAAAAATAGTCTTACAGATTATATAGACGCTGGAGATAAAAATGTAGCAGAGTTGTTCAATAAACATAAAAGAATAATAACTGTGTGGGCTGAAGAGTCTGGGCCATTACGCCATGCAGTGGAAGGGTTTTACGAATGGGTTTATGTAGCGTCACCAGAGAGGGTTTTGCAACTGATGAGGTAAAAATTGGGATTGGTATTAATGACACTCCCAATGTGAATGCAACTTTAACAAAGCATAAAGGACAGCGTTCGGCATATACAATATTTCAAACTCCAATCGAACTTGCCTCTGGAAGTGTATTAAATTTTGTTTCACTTGCAACATGTAGCAAAGCTTCCATTTCAATTGTAAATGTGTTAATTGAAATAGATATTTATATATTATATATATAAAAAAAATGAATAGTAAACTGTATCCAGAGCTACCAGTTGAGGCTGATAATTATAGGCTTAGTGAAATAAGTGCTTTAAAACATAAGCTAGAAAATGAAGTGGTGATAAGGAAAACAATACGAAACAAATATAAAAGAGCCGTCAACATATTAAATGGTGTTCAGTGATTTGTGCCATTGTTTTTTGTTTATACTATTATATATTTATATCTTAAATAGTTTTAAAAGAAATGGAGAAAATTTATTACAGCCCCAAAGGATTTTGGAAAGGTTTAACAGCTGTTAAGAAATTAGCAAAAACCGCTAAAGTAAGTGATAAAGAAGCATTGAATTTCTTAAAGAAGCAAGCGGCAGCGCATATTGATTTACATGCACCAAAGAAAATAGTGAGACCAAAGTTTGATGTTTCTAACAAGAATGAAGTTTATCAAGCGGATTTATTATTCCTACCACATGACACTGTTGGTCGAAAAACATACAAGTATGCATTGACTGTTGTTGATATTGCTAGTAGATATAAAGAGACAGAACCACTGACTTCAAAGGACAGCAAGGAAGTTGCTAAAGCTTTTGAAAATATTTATAAAAGAAAACTAACATATCCAAAATTATTACAAGTAGATCCAGGTAGAGAAGTTATGGGATCAGTTACACAGTCCATGGATAAACATAATGTAAATATAAGGCGCGGTAGAAGAGAAATTCATAGAGACCAAGCCATTGTTGAAAGATTTAATAGGACACTAGCTGAACAATTGTTTGGTTATCAGTATGCTAAGGAGTTAGACAATCCATATAAACGAAATAGGGAATGCGTTAAGAGACTACCAGCGGTAATCGCTGCAATAAATTCGGAGACGAAAAAACCCTCTCCAATTGAAATTAAAATATTAAAGGACGGCCCCATCTGTCCTACTGTAAACGTAAGATATTTATACCAACCTGGAGAACAAGAAGGAGGAGGCAGACGTAGAGCTACTGACCCGATATGGGGTGTTGATATTCACAAGATTGATTATCATTTTATTACACAAGGTATAAGAGTGTACTATTTGAAGGCACCGGCTCCAAAGAGAGGCTTTGTGAAGGAAGAGCTTCTTATTGTTCCGGCTGATACCCAAACGCGTATGTCATGATTCCATCTGGTGCAATGTATCGTTTTGTGTCGAGTGGTGAGAGCGTTGTTGTGTTCATTGTTAGTCCGTATATTTTATGGCGCTTGGAACGTAGCATTTTCATGTCATGAGTGTATGTTTTCTTGTTGAAAAGTGCATCTTTGTAATTTTCAAAGTTTATTTGTTTTTTGATTACATATTGTTTTACTCCCTTTGCTTTCTTGATGAGTTGTTCGTCTGCTCATTATATAGAGTATAGCTTTGGGCGTAGGCCAATATATTCTGCTATTGAAGTGCCAACACATTCATCTTTCATTTTACCGATGACTGTTTTGTTTGTTTCATCATAAAGTAGATGGCCTTTTGGATAATCAGAGAAGTCATATTCATCTTTCATCTTAGACAAATCTTTGTATACATCTTTTGTTTTGATGTCAACTAATACACTGTCGGTGTATACAACAAGGTGCATTTTTCGTTATATTTCTTTTTTAATGTGTTATAGTACCAGTCGTATATTAGATGTTTTGATAAGTCTAAGACAGACATGCCAACATAGATTGGCTTGTTTAACGTTAGCTTAGTTTTGTTTACATGTATAGCAGATAATTCATCTGAGAATTTGACGCGTCTATTGAAATTAGGTTTAGCTATGATTGTTCTTAACCTTTCATTTTCACTACCATCTGTTCTTACTAGTTTGATGTCTACTTTTTTGGGTAAAGGAATGTATGAAGAGCCTTTGAGTGGTTCATATTTTGCAATGTTTAAGTATAGTTTAGTGCAGTATTCAATCTCTAAACCTGATGCTGTATTTGTAAATTTCTCAATCCAAGTTTGTAAATAAGAAGTTTGTTTATTATAAAATTCAACTACTTTATTTCCATCAAGAACAGCACTTTGTTCTCCGTGGGTTTGCCCAATGACATATTTTCTTTCTCCACCGCTTTCATCATTGAAGAATTTTACAGAAATACCAATTGAAAACTTTATACCATTATATTCTTTTATATCTTGATTGATTTGTTTTATTATAGTAGGCTTTTTATCATCAAACAGAATATTAGGGTCTTTATATTTATGGGCATCTATTTCATATGACTTGAAATAATCACACAATGGCTTGGACGTACTCTATATTATTAGTGCTCATCTTTTTTACTTTATTCTTATTTGTTAAATACAACTTATTTTAACAAATAAACAATAAGTAAGTAAATCATGGAATGCGCATTTATAAAAGTTGGCGATCATGAGCCATGCCATTCAAACCCTACAAACAAATCTAAATATTGCAAACTGCACAACTACCTAATGAAAAAAGTCAAGTGAAACCCTGTATCAAATGTGGTAAAGGTACATATGCAAAATATCAAGTCTGTGTTCAATGTGGAGCACATAAAGAAAGATTAAAAGAGAGATACTATAAAATAGTGAAACCATTCAGACAAGAGTCTGCCAGACTTAGAGGGATTGTGATATAGCGGTTTCGTGGTTCATTGCATATATTTTTCTGAAGATTATGGTTTTCGTACAAAAAACCTATATAGTTTTGTACAACAAGCATTGTTTTTGCAAATTCCTACCCACAGGGGCTGAGAAGCGTAAAACAATAAAATGGTTTTACATTTTTATACAAACGTACAAAGCTACTATATAGTTATGTACAAATGTACATAAATGTACACAAAAGTACTAGCCTCAGGGATTGAGAACACAAGTTTGTAAAATTGGTCCAAAAACCCCAGTTTCTATATATATATACTAATGATATAATATCATTCATTCATTGAATTAATTTTGCTGTTATCAGAAGAAAAAAAACTAAACCTTTAGATGTGGTGGCGACCTTCTTGCTTGACGTGATCATCCGATTTCAACAAAAATTGCTCCAGAGCGATTGTGTTGTCTCGATATATGACATGAACATATTCGTTCAAAAATTAAATTTGTACCCTATTTGACGCCCTGTGCATCTGTTTAACAAGTCTGAAAGAGCATTAACTATCGATTATTCATAACAAGTTCCGTAGAAATCGGTCTGGCAGTTCGTGAGAGATTTATTAAGAATTTCAATTATTATTAGATGGCGGCCATCTTGGTTTATGCGACTACCGGTACCTCCATTTTAACAAATCTTAAAATGCTCCACTCAAGGACAAAAACTGTAAAGTTTGGCCAGCATCGTCCAAGAGGTTCGTCAGAAGACATTTGAAATATCTAATAAAATAATGACCTTTCGGCGGCCATCTTGGTTGACATAATCATCCGATTTCGACAAAAAAATGCACCAGAGCTTATGTTTCCTTTGATAGAAGTTATATGGATATTTCACACATGCACTTACATCTCTGATGGTCCTCTATCTTGCTGTGACAAATCTGTGACCCTCAAACCCCTAGTAATCTCAAGGTTAAGGTTGACAACTTGACGCGCTTACAAAACTTAGCATTGAGGACATTTCTTATAATTTATGTACTATCTTCAGATAAGGGAACACTTGTGGAAACATTCATTCATTTATTTTACAATGGTATCAAGTGGATAGCAGGCATGTATTAAGTAACAACACACTATACGTCTTTCAACTTAAAGGTATATGCCCACTCAGTAGGCACAACATGTTCTTTATATCTGAGACATTTTCTCGCAAAAAAACATTCATTCACCATTACCCCATGTATTGATTGGCATTATTATGCATTTTATATCAGAGGTCAATTTCCACACTGATATCAGGGGCGATGACCGTGTTTCTTTAAAATGTTAACGAACATTACTATTTATTCTCTGTATTTATTGTTTGGTGTGCGATGATCATACTTTATAATCTGTCGAAAATAAAAAAAATTCAGGGGAAACATTTAATTAGTATAAATAATTAAAAAATATCATGCCTCATTTTTAGAACTGGTGGAATAATGACACAATTATACACTTATTTAATTCCTATAAAGAACACTTTGTGCCTTCTGAGTGGGAATGTACCTTTAAACTTCAACAGCGCGCCAACTTCTCACTCTCTTCACAACACCCAACAACAACAACAAAGTATCAGTACAGTAAACAGCAACCCAATGTATGAGTACAGTAAATGTTAGTGAACTGTCGATCATACTCATTACATTTATATTTCCTTTCATGGAATGCCGCAATATTTAATATAATACATTCACATAGTGACACTGTATCACCCCAGCCCCTTTCCCAACAGACTTAGAACAATATATTTCGTGGGAGGGAACGAATTGTTATTTCGTGGGAACGTACATTTCACCTTAACAGGCAGGAAGTGAAAACTGTCTATATCATATTAATTATAGAAACGCCATGTGATTGTGTCCCGAAGAACATGTGCAATTTATCATGAAAACTATTTGAAACTGAGATATTTTCTGTAAATGACGTCGAAAAATGACACAAGTTTCACAGCAAATGCGGAATTATATGCCGCATTTATTTGAACATGTCGCCAACTTTTGTACGTCATTTGCGGAAAATATCCCAAATTTTGTAAATATTTGTCATGACATATGATCGCACACGTTCTCCATTTGGTATACGATATGTAGATTTTGCAATGGCAAGCATGTGAGCATGAGTCTTTATGTATGGTGTACGAACGGGGTCAAAACTAAAATTACAGGTTCACCTGTAAATTGTACAGGTTCCTCTGTATAGTTTACAGGTCCATCTATAAATGTACATGTCCAACTGTATAATTGACAGGTGGACTTGTAATTGTATAGGTCCACCTGCATATTTTACTGGTGGACATGTACAATTGTACAGGGGCACATGTAAGTTTAGTTTTTACCCAGTTCGTACACCATACATAAAGACGCATGCTCACATGATTGTGCGATCATATTTCATGACAAATATTTAAAACATTTGGGATATTTACCGTACACCATACATATGACGCAATATGCATCTAAACGTGGTAAAGTGTATACCCGTTTGGGCCAGTTTTAGAGATTGGCACGCAGGTAATTGTCCATTCATCGACAATGTGGCTGTGACTGGAGAAATAAGGCTTATCTTATATGTGGCTGGTCTACCTTCTGATCAAATAGGACACCCCTAACTGTCTCTAGCATGATACTGATCTATATTGCTTGCTAGAGGCATGACAGGTGTTTTATTGACGGAATAACGAACAGTGCGGATCATGATCAGACTGTGCGGATGCACAGGCTGATCTAAGATCTACACTGGTCGCACAACTCATAAGCCCCATTTCTCCAGTTACAATCACATATTACAAATGTTATGTGCGAACATTGCATAATATATATTATTTATAGACTATATCATGTCCTTAAGGACCCACTCTATACCTGATCATCGTTGATTCAAAGATAATTGCTTCGTAAATGTGATATATGTTACTGTATCCTATACGGCACATGGAGTGGCCAACTTGGCCGGCTTTGTGTATTCCAGCGATCAGCGAGTTTCACCTCTTCTGTAGCCTATTTCATCAAAATTGCCAAGTATACTTATCTAGCAAAGTATTCTTTGAAGGAGAAATTTTCAATTTTAGGATAAATTTATAAATTTTTATTATACTGAATTTATTACATTATCACAGCCATTTTGGCTGTGATAATGTAATACATTCAGTATAATAATTCTGCATACTTTTAATCATCAAATATATGCAGTCGTTAGTTCTATATGAAATAATGCATTTCGGGAATAATAAATCATTTCTCCCTGAAAGTATACTTTGCTAGATAAGTATACTTTTCAATGTTGATGAAATCGGCTACTGATGTTCTATAGAACCGATCCTTAACCCTTAGAATGCGGGAACCGTAAATAGTCGTCTGCTGATAATTCATATGTTGTCTTTTCTCTCAGTAAAAACATGGTTTGGCAGCATTTTAGAATAATTTCCATTGGAAATGATTCTAAAGTGCTGCAAAACCAAGTTTTTGATGAGAAAAATGGAAAAATAAAAAATATTCAGCAGACGACACAAATTAATTCAGCATTGTAAGGGTTAAGAACAATACTCACTGTATATGTCGCGGAAAGGGGTGTGTAGGGTGTCTATCATACTGTATGCACATCCCATGTTATACTATATGTAGTCATATTATTATTTACGTCCATTCTTTAGATGACATTTTTTAAATTAAACTTTTTAAATTAAACATGTATTACCACTCTTGATATCAGGGGCGATAACTTTGTCTCCTTAAAATGTTAAACGTAAAAAAACTTATTATCTCTATTTATTTTAGCTCGCCTGCACAAAGTGCAGAAAGAGCTAATGGGATTAAAGTGCAGAAAGAGCTAATGGGATGTATACCCCGGCGTCGTCGACGTCCACACACTTAACGTTGGGGTAAATGTCTTATAACTTCTGTTTCATTTCATGGAACACCTCGATATTTCATAGATGACCCTCGATCATGCTGTAACAAATCCACCACTCACCGCCTATCCCTTACCACAAGGTCAAGGTCACAAGCTTAGTGCGTACATAAACTTAAATTGAGGTAAATTTAGTACAACTTATGTTTCGTTATAGGGAGCGCCTTGATATTTCATACATGCATCCATCTGATTATCCTCTATCATGCTGTAACAAATCCACCATCCACTGTCCGTCCTTTACCCCAAGGTCAAGATCACAAACTTAGCACGTTCATAAACTTAACGTTGGGTAAATTTATTATGACTTCTGTTTCATTACAAGGAACGCATTGATATTACATATATGCATTCATCTGATGATCCTCTATCATACTGTAGCAAATCCACGACCCACCCCTTACCCAAAGGTCATGGTCACAAACTTAGTGTGTCCACAAACTTAACGTTGGGGTAAATGTTCTGTTTATTTTTATCGAACACCTTGAAATTTCATACATGTATTCCTCATGTGACCGACCCTCTATCATGCTGTAGCAAATCCACGACCCACCGCCCGCGGCTTATCCCAATGTCAATGTCACACACTTAGTCCGTTCATAAACTTAACGTTTGGGGTAGGACAAATTATTATAACTTCTGTTTCTTTACAGGGAGCGCTTTGATAGTTCATACATGCATCAATCTGATGATTCTCTATCATGATGTTGCAAATCCACGACCCCCTGCCCACGCCTTACCCCAAGGTCAATGTCACACACTTAGGGTGGCTGCCAACAGGCGAGCGTCGTTATCTTCTGACAACTCCTGTTTGATGTGCAATGATCATACTTTGTAATATGTCGATAACATATGTATTCGGGTGACGCAAATAATTGCTAGAATTGTTTTAAAATGTTCTGCCTCGTTTGCATATTATAATAGCCTGATACAAACGCGCGTCTCTATTGGTAAATACAAGATTACTGTATGATTATACATTTACATATGCATAACGCATCCGTAATTTTTAATTAAAACTGGTGAAATAGTTACACAATATACACTTATTAATTCCTATAAAGAATATTTTGTGCATGGGACCCCCAACTTGAAATACAGTGAAACCTCTCTAAAGCGGAAACCCTGGGGATGTCCCCAGGTGTCCGGCTTAGAGAGGTTTCACTGTAAATCAGGCATTTGATCATTCTGAGCCATAGCTGTGTGCTATGCGATCATGAACAAACATTATCACCTGAGATAAATGACCAAGAAACAGATGAAAAATATGATCACAAGTGTTTCCTTGGTGTCCGGTTTAGAGAGGCTCCACTGTACTAGTGTGTGAACCATCGCGTCGATATGCAGTAAAACATCACTATACCGCGCAGCCTGTGAGACCACGTGGTGTTCCGGTTGACGAGGTTCTACAGTAAGTCACGTATACATACATAAGCACACTACATGTCGGATCACAACCTGTGATGTTGTACCTTCGGACATCTGCGTCCTTTCATGAAATACGTTTACAAAATTTACAATATTTACCGTAAATGGCGTCAAAAGTTGACTAAATTTTCAGAGAATTATTATATGAAAATGTTGTCAACTTTTGACTTTATTTGTGAAACATATTATAACTTTTATAAACATATTTAATGAAATTACGTAGATGTCCGAAGGTACAAAATCGCATGGATGTCTTTCTTAGATACGTGTTGCTTTAGCAGATTTACGGTGTAACATATTGACTCTTTAAAAGTCGCACCACCCGTGTAAACAAGTAGGCCCAACAAGGGCAGTCTCGAAAGAACATTCCTTAACCCGTACACAGCTATCTTAATTTTTTGTCGTCTGCTGTTTATTTTCTATTTTCCATTGTTATCATTAAAAATGCTTTGACAGCACTTTAGAATAATTTACAACATGCTTTGGAAATGATTCTGAACTGTGATTCAGCGTTCGCACCCTCCCCACTAGCAGTCCATCTGGCGCCGTCGATGCTCGCGTGATATCGCCAGTTATATACCCGTCCCACCGCCACAATATCTACACTCCTCTATATACAGGGCGACAGTTTAATTGTACGCTTTATTAATTCTTTGCACATAAATTCCCGTGTCTATGCAAATTGTCTTTTGAATTTCTAATATGTGGCTGCGACTGGAGAATTCTGGGCTTATGGGATGTGTGACTAGTGTAGATCCTGATCAAATAGCACACTCCTGTACATAGCCTGTTAACGATTTATCTATATAAGGCCTATTCTTGTTAGAAGCATGAGGGTGCTTCATTGATGAAATGATTAATGGTGCAGATCCTGATCAGACTATGCACATAACCTGGCATAAACCTCATTTCTCCAGTCACAGTCACATATTAAGAACATCAATGATCGTTCTTTCGTTTCTACGCAGCGTAAGGTCCTTATAATGTTCGCCTCTACGCGACATAGAAAAGGAGAGACAAAATGTTCCTAAAGAGCCATTTATGCAGTGACACGTGTTTCAGTGTATGGTGGGCGGAAAGAAACTTCACGATACAATTGACTGAAACAGACTCATCTGCAAGCTGGCCACATTCTGATCACGTATGGTACATTAGCAGTTCGAGATGCACGAAATCAGGAAGTTTTGTTCTTGGGGTCGAGGCTGAATTATGCTGTCTCGGCCAATCAATGGCGTCGTTGCGAGAATTAATTTGGATGAAGTGGTCATATAAGATTTACCCCCATGTGAAATATGCTACTGGAGCCGCACATGCAAACAGTATGGGTCGACTCGTGACGGATAAGGTGACCAATTCCGTAGGAACAGCTACAGTCATATTCGAGCGTAATCCGTGTAACTCTAGTCAACGGGACTTCACTAGTAGTAGTATGTACATAGCCTGTCATCGTTAGCCGACTCAATACAACAATACGGTTACATTTATTTATTGTAAATATACATGCACATGTACTTGGCTTGATTACTTCTGTAGTGTCACATCGCGTTTTGGACCATACATATAACGGTAACGTATGGTGTTAACGTTTTAAGCCATTACGCCAAACGAAACGGGGATTATTGAGAGTGACAAGTGTAGCTTTTGATTAGCTAGTTGACTACCTCCACGACCGTGACTATAATAAACAAATTAAAAAAGTCGACAAAACGGCCATATTGTGTTTATATTACTTTCGGTGGCCATTTATATGCTTAGAAAATGTATGTACTAAAAATGTATTGAATACTTAAAACGTTAAAAGGTTTGTAAATTTAAAATGGCTACTATATCAAACTTGTGATGACAGATGTAGCATTCTTATTTTGCACAGCCAAATATATTTTTCTGAAAATTGATATTTGTGTACACATGTATATGATGGTGGGTCTAGTTTTCGTGGTATTAATAGTTTGAACAACTGACAGTTGTTATCAACACAATCTGTTGAAATTTAAATTCATTATAATGATACACATTTAATTCGACGTTGCACACCGTCAAAACATGTAGGTTCACTGGTTTAAGCCAGAAACATTATATATTCTTCTGTTTACGCATTGCATCGCTCCCATGGTATGTTCCGAAAGTGTCAATACATTTGTTATTTCTTCTCTATTTTTGTATTGGCTGTTTATCTAGATGACCAACAGCCAATACAAAAATCGGGAAGAAATCAGATCAGATAAATGCGGCGCAGTGAAGGAACTGTTGAAACAGATTAGTAGTTTTCTGTTTACGTTGATTTTCTGTGCGTCTGGTTCAAGTCAGAAATGAGCATCACATGAACGCTAGTTTCCCCAAAAGTATCATTATGCACGTTGCAGTGCCACATTTGAATATTCTCCGTGAACTGATCGAAATGTGAAATAGAAATATGTACATTGGAACCTCTCTAAACCGAACACAAAAACAACACATTGATCTTATTTTTGATGAGCTTCTTGGTCATTTATCTCAGGTGGTAATGTCTGTTCGTGATCGCATAGCACACAACTATGGCTCATAATGATCAAATGCCTGATTTACAGTGAAATATCCTTAAACCGGGCACCCTGTGGACCTCCCAGGGTGTCCGGTTTAGAGAGGTTCCACTGTAGATATGTATATATAATCAGTATGCGAGTTTGCTTTTGATAAACTGTGCACGCATCAGGGACGAATTAGTAGATACTATTAGTTGTATTCCTGAGATCCAGATTGCATTAACCAACGTTACATTTATTTTCGAACTTGCCAATATTGGACTCCTAAAATCGAATAGCGCCACTAATTGGCGTACCTGAGTCTGGTTGACAGGCTTGTTTCACATTCTAACTCGCGCACTTCTGTAGTAATTCTGCTATACGCCAGTCAAATATTGATCATCAAAGCGAGGCTTTGAACTTTCAACTTATGTTATGATCGTGGATCGGGAGACCGCTAGTCGGTGAATCTCAGCTGAATTATGAAATATTTAACTGAAGCAATGCTTCAACAAGAAATCCGAAACGACAGACTGTGTGTTAGTCGGGCGGGGAAGGTTTATGACGTGACAGAGTTCGCCGACCGACACCCCGGGGGAAGGGATCTCCTGGAAAGTCGGGTGGGAAAAGATGTCACGGGCGAAATGAAAAGACAAGATATTCACGTCCACTCTGTGTCTGCATATAAAATGATGGATAAATATTGCATTGGGGAGCTCCAACTGCCTGGTGCAACAGTAAGTATACACTTTAATGTTGTAATGTGGTATGTTCTTCTCTGATTGTGCGCCACATTTATTATGAAAATTGCGCGCCTTGTTTATGAGCTACGTGATGTTCGTAGCATATACATGCTACCCGCGTGCATATGCGTGGGGCCGGATGCGTGACCGGGTGACATGTTATCATTTGGAACTATTGCGCAATTTGGTAGGCTTAAAATAGAGTGTCATCCCATTAGGATGTGCTGTAAGCATGTCTTGAGAAACGGGACATATCATTTTTAATTATGACCTGTAGACACAGATCAGCCTGTGCAGCTGCACCGTCTGATCAGTATATACCGTAGATTACCGTAGAATAGAATCATTTCTAGGCTCAGAAGGAAGGATCTAACGATCCTTTTTAAGCCTACATCGTTGTATCTTCTTGATAAAGTTGTGAGCTTTGCTTGTACATATTTTGTTTTTAAACGCACATACTGGCACAGATCTAGTGATATTTGGTACTTCCGATATGCTCTTGTCCATCATTTAGTGAGTGAAACACCCACCTGCTTCTAACAAATGATACAGATACTAGTCGGGCGTGTGTCAGCAGATCAAGAGAGAGAGATATGTGGCTGTGACTGAAGAAATGGGACTTAATGGATTGTTGACCAATGTAGCGCCTGATCGTATAGAGCACCCCACTTCTGTAACCTGATAACGATATATTGTGCTTCTTAGAAGCTTGACGGGTGTTTAATTACTGGAATGGAGAACAGTGCTGAACCTGATCAGACTGGATGCACAGGCTGATCTGGATATAATTTGGTCACAATACTGGTGTATGGTCAAGTCGGACCATGGTCACATCGGACCATAGTCAAGTCGGACCATATTTCATTCTCGGCCCACGGGTGTGCTCAAGTTGGACCATCAGACAAGTCACCTCGGACCACATTTTCGTGGTCATCTCGGAACATATTATATATATGACTTAGAATTAATTATTATTATAAATGTTGATTGAATTTTTAGTTTTTCTTAAGATTTGGTAAATATTCACAAAAAGAATGATTGCTTACATGGTAAACAATGTTGTTGTTTTACGTGTAGATTCTTATTAAATCATGTGGCTATTATGACATTGAGATAAATATTATTTAAAAAAAAAATGTAAATTATTGAAAAAAAACTGAATTTAGTTCTTAAATATATAGCGTTATAGTGTTATCTTTATATGGCCCGAGCTGACAATAAATCTGGTCCGAGGTGACCACCAATGTGCTCCGACTTGACCTGAATGTGGTCCGACTTGACCACCAATGTGGTCCGACTTGACCACCAATGTGGTCCGACTTGACCACACAAGTGGTCCGACTTGACCAAAATGTTGTCCGACTTGACCATAATGTTGTCCAACTTGACCACCAATGTGGTCCGACTTGACCATAATATGGTTCAACTTGACCATAATGTGGTCCGACTTGACCATTCAAGTGGTCCGACTTGACCATGGGCCGACTTGGCCATGGTCCGACTTGACCACCAATGTCATCTGACTTGACCATGGTCCGAGGTAACCATGGTCCAACTTGACCATTAGTTGCAATACCCATTAGTCCTATTTCTCCAGTCACACCAACATATTTCATAAGCCCCTTTTTTCTCAAGTCACAAATGTTGTAGCAAATTGTATGATTTATGAGATGTACATGTAGATATAAACAGTTACTAACATGTTAAGTGATTCATGAGATGTATACAATCATCACATGATAAATGATTTATGAAATGTGGACTGCATGGATCACGTGTACATTCCGTGGCCTAGACGGTTCTTGCCAAGGTGGGTGCGACTTGTGCATCAAGTTTGGAAAGTGGTATGGGTGTATCCTTTCCCTGAAAAAAAGAGATTTCTACATATAATGTCCTCAATTTCAGCGATGTTAATGCTATAATTTTCACATATATTGTTATTATATCCGCCTGAAAAACGTAAGATAAAGTAAAAATATGCACATGACCAAATTTTATGGGGTTCATTCGCACCATTGCACGCCCCCTGGCTACTACGCTATTGATGGTTTATTCTAAAAAGTTTGAAATAAAAGTTTTGACAAGACATTACTGCATGTTTTCCGCTGTATAGGCAATGGGTTGCTCAATATCGCAACACTGCAGACAATAAAGCTCCATTTTCATGCACTAAAACTTAGCTAACATCCACTAGACGTTGCTTTATTGTTTGCCCTAGTTCTCAACCAATGAAAGCACAACGTTTTGTCTCAATTAATCACATATTGTGATGCGTTCGGCAATATCTATTAAATTAATCATTAAATGTTGCAAATTGAAATAATTAATGTCCTCCGTCTGATCATAACACTGTTCGAACTGCGCCTGTGGCTACCACGACCATAATTCACTGGCCGTAATCACAGTAGCCTTTGGTGTCTATATATTAAATTAGTACATGTATTTTTTATTTCATTTGAATTCCACATGAGCGTTGAATTTTGTGAACACCATTTACGGTAAATATTGGTGATTTTCTAAACGAATATCGGCGATATATTTTGTGTCAATTTTCAACACCATTTACGGAAAATATTACCGATTTTTTTAGAACAATATCGGCAAAACTTAGTAAGGTGATAGAATTTTTGTCAACTTTTCAACACCATTTACGGAAAATATTACTGATTTTCTAAAAACAATATCGGCGAAGGTGTACTGTACAACTTAAAGGTACATGCCCACTCAGTAGGCACAAATTTTCTTTATATCATTTTCCCACATATTGATTGGCATTATTATACATTTTATATCAGACGTAAATTCTCACACTGATATCAGGAGCGATAACCGTGTTTCCTTAAAATGTTAACAGACATTGCTATTTATTCGCTGTAATCTTTTTTATGTGCAATGATCATACTTTATAATCTGTTGAAACTATTATTTTTTCAGGTGACTCATTTAATTGGTATATATAATTAAAAAATATCATGTCTCATTTGCATATGAAAATAGCCCGATACCACCGTGCGTCACTATCAGTAAAATAAATATTACTAAATGATTATATCTGTATAGCGGGCACTCATCATTTTTAGAACTGGTGGAATAGGGACACAATTATACACTCATTTAATTCCTATAAAGAACATTTTGTGCCTACTGAGTGGGCATCTACCTTTAAAATATGTTGCAAATTGAAATAATTCGTCACAAATTGAAATAATTCGTCACACGGCTGCGCTTATCAATTTTTTTTCTCACAAAGCGACACGTGTATTTATAATAAGATCTGTTTAATGTGTCGGGTGTAGCCAAGGACCATACATAAATTCATAATTAGTTCACTGTGTAGTCGATATTAAGATACAATCAATTTCTTTAAATTACGTCTGGAAGTTGACATATATTTCAGAGCAGACGTCATCGTATTTTGCCGTTATTTATTTCCAAAATCAGTCTTGTATCTGTAAATGACATTGAAAGGTGACAATAAATTCAGACCAGATCAGTACGTTAAATTGCTATCGACGACAAATGACGATCCGATGAGAGAGTAATACCGTTTACGCGTATCCAATGTTCAATATTTCCTTCATGATTTTCGTAGTTTTTACCGAGAACCGTTTCCAATTATTGTTGGAGTATATATTATCATGATTCGCACACCGTCTCACTAAGCGGGGGCTACTCAGGGAATGGGATTACGTGGTCTTTTGTTTACACTGGATTAATGGTGGATTAACGAATATGGTTTATACTCCAGCACTATGTTTTAAGGCTGTGTGATTTACTTCAAAATAAGCTGGAATGGTTGATACATATAATCATGCGCTTCACATCAACACATTTAAAATATACAAATATTATTTAAAGGAGTACCGATATGATATATTTTAATAATAAAAATATTGAAAATACATACTACAATTGCTTACAACATAATTTATTGATCGAAAATAGTCACTGCATCGTAGCCTATTTGACCGCATTACCTGCCGGTATTGCGCGGGCACGCCAGTAAACCCCCTATTTACGTAGGTACATTTAACCGGGGGTGTACTTGGGTGCGCTCAATGTTTGCGTAATGAAGTTGCCTGATCAAAATGGGGATTAGTAAAAATCATGGTTATAATACTGAAAAATAAACGCTATTTTTCAGTACATGTATTATAAACCTTTTTTTTTTATTGTTGGTTACTAAACTGTTTTATTTAAATTAATAACACTAGCATCCATAATGGGAATTTCTTTCTAAAATTGGTATTGTATTATCATTTCACAACAAAAACTGAAAACATTCACCAGCTTTCCTTACTGGTACATGTATATCGAAAATGCTAAGCTATGCCAAGCCAAATTATCTCCCCTGCTTATCCCAGTTTGTGAGAGCATGTACTTGAGTATAACACAAGTTTTTGAGAATGTGATCAAATAAAATTGCAATTTAATTGTTTATGTCATTTACTGTGCATGAAGCGAAATACCACATATGGATATCTAAGGCATAATCACTTTAACCCTTAGACCGCTACTCACAATAATTGTTGTCGTTTTTATATCGTGCCTTATTTCTCAATAAAAACATGGTTTGACAGCACTTCAGAATCATTTCCAATGGAAATGATTGGAAATGATTCTGAAGTGCTGTCAAGCATGTTGTAAATTATTCTAAAGTGCTGTCAAATCATGTTTTTGATGATACAAATGGAAAATATAAAATAAACAGCAGACAAAATAATTAATATAGCGGACTAAGGGTTAAAAGCATATTCTTATTGAGAGGAAATATGAGATAAAGATATGGATGGACACCCATGACAAAAATAATATACCCTAATTTGCTTATTTTCAAGATGGCCACCATCGGCAAAGACCAAATTTGATTTTTGAACATGTTTAGAATATCTATAAACCGCACTACTGTGAAGATTGAAAACTCCTTTTCCAATTATTATAATTATCATATGGTCGTTTATGGCTAATACGTGTATATGCAAATACATTGTATGTAGCATAATACATGGTAGTGGTTTTCATTGATCATGTGGCAAATTTACAGTACAATATTATTTCCACATGACGATAAAATGCTCGACAAACAGGAATTTTTTTGAGTACTTTTTTTAATGGCCTAATATATTTATGGTCTTCAGTTTTGTAGCCACCTTCGAAACATACAAACATGCAAATCAAGTACCAGTACCTAGTAAATACATGGTTAGTGCCGTCAAATATAAAATATATTCATTTGAGACAATTAAGTTCAATATGCGGTATAAAATAAATATATGATTCGTGCTGTCGAATTTAACTTAATTGTTTGAATGTGCGTGACGTCATGTTTTTGACGTCATTCCCTCGCCATACGTCACAAATCTAGCGATGTCATTCAAGCAAAATGGCGGCGTCCACACTAGGTCGATTCGAAAATCGAAATGGATCTGATTAAATCTTGAATTTATTTCCGATGAGCTTCAATATTGGCTTGCTTTAGAGACCACAGTTATCATAATAAGCATTAAAATCATGACGGACATGTCCCGTGTCGTTGGTTATATCGCATATACTGTAAAATGAACACAATTCAGCTGAATCGACAGCGATTTACCGGTAGATGTTAAAATCCGCCGCCATCTTGAATTTGTTGTTGAGACTGACCAATCAGAGGTCGCGATTAGGGGTGAAAGGTGAAAAAATTATGCCAAAAATCGACACTTCACATATATTAGGTTACTTTAGATATAAACAACATTTATTCAGCCCCCTTTATTATGCTATGAGCAATGGTTGTGGTATAAATACATGTACCCCTCTCAACCTGACATACCATAAAGCCAACATTTGCAAACACTGTAGATCCAGATGAGTCGGCTCGCAAGAATATTCCTTATATTACGACCCAGTCGAAAATTAGCATAGACCGATCTGTGACCGTTATTTCGGGTTAAAGTGTTAATTCCGTAGCAAATCACTGAGTGTTTGATCCCTGAGATTTGATTTGGCCGTACACTGGTTGTAAATGTCGAGCTCGGCTGCTATTGAGGCCTACTTTCCATAATCAATACACGTACACCAGTTTCATATCACATTCTCAATGGGAGCACACATAGGCCAGGCAAAACATAACGAGACCTGTAATTAAGGACGTATGGGACTTCTGATCATCATATGATTCAAACATAATTGCTTCCTAAATGTGATGGAATATATGTACATGTATAACATTATGTGAACATTGCCTCGTTAGTGTCCCCGGCCTTAAATTAACTTATGTTTATTTGTTTATTGGTGTTTAACGGCCTATCAACAGCTAAGGTCATGTAAGGCTGGGCAAACGGGTTCAAATATTTACATTGAGAAAACATATATTCAGCCCTGAATTTAGAATAACCTGACCTGATGCCAGGTCCATACCACACCAAGTCACTTGGCCCTTTCCCCTAAAATAGGATTACGATTAATTGCAATACTCACATAAGGGGTATAACCAGATTCAACTGTCACATACAAAATGCCAAAGACGTATGTGAGGGCCAAGCCAGGTCTCCAGTCGGAATTCCATTAAGGATGAACCCTGATCGTTAAATTACCCATCGCATGCTCCCACCTGCCACCCACTTTAAATGACCTTAGCTGTTGATAGGCCGTTAAACACAAATACATCAAATGCCTCGTTAGTGTAATCCTATATGGAACATGGAAGCCAAGTCGGCCATCTTTTTTTGTGCATGTTAAATTGTTTTGTGCTCAAGCCATCAGTCAATTTCACCTCTTGTGGTGTGACAAAGAATGGACAATGTGAAGCAGAACATAAGTTATACGTTGAAATATGGGCGCGATATGTTGGCCGCGGCCATCATTTTTATGAATGCATGTTTTGACAGCTCATGAGAATCGTCTCCATTAGAGATGATTCTCATATGCTGCAAAAATGTTTTTGCTGAAGAATAAGACTAAACAGATAGTGTTTGAAATACAAGCAGCATTCTATCTCTGAATATTATAAACTGATACACCTGTTTTGGTGATGTGTAACATTTTTGTCAGCAATATAACGGGATTTGTCCCGTAACTGATACATTTGTATATCGATGTTTGTAAGACATATCCAGTAGAACTTGTGTTATTCTATGGATAAAAAAGGTCTGATGAAAAAATGCATGATCCAACAATGCAAATACCGGAATTCATTGAACACTAACAAAATGTTTAATTCAAAGAAGTAAACCGATATGTCCGATATGTTAACTTTTTATTGAAAATGAAAATTTCTGTGATATAGATGTGCTAAAATAGACACAGTCGCATGAAGAAGAAGCCTATTGATGTTCAAAAATTGCCAATGACCTATTTCCTCTTTGCGGCCATTTTTAATTTTCACACTCTGTTTCCTTGTCCACACAGTAACTTGACGGAGCGTAACCAACTTCGGTATACATGTTTATCATGGCAAGACGAAGAACCCTATTCAATTTAAAAAAATTGGATGACTTATCTCCCTTTGGCGGCCATTTTTGTCTCACCCACAATAGTGCAATGTAAGGCATACATATAGCAGTCACAATTCCGGCATCGTCGATGTCGGTTTAGTCAACAATTTTGGACGTAGCCAAATTTCCCATATCTCTTGATCCATTAGTTGGATCATTATGAATTTGCATCAATAGCTTTCTCACTTTGATGGCTATCCACCCAGTGTCATTTGAGTGACCTTGAACTTGGCGACTGTGACTTTCGTATCAATAATTTTGGATTTCCTCATATTGTGACCTTGACTTTGGTGACCTTGACCTTCTTGGTGGATGGCAGGTGGGAGACGAAGAACCCTATTGATTTTCAAAAATTATCTCTCCTTGTCGGCCATTTATAATTTTCGCCAACTGCATTATTGTCCATGCAATAACTCCAGTTCATATCATAACCACATTCGGTACACATGTTTATCACAGCAAGAAGTAGAACCCTATAGATTTTCAAAGCTTTCTGATGACTTATCTCCTCTTGACGGCCATTTTTATGCCACACCACGATAGTGGAGGGGGCATTTAGTGTTACTCTTGTCCGTCCCTTCCGTCCGTCCGTCACCAACCTTGTAAGTCATACACTTTTAAACCGTAATAGCTACAGACCTGAAACTTGGTATGTAGCTTCCTTATGATGACTACATGCGCAAAGTTCATTTTGATTTTTGATTCGACCCCGGGTCGTGGATTATCTCCCCCTTTTCGATTTAGAATTTAGCAATTTTGCCTTGCAAGTCGTAAAACTTTTAAACTGCCCTAACTACAGACCTGAAACTTGGTATATAGCTTCCTTATGATGAGTAGATGCGCAACGTTTATTTTGATTTTTTATTCGACCCCGGGGTCATGTATTAAACCCCCCTTTTCCAATTTTGGCTTGTAGGTCGTAAAACTTTTGAACCGTAATGGCTACATGTACACACCTGAAACTTGGTATGTACATGTAGCTTCCTTATGATGAGTAGATGTGCAAAGTTCATTTCGATTTTTAATTCGACCCCCAGGTCATAGATTATCTCCATTTTGGACTTGGAATTTTGCCTTGTTTATTATCAAAGCGATATGTGGGGCATCCGCATTCTATGAACACATTTTATAGTTAATTTTCACACTCAGTATCCTTGTCCACGCAATAACTCAAGTTCTACTTGACGGATCATAGCCAAATTTGTTATAATGTTTATCATTTCCGATAACTTACCTCCCCTTGACAGCCATTTTTAGCTCGACTATTCAAAGAATAAGTAGAGCTTATGTTGTCACCCGGCGTCGGCGTCACCGTCACGTCACGCCTTGGTTAAGGTTTTTAGTCAAGCTTGCATATGGAATACTACTGGCCCTACACCCACCATACTTGGACAACTTCATCTCCTAGTGATGTACATCAATAACCCCTGATCTATATTTTACCTTTACCTACATTTCCTCTTGAATTACTTAGTTAATTCCCCTTGGTTAAGGTTTTTAGTCAACCTTGGTTAAGGTTTTTAGTCAAGCTTGTACATGGAATACTATTGTGCATACAGACACCATACTTGGACAACCTTTTCTCATAGGGATGTACATCAATAACCCCTGGTCTATATTTGACCTTGACCTACATTTCCTCTTCAATTACTTAGTTAATTCGCCTTGGTTAAGGTTTTTAGTCAAGCTTGTAATATGGAATACTCCTGGCCCTACACCCACCATACTTGGACAACTTCATCTCCTAGGGATGTACATCAATAACCCCTGATCTATATTTGACCTTGACCTACATTTCCTCTTGAATTACTTAGTTAATTCTCTTTGGTTTTTAGTCAACCTTGTAGATGGAATACTCCTGGTCCTACACCAACCATACTTGTACAACTTTATCTCCTAGTGAATTACATCAACAACCCCTGACCTATATTTCACCTTGACCTACATTTAACCTTGAATTACCTAGTTAATTCCCCTTGGTTAAGGTTTTTAGTCAACCTTGGTCAAGGTTTTTAGTCAAGCTTGTACATGGAATACTATTGTGCATACAGACACCATACTCGGACAACCTTTTCTCATAGGGATGTACATCAATAACCCCTGATCTATATTTCACCTTGACCTACATGTCCTCTTGAATTACTTAGTTAATTCTCCTTGGTTAAGGTTTTTAGTCAAGCTTGTAGATGCAATACTCCTGGCCCTACACCAACCATACTTGGACAACTTTATCTCCTAGTGATGTACATCAACAACCCCTGACCTATATTTGACTTTGACCTACATTTAACCTTGAATTACTTAGTTAATTCCCCTTGGTTAATGTTTTCAGTCAACATTGGTTAAGGTTTTTAATCAAGCTTTCTACATGGAATACTATTGTGCATACAGACACCATACTTGGACAACCATTTCTCATAGCGATGTACATCAATAACCCCTGATCTATATTTGACCTTGACCTACATTTCCTCTTGAATTACTTAGTTAATTCCCCTTGGTTACGGTTTTTAGTGAAGCTTGTATATGGAATACTACTGGCCCTACACCCACCATACTTGGACAACTTCATCTCCTAGTGATGTACATCAACAACCCCTGATATATATTTCACCTTCACCTATATTTCCTCTTCAATTACTTACTTAAGTCACCTTGGTTAAGGTTTTTACTCAACCTTGGTTAAGGTTTTTACTCGAGATAACCCCTGATCTATATTTGACCTTGACCTACATTTCCTCTTGAATTACTTAGTTAATTCCCCTTGGTTAAGGTTTTTAGTCAAGCTTGTATATGGAATATTCCTGGCCCTACATCCACCATACTTGGACAACTTCATCTCCTAGTGATGTACATCAACAACCACTACCTATATTTGACCTTCACCTACATTTAACCTTGAATTACTTAGTTAATTCCCTTTGGTTAATGTTTTTAGTCAACCTTGGTTAAGGTTTTTAGTCAAGCTTGTACATGGAATACTATTGTGCATACAGACACCATACTTGGACAACCTTTTATCATAGGGATGCACATCAATAACCCCTGATCTATATTTGACCTTGACCTACATTTCCTCTTGAATTACTTAGTTAATTCCCCTTGGTTAAGGTTTTTAGTCAAGCTTGTATATGGAATACTCACGCCCTACACCCACCATACTTGGACAACTTCATCTCCTAGTGATGTACATCAACAACCCCTGACCTATATTTGACCTTGACCTACATTTAACCTTGAATTACATAGTTAATTCCCCTTGGTTAAGGTTTTTAGTCAAGCTTGTACATGGAATACTAGTGTGCATACAGACACCATACTTGGACAACCTTTTCTCATAGGGATGTACACCAATAACCCCTGATCTATATTTGACATTGACCTACATTTCCTCTTCAATTACTTAGTTAATTCCCCTTGTTTAAGGTTTTTAGTCTAGCTTGTATATGGAATATTCCTGGCCCTACACCCACCATACTTGGACAACTTCATCTCCTAGTGATGTACACCAACAACCCCTGATATATATTTCACCTTCACCTATATTTCCTCTTCAATTACTTACTTAAGTCACCTTGGTTAAGGTTTTTACTCAACCTTGGTTAAGGTTTTTACTCGAGATAACCCCTGATCTATATTTGACCTTGACCTACATTTCCTCTTGAATTACTTAGTTAATTCCCCTTGGTTAAGGTTTTTAGTCAAGCTTGTATATGGAATATTCCTGGCCCTACATCCACCATACTTGGACAACTTCATCTCCTAGTGATGTACATCAACAACCACTACCTATATTTGACCTTCACCTACATTTAACCTTGAATTACTTAGTTAATTCCCTTTGGTTAATGTTTTTAGTCAACCTTGGTTAAGGTTTTTAGTCAAGCTTGTACATGGAATACTATTGTGCATACAGACACCATACTTGGACAACCTTTTATCATAGGGATGCACATCAATAACCCCTGATCTATATTTGACCTTGACCTACATTTCCTCTTGAATTACTTAGTTAATTCCCCTTGGTTAAGGTTTTTAGTCAAGCTTGTATATGGAATACTCACGCCCTACACCCACCATACTTGGACAACTTCATCTCCTAGTGATGTACATCAACAACCCCTGACCTATATTTGACCTTGACCTACATTTAACCTTGAATTACATAGTTAATTCCCCTTGGTTAAGGTTTTTAGTCAAGCTTGTACATGGAATACTAGTGTGCATACAGACACCATACTTGGACAACCTTTTCTCATAGGGATGTACACCAATAACCCCTGATCTATATTTGACATTGACCTACATTTCCTCTTGAATTACTTAGTTAATTCCCCTTGTTTAAGGTTTTTAGTCTAGCTTGTATATGGAATATTCCTGGCCCTACACCCACCATACTTGGACAACTTCATCTCCTAGTGATGTACATCAACAACCACTGACCTATATTTGACCTTCACCTACATTTAACTTTGAATTACTTAGTTAATTCCCCTTGGTTAAGGTTTTTAGTCAAGCTTGTACATGGAATACTATTGTGCATACTAACACCATACTTGGACAACCTTTTCTCATGGCGATGTACATCAATAACCCCTGATCTATATTTGACCTTGACCTACATTTCCTCTTGAATTACTTACTTAATTCTCCTTGGTTAACGTTTTTAGTGAAGCTTGTAGATGCAATACTCCTGGCCCTACACCAACCATACTTGGACAACTTCATCTCCTAGTGATGTACATCAATAATCCCTGACCTATATTTGACCTTGACCTACTTTTATCCTTGGTTTAAGGTTTTTAGTCAAGCTTGTATATGGAATATTCCTGGGCCTACAGCAACCATACTTGGAAAACTTCATCTCCTAGTGATGTACATCAATAACCCCTGACCTATATCTGACATTGACCTACATTTAACCTTGAATTACTTACTTAATTTCCCTTCGTTAAGGTTTTTAGTCAACCTTGGTTAAGGTTTTTATGCAGGCCGCGGCCACATTGACCTACATTTAACCTTGAATTACTTACTTAATTTCCCTTGGTTAAGGTTTTTAGTCAACCTTGGTTAAGGTTTTTATGCAGGCCGCGGCCACCTTGTTTGTCAAGCTATGTGTACATCGACAACCCTCGTAGTCGAGCTATGCTGTTCTCCTACAGCTCTTGTTTCAACTGGAACCACCATCGCACTCTCCATATGTGCTGACATAGTCTTTTATCTGAAAATGATAGTATGCGAGCTGGAATTCATTCTAGGTCAGGGCTGACGCGGGGGGGTATTCCGTAAGCCCCCGCTTACTGACAAATCTAGTTGACATTGACCTACATTTCCTCTTGAATTACTTACTTAATTTCCTTTGGTTAAGGTTTTTAGTCAACCTTGGTTAAGGTTTTTAGTCAAGCTTGTACATGGAATACTATTATGCATACAGAGACCATACTTGGGCAACCTTTTCTCATAGGGATGTACATCAATAACCCCTGATCCATATTTGACCTTCACCTACGTTTCCTCTTGAATTACTTAGTTAATTCCCCTTGTTTAAGGTTTTTAGTCAAGCTTGTATATGGAAAACTACTGGCCCTACACCCACCATACTTGGACAACTTCATCTCCTAGGGATGTACATCAATAATCCCTGATCTATATTTGACATTTACCTACATTTCCTCTTCAATTACTTACTTAATCCCAACCTTGGTTAAGGTTTTTAGTCAAGCTTGTACATGGAATACTATTGTGCATACAGAGACCATACTTGGACAACCTTTTCTCATAGGGATGTACATCAATAACCCCTGATCTATATTTGACCTTCACCTACATTTCCTCTTGAATTACTTAGTTAATTCCCCTTGGTTAAGGTTTTTAGTCAAGCTTGTATATGGAATACTCCTGGCCCTACACCCACCATACTTGGACAACTTCATCTCCTAGTGATGTACATCAACAACCCCTGACCTATATTTCACCTTGACCTACATTTAACCTTGAATTACCTAGTTAATTCCCCTTGGTTAAGGTTTTCAGTCAACCTTGGTTAACTTTTTTGTCAAGCTTGTACATGGAATACTAGTGTGCATACAGCCACCATACTTGGACAACCTTTTCTCATAGGGATGTACATCAATAACCCCTGATCTATATTTGACCTTCACCTACATTTCCTCTTGAATTACTTAGTTAATTCCCCTTGGTTAAGGTTTTTAGTCAAGCTTGTATATGGAATACTCCTGGCCCTACACCCACCATACTTGGACAACTTCATCTCCTAGTGATGTACATCAACAACCCCTGACCTATATTTGACCTTGACCTACATTTAACCTTGAATTACTTAGTTAATTCCCCTTGGTTAAGGTTTTTAGTCAACCTTGGTTAAGGTTTTTAGTCAAGCTTGTAGATGGAATACTATTTTGCATACAGACACCATACTTGGATAACTTTTTCTCATAGGGATGTACATCAATAACCCCTGACCTATATTTTACCTTCACCTACATTTAACCTTGAATTACTTACTTATTTCCCCTTGGTTAAGGTTTGTACTCAAACTTGGTTAATGGTTATAGTCAAGCTGGTATATGGAATACTCCTGGGCCTAAAGCAACCATACTTGGACAACTTCATCTCCTAATGATGTACATCAATAACCCCTGACCTATATCTGGCATTGACCTACATTTAACCTTGAATTACTTTCCCTTGGTTAAGGTTTTTAGTCAACCTTGGTTAAGGTTTTTATGCAGGCCGCGGTCACCTTGTTTGTCAAGCTATGTGTACATCGAAACCCTCGTAGTCGAGCTATGCTGTTCTCCTACAGCTCTTGTTTTAAGTTTTTGTTGCTGAGGGGTATACCCATCAGTGTTACTGGCTTCTTTTTCCATGGAGTTACCCCCCTTGTATACTGACTACACCTCGACGGGCGTATATTGAGACCTTCGACGTTCTTTTTGTCTAATGTGGCTGCGACTGGCTAAATGGGGCATATGGCTTTTAATACCAGTGTAGATCTATTGGGCTACATACTGGTCTGGAGCTACACTGGTCACAAATCCCATAAGCGCCATTTCTCCAGTCACAGCCACATATAATTAATCTGTCAACAGCAGCCAGTTTGGTGTTTTCCCATGAATGGCTGTTGTAGAGAGACACAACTGTATCTGTTTGTTTGACACTTGTGTGATTTGGGCTGTATCATCCGTCTCTTCATAGGATTGATCCTTAAACTGCGGGAAACATAAATTGTCGTCTGCTGTTGTTTTACAGTTTGTCTTCTTTCAAAATAAAAACATGGTTTGACAAAGTGCTGTGAAATCATGTTTATGATGAGAACAGCAGACGACAAAATTTAATTCAGTATTGTCAGGTTAAGTGTATTGTCCGACGTCCAATGTAGACAGATGAAGATTTGATTGGAGAATCCATACTGTGTAGAATGGCGTTACTGGTAGCTGCAGCAGCCATTGGGCTACTAAAATAGCCATTTGGCTACTAATATTTCAGAAATTATTTGAAAAGTACTATGATTTTACAAATATTGGAACAAATGTAATATAGTATTGTCTTTTTAGCTCAAGTGAGCTATTGTTACCGCTTTTCGTCCGTCGTCCGTCCATCCACAATTTCAAACGTCTTCTTCTCCCGAACCGCTTGGCCACTATTGGTCAAATTTCACAGAGATGACATATACATGTAGATGGGGGTACGTCACATTTGTAAAATTTGAGGTTGTCGTATAATCCAAGATGGCCACTGTGGAAAAACAGGTATGTATTTTAAAAAATCTTCGTCTCACGAAGCGCCAGACCGATTTCAACAAAACTTGGCAGGAATGGGTTAACCCTAACCCAAACACTGTTTTGGATTTGTTAAAATGGTGGCCCGGTGTCAAAAATGGGGGTCAAGTTGGAGTCAAATTTCACATTTAACCGAATAAGGTCATGTCATATATCAAATCGAAGGTATCGACAAGACACTCACTCTGGACCATGTTTTGTCGAAACAAATGATTACGTCATCCATGTTGCCCGCCGAAAGGTCATAAGGCCATCCTTTTATTAGAAATTTCAAACGTCTTCTCGTGAACCGCTTCATTGGCAATAACAATTCTGCAAAAACCAGGAACTTTGTGCCGAAACGTTGGAAACATGGTTTTCGCAGAATTTTTTCACAGTTACGGTCCGTGGGTGAAGCCTTTTCATATTTGTTAAAATGGAGGTCATCATATAATCCAAGATTGTCACCGTAGAAAGGTAAGTAAAATTCTTAGGAATGATCTACAGTCAAAGATTTTTCAGATTTGTAAAAATGGTGACCCAGGGGTCAAAAATTTGTGGGGCCAGGGTGGGTGTCAACTAGGGGTAAAATTTCACATTTGACAGAATATGGTCATGATATATATCAACATCGGACGATTAGGTCATCCAAGATGACCGCTTAGCCAATGTTGGTCAAGTTTCACAGGGATGATCTATGGGTGGGGGCATGTTAGATTTGTAAAGTTGGATGTTGTCGCATAATCCAAAATTGCCGCCGTGGAAAAGTAGGTAAAGTTCTTAAAAAATCTTCTCACGAATCGCCAGACATATTACAGCGAAACTTGGCAGGAATGATCAATAGTCAATGCTGTCACATACTCTAAGATGGCTGCCGTATGAAGTTGGACAAATTTTTTAATCAATGTCTTCCCATTATAATCACCAGACTGGTTTCGGCAAATCTTTGTAGGAATAATGAATGTATAAATCTCTCTCAGGTTTACTTGCATATATATAATAACAAGGTGAACGATATAGGGCCACAATGGCCCTCTTGTTTGATGTTATCAGTTCATTTTGGCTTCTAAGTTCAAATTCCTAGCCCAACCTAGACTGTCACCATCTTGTCAGTGCTTTGACATTGACGATTGTTTTTGAGAAAATAAAGTTGGCATTCACAAATGCTTCCAGCCTCTGTATATGACTTTCCTGTTGAACAATCAATGACAAATACTTCATCCGGAAGCCTCAATACTAGGCTCACGGCCGTAGCGGACGCCACGGCAGCCACGGCCAGGCTGTAGCACTATTTTGGCCGTTTTTTTTTGTTTTTTTTTTAAGCTGTTAAATGTTGTAGGTTGAGCTTCCAATAGTCTACAACCAAGCATGCCAAATCAGTTGTAGCGCATAACCACTGCCTAATTGATTGGCATGGTCTCGTCCATGCATCATTGGCATTGCATCTATTGCCATTTTGTCCGGCGAAAAGTAAACGCAGCGATTTCATTGAGCGAATCTAAGCAATAACAACAACAACCAAAATATGTCTGCTAAAAGTAAAAAGCATAAAATTAGCGACTTTTTCAGGTGATTATGGTTTTTACAGTCGGAAGGGAATGCGCCCATCTACACATTTAAATTGTTTGAATAACTACTGTTTCGTCATCAAACTTGAAAAATGCCGATTTAATCTACAAACCCATGCATTGAATGAGTCGCTAGAATATAGGCTCATTTTCAATAAACATGTGCTATTGGTGTCGCCGTCATGCAGTCAGGCCGGGGGCTCGAAATTAGCAGTAGCATATTCAGCTCGGACTACCAAATCCTTCCAGTCGGTAGTTCGGACTATTGAAAAAACCATGAAAAAATCTGTCGGAGAATCGCAAAACGAAAATTAGCATGAAATACCCCACCCATCTTTGTTCCGTCTCAACGCCACCCCCCCCCCCCTCCACTTTATACATGCCTGGGTAAAGGGTTGGGGGAATATGAAATGGCTCCGCCCAAAGACGGGTCATGCCAATATTTTTTGCATTTAATATGACTTAACCAATTTTGAGCCATTTCAGCGGGTGTCCTCACCCCCCCCCCCCCCCAACCCCCCCCCCCCCCTCCTCCACTTTATACATGCATGGGTAAAGGGTGGGGGGAAATATGAAATGGCTCCGCCCAAAGACGGGTCATGCCCAACTTTTTTTTTTACATTTAATATGACGGCCAATTTTGAGCCATTTCAGCGGGTGTCTCACCCCACCCCCCCCTTCACTTTATACATGCCTGGGTAAAGGGTGGGGGGAAATATGAAATGGCTCCGCCCAAAGACGGGTCATGCCCAAAATTCGGTCTACTACTGGGTGAATTGATTTTTCGAATCACGGATAACCTTTCGAAAGCGTTGCAGGGTGAGCGTCTTAGTGCATTAGATGGTCGCGAACTGGCCCTGTCTACAGTGGCTGTATTAAAGCAGATGCGGTCAGATCGTGACTTCGAGCTATTCTTTGGAAAGGTGGAGATGAGAAGGGTCGAGTTGGGAAGACCAGAGGGGAAACTGCCGAGACAAAAAAGAAGACCAGCCAGATTCGATGACAACACATCGACGTACAGCCACCCACAAACTGTCAAAGAGCAAAGTAGAGTTGCTTACTTTGAAGCGATGGATCTAGCTACCAATGGTATCGTCAACCGTTTCGACCAACCCGGCTTCAAGGTGTATATGACCTTGGAATCGCTACTTGTTAAGGCGTGCAATGATCAGCCATACCAGGACGAGTATGAACTAGTAACGAAGATGTATGCAACAGACATAAATGCACATGCTCTAGAAACAGAGCTAATTATGTTGAGCAGGAGTCAAATGCCGCTGCCGGTCACTTGCGCCAAAGACATCGTTAAGTGGCACATACCACCAAACTCTCCTCGGTATCCCGAAGTTGCAGCATACTGAAACTAGTCATGGTACTGCCTGCAACAAATGCTGTCAGTGAAAGGTCGTTCAGTGCATTGCGTAGAGTTAAAACATTCCTCAGGGCAAGTATGACACAGCTGAGGCTGAACAGCACAATGCTTATGCATGTTCACCGAGACCGGTTAGATCAGATAGACGAGCAAGTAGTAATTTCATAATTTGTAAGTTGTCACCCAAGGAGGAAAGAACAGATTAGAACGAGCTAAGTACATTTTGCCAAATTTCTGTTTCTTCCATTGGTGTGTGTCCAAAATCTTGTGTCAATTAATTGCTCGAACGTTCACTTACAATGCAGGTCATGCCATTTGGAGGGTCTAAGTTGAAGAAAAAAATCTGGGGGAGGACCCCCAGACCCCCTGTACAACATATGGCCATGGCACTATTTTAGCCCACTCTCTGATTTATAGTTTCGGGTCTCAGTAAATGTTATTTCATAAAGCACATTTGGCCAAATTTCTGTTTCTTCCATTAGTGTGTGTTCAAAATCTCATGTCAATTAATTGCTCGACCGTTCACTTAGAATGCAGGATATGCCATTTAGAGGGTCTAAGTTGAAAAAATGTTCAGGGTGAGGACCCCCAGACCCCCCGTCTGTGAATTGGCCGTGGCACTATTTTAGGCACTGCTACGGGCCTGAGGCTATAGGGAATTTTTATGCCACCGGTCTCGAAGTGGCATATTGTTTTTGGTCCGTCTGTCCATCCGTCTGTCTGTCTGTCTGTCTGTCTGTCTGTCTGTCTGTCTGTCTGTCCGTCCGCGTCCGTCCCTCCGGGCAGACATTTGGGTACTTATGTGGCTAGCCCCACAGGGTTATGGACTTGTTAAAGGATAGGGTTGGTTACAATTAGCCAACTAAAAAATCGTTTTATGTGGCTAAAAATGGTTTTATGTGGCTAATATTTGACATGCGATAAGCCACATAGTTACCTGAAAGTAAAGACGTCCGTCCGTCCGTCCGTCCGTCACACTTTTCGGTTAACCACTTTGTCACAGTTTCTCAAACTGGCCATAGCATCTACATAAGTTGCTTAATCGCTTCAATACTTCAGCACTTCATTCATTGGTATGTGTGCCACACCTGCCTTTTCATAATTTATATGACCTTCGCCTTATGACCTTCACCAGGTTACTTAAATGACTTAACAATTTTGGTTAACCAGTTCGTCACAGTTTCTCAAAATGGCCATATCATCAACATAAGTTGCTTAATCGCTTCAATACTTCAACACTTCATTCATTGGTATGTGTGCCACACCTGCCTTTTCAATTTATATGACCTTCGCCTTTTGACCTTCACCAGGTTACTTAAATGACTTAACAATTTTGGTTAACCAGTTCGTCACAGTTTCTCAAAATGCCCATATCATCTACATAAGTTGCTTAATCGCTTCAATACTTCAACACTTCATTCATTGGTATGTGTGCCACACCTGCCTTTTCATAATTTATATGACCTTCGCCTTTTCACCTTCACCAGGTTACTTAAATGACTTAACAATTTTGGTTAACCAGTTTGTCACAGTTTCTCAAACTGGCCATATCATCTACATAAGTTGCTTAATCGCTTCAATACTTCAACTCTTCATTCATTGGTATGTGTGCCACACTTGCCTTTTCATAATTTATATGACCTTCGCCTTTTGACCTTCACCAGGTTACTTAAATGACTTAACCACTTTGTCACAGTTTCTCAAATATGCTGCAGGTGGCATCCGCGTTCGACAGACGCAGTTCTTGTTTTTATTAATTTCTTCCCACAAAATAACAATTTGTTATTTCGTGGGAACAAATTCTTAAATTGAGGGAACAAATTGTTAATTTGTGGGAACAAATTGAGGGAACAAATTGTTATTTCGTGGGAACAAATTAATAAAAAAAATAATTCTACGTCCCCTGCGGGGCTCCGTACTACATGTATACTGTGTCATTGATGTCACGTTTTATCAAATTATATATTGTGACCGCCCATTGGAACCGTCTGAGTGGTTACAACATACATGTATAATTGAGAGAATGATTTTTATGCCACCGGGTTTCGAAGAAACGGGTGGCATATAGTGTTTGGACCGTCCGTCTGTCCATCTGTCCGTCCGTCCGTCCGGGCACACATTAGGGTACTTATGTGGCTAGCCCCACAGGGTTATGGACTTGTGAAAGGATAGGGTTGGTTACAATTAGCCACCTAAAAAATCGTTTTATGTGGCTAAAAATCGTTTTATGTGGCTAATATTTAACATGTGATAAGCCACATAAGTACCCTAATGTAAGAACGTCCGTCAGAACGTCCGTCCGTCCATCCGTCCGTCCGTCCATCCGTCCGTCCGTCTGTCTGTCCGTCCGTCACACTTTTCGGTTAACCAATTTGTCACAGTTTCTCAAATATGCTGCAGGTGGCATCCGCGTTCGACAGACGCATTTCTTGTTATTTTTCGTACAAAACGTTGTGTAGCGTCAGCATGTACTGGGTTAAACTGTGTGAATATCCCATTGACGTAACGGAGCCCAAAACCAGACCTACGTCACCTTGTATGTGGGACATACATCACCTTGTATGTGGGACCTACATCACCTTGTATGTGGGACCTACATCACCTTGTATGTGGGACCTACATCACCTTGTATGTGGGACCTACATCACCTTGTATGTGAGACCTACGTCACCTTGTATGTGGGACCTACATCACCTTGTATGTGGGCCTACCGTCCACATGTATGTGACTACACCATTGTATGTGGGACCTATCACATTGTATGTGGGACGTCCATCACTTGTATGTGGGACCTACGTGACCTACATCCCCTTGTATGTGGGTGGACCAATACATCCCCTTGTATGTGGGACCTACGTCACCTTGTATGTGGGACTACTCACCTTGTATGTGGGACCTACGTCACCATGTTATGTGGGACCTACGTCACCTTGTATGTGGGGACCTACGTCACCTTATGTGGGACCTATCACCTTGTATGTGGGGACCTTACGTCTGTCTGTATTGTGGGACCTACGTCACCTTGTATGTGGGACCTACATCACCTTGTATGTGGGACCTACACTGTATGGGGAACCCTACGTTGACTACATCACCTTGTGGGTGGGACCTAGTCACCTTGTATGTGGGACCTACGTCACCTTGTATGTGGGACCTACGTCACTTGTATGTGGACTACGTCACCTTGTATGTGGGACTACGCTCCTTGTATGTGGGACCTACGATCACCTTGTATGTGGGACCTACATCACCTTGTATGTGGGACCTACACCACTTGTGGGTGGGACCTACGGTACTCACCTTGTATGTGGGACCTACGTCACCTTGTATGTGGGACCTACGTCACCTTGTATGTGGGACCTACGTCACCTTGTATGTGGGACCTACGTCACCTTGTATGTGGGACCTACGTAGACCTACATCACCTTGTATGTGGGACCTACTCACCTTGTATGTGGGACTACGTGGGACCTGTATGGGGCATGTCACCTTGTATGTGGGACTACGTGGGACCTTATATGTGGGACACTCACCTTGTATGGGGACCTACCTTTTGTATGTGACCTACGTGGGACTACATTCACCTTGTATGTGGGACCTACGTCACCTTGTATGTGGGACCTACGTCACCTTGTATGTGGGACTAGTCACCTTGTATGTGGGACTAGTCACCTAGTGGGACACATCACCTTGTATGTGGGACCTACGTCACCTTGTATGTGGGACCTACGTGGGACCTACATCACCTTGTATGTGGGACCTACATCACCTTGTATGTGGGACCTACGTCACCTTGTATGTGGGACCTACGTCACCTTGTATGTGGGACCTACGTCACCTTGTATGTGGGACCTACGTCACCTTGTATGTGGGACCTAGTCACCTTGTATGTGGGACCTTCCATCACCTTGTATGTGGGACCTACGTCACCTTGTATGTGGGACCTACATCACCTTGTATGTGGGACCTACGTCACCTTGTATGTGGGACCTACGTCACCTTGTATGTGGGACCTACGTCACCTTGTATGTGGGACCTACGTCACCTTGTATGTGGGACCTTCATCACCTTGTATGTGGGACCTACGTCACCTTGTATGTGGGACCTACGTGGGACCTACATCACCTTGTATGTGGGACCTACGTCACCTTGTATGTGGGACCTACGTCACCTTGTATGTGGGACCTACGTCACCTTGTATGTGGGACCTTCATCACCTTGTATGTGGGACCTACGTCACCTTGTATGTGGGACCTACGTGGGACCTACATCACCTTGTATGTGGGACCTACATCACCTTGTATGTGGGACCTACGTCACCTTGTATGTGGGACCTAGTCACCTTGTGTGGGCCTACGTCCACCTTGTATGACTACGTCACCTTGTATGTGGACCTTCGTCACCTTTGTAGTGGGACCTACCCCACCTGCCTATGTGGGACCTGTGGGACCTACATCACCTTGTATGTGGGACCTACATCACCTTGTATGTGGGACCTACGTCACCTTGTATGTGGGACCTACGTCACCTTGTATGTGGGACCTACGTCACCTTGTATGTGGCACCTACATCACCTTGTATGTGGGACCTACACCACCTTGTATGTGGGACCTACGTCACCTTGTATGTGGGACCTACATCACCTTGTATGTGGGACCTACGTCACCTTGTACATGTATGTGGGACCTACGTCACCTTGTATGTGGGACCTACGTGGGACCTACATCACCTTGTATGTGGGACCTACATCACCTTGTATGTGGGACCTACATCACCTTGTATGTGGGTCCTATTACGTCACCTTGTATGTACCTGTGGGACCTATCACCTTGTATGTGGGACCTACATCACCTTGTATGTGGGACCTACATCACCTTGTATGTGGGACCTACGTGGGACCTACATCACCTTGTATGTGGGACCTACGTCACCTTGTATGTGGGACCTACATCACCTTGTATGTGGGACCTACATCACCTTGTATGTGGGACCTACATGTACGTCACCTTGTATGTGGGACCTACGTGGGACCTACATCACCTTGTATGTGGGACCTACATCACCTTGTATGTGGGACCTACGTCACCTTGTATGTGGGACCTACATCACTTTGTATGTGAGACCTACGTGGGACCTACATCACCTTGTATGTGGGACCTACGTCACCTTGTATGTGGGACCTACGTCACCTTGTATGTGGGACCTACGTCACCTTGTATGTGGGACCTACATCACCTTGTATGTGGGACCTACGTCACCTTGTATGTGGGACCTACATCACCTTGTATGTGGGACTGGGACCTACGTCACCTTGTATGTGGGTTGTATGTGGGACCTACGTCACCTTGTATGTGGGACCTACATCACCTTGTATGTGGGACCTACGTCACCTTGTATGTGGGACCTACATCACCTTGTATGTGGGACCTACGTCACCTTGTATGTGGGACCTACGTCACCTTGTATGTGGGACCTACATCACCTTGTATGTGGGACCTACGTCACCTTGTATGTGGGACCTACGTCACCTTGTATGTGGGACCTACATCACCTTGTATGTGGGACCTACGTCACCTTGTATGTGGGACCTACGTCACCTTGTATGTGGGACCTACATCACCTTGTATGTGGGACCTACGTCACCTTGTACATGTATGTGGGACCTACGTCACCTTGTATGTGGGACCTACGTGGGACCTACATCACCTTGTATGTGGGACCTACATCACCTTGTATGTGGGACCTACGTCACCTTGTACATGTATGTGGGACCTACGTCACCTTGTATGTGGGACCTACGTGGGACCTACATCACCTTGTATGTGGGACCTACATCACCTTGTATGTGGGACCTACGTCACCTTGTATGTGGGACCTACGTCACCTTGTATGTGGGACCTACGTCACCGTCTGCGCTAATATTGCCAACATGTGTCACTTGTTTTATTGTATACTCTGGACGAAAGGACGAAAGTTGGGGGGATACTCTTCCGCTTCCGTCACAGACACTTTTTGTCCGGAGCATAACTCGAATACCTTATGGAATATTTTCATGAAACTTCACACATGGATAGGCCACAATTCAAAGGTGTGTCCCACACAATAATGACAACTCTTGCCTCACTAATTTTCGAGTTATCTCCTCAATAATTTTCGAGTTATCTCCCTTTGTTTTTTTGCACGCTGATTTCTTGTATTTAGCATAATATCCTTTGGAATATTTTCAGGAAATTTAATACATACTACATGTATACTTAGATCATGATCCAAAAGTGTGTTTTGCACAAGAATGATAACTCCTGTCTCTCTAATTTCTATGTTTTTTTTCGCAGATTGATTTCCTGTCCGTCTAAAACTTGATCACTCTTTGGAATATTTTCATACCAAAGGTGCGTCTCCTGCAAGAACGATAACTCTCACCTTACTGATATAATTAGTTATCTCCCATTATTGTATCCCCCCCCCCCCCCCGGACGAAAGTCGGGGAATACTATGGATTTGACACCGTTCCGCGTCCGCCGCAGACGCTTCTTGTCCGGAGCATAACTCGAACACCCTTTGGAATATTTTCATGAAACTTCACACATGCATAGACCATGACCCAAAGGTGTGTCGTGCACAAGAATGACAACTCTAGTTTCGCGCACTCTACAAACTGGACATTAATGCATGAAGACCCGTTTTCTCGTGTGCTCTGTACACCTTACCTGTAGAGAGAACAATAGCCTTCTCTGGTTGAACAATAGTGACTGGGAGAACCATTCATCTGTGCATGTGCTAGGATGTGCAAATGTCCAGACTGACCACTAGGTAATTATACCCCCCGCAACGAGTTGTGGGGGGGTATACTGGAGTCAGGTTGTCCGTCCGTCCGTGCGTCCGTCCGTGCGTCCGTAAACTTAACATCAGAGAAATATTGTTATAACTTCTATTTCCTTCATCTAAAATGCTTGATATTTCACACATGCATTCCTGTAAGGCTCTACTACCATGCTGTGCCAAATCCACGACCGTCCAACCCCCGCAGATCTCAAGGTCAAGGTCAAATACTTAGTCTGTAAACTTAAAATCAGAGAAATATTGTTATAACTTCTATTTCCTTCATCTAAAATGCTTAATATTTCACACATGCATTCCTGTAAGGCTCTACTACCATGCTGTGCCAAATCCACGACCGTCCAACCCCCGCAGATCCCAAGGTCAAGGTGAAATACTTAGTCTCTTTACAAAACTTAACATCAGAGAAATATTGTTATAACTTCTATTTCCTTCATCTAAAATACTTAATATTTCACACATGCATTCCTGTAAGGCTCTACTACCATGCTGTGCCAAATCCACGACCATCCAACCCCCGCTGATACCAAGGTGAAATACTTAGTCTCTTTACAAAACTTAACATCAGAGAAATATTGTTCTAACTTCTATTTCCTTCATCTAAAATGCTTAATATTTCACACATGCATTCCTGTAAGGCTCTACTACCATGCTGTGCCAAATCCACGACCATCCAACCCCCGCTGATACCAAGGTGAAATACTTAGTCTCTTTACAAAACTTAACATCAGAGAAATATTGTTCTAACTTCTATTTCCTTCATCTAAAATGCTTAATATTGCACACATGCATTCCTGTAAGGCTCTACTACCATGCTGTGCCAAATCCACGACCGTCCATCCCCCGCAGATCCCTAGGTCAAGGTCAAATACTTAGTCCGTAAACTTAACATCAGAGAAATATTGTTATAACTTCTATTTCCTTCATCTAAAATGCTTAATATTTCACACATGCATTCCTGTAAGGCTCTACTACCATGCTGTGCCAAATCCACGACCGTCCAACCCCGGCAGATCCCAAGGTCAAGGTCAAATACTTAGTCTCTTTACAAAACTTAACATCAGAGAAATATTGTTCTAACTTCTATTTCCTTCATCTAAAATGCTTAATATTTCACACATGCATTCCTGTAAGGCTCTACTACCATGCTGTGCCAAATCCACGACCGTCCAACCCCCGCTGATCCCAAAAAATATGTTATAACTTCTATTTCTTTCATTGAAAATTCTTAATATTTCATATGCTGTGACAAATCCCCACTGATCTCGAGGTCAACGTCACATATATACCATATAACCTCGAATTAACGCCCCCCTCCTAATAAACCCGCCCCATAAGTCACAAGCCCACACACTTGGAAATTTTTACATATTTTAGGGGTACCTGGGCCCACGCGGGGGGTATTCCGTAAGCCTCGCTTACTGACCAATCTAGTTTATACATGTAAATTATTATATTAAATTTCCGTAAACTGTGTTGACAATATTGTGGCAATATGTGGACCTGTGCAGATATGATATGTAGATAAATATAGGACTATTAAAAAAAATTCTGGGCTCCAGTAGCGGGCATTTTGTTTTTTTAAACTCTTTTTTTTCCATTTTTTTGTCAAATTCTTTTTCAATTTTTGTCTAGTAGTATAAGCTCGTAAGTGCTATATACAGACTATTATCATATAATAAAACAATTATTTACTAGTGAGCCATAGAATATAATCTGATATTCTATGGCTCACTAGTCAATAATTGTATAATATGTTTGCGCCAGTGAAAATTACTTTCGGGCCCAGGCTCGATGTCAAGGCGGGACAAGGCGAGGCATTTGATTCCGCGGAATTCTTGTTTACTTATCTCCCTTTGTTGTTTCATGCACTGATTTCGTGTCCGGAGCATAACTCGAACACCCTTTGGAATATTTTCATTAAACCTCACACATGCATAGACCACGACCCAAAGGTGTGTCGCGCGCAAGAATGACAACTCTTGCATCGTTAATTTTGTTTACTTATCTCCCTTTGTTGTTTCATGCACTGATTTCGTGTCCGGAGCATAACTCGAACACCCTTTGGAATATTTTTTATTGAACTTCACACATGCATAGAGGACGACCCAAAAGTGTGTCGCGCGCAAGAATGACAACTATTGCATCGTTAATTTCTTAGTTATCTCCCTTTGTTGTTTTGTGCACTGATTTCGTGTCCGGAGCATAACTCGAACACCCTTTGGAATATTTTCATGAAACTTCACACATGCATAGACCACGACCCTAAAGGTGTGTCAATCAGGAATGACAACTCTTGCATCGCTAATTTTTTAGTTATCTCCCTTTGTTTTTCCGCGCACTGATTTTGTCTCCGGAGCATAACTCGAACACCCTTTTTTTCAAACTACATGTACTTGTGTATCTGAGGAGGGGGATACACATGCACTTGTCGACAAGCGTCCATTTCTAGTTTTTTTAGTGGTTGCCTGTAGGCTGGGATGTGCTTGTGGACAAGCGTCCATTTCTAGTTTAACAATGCTTGAATACTGCTGCGCTTGAAATCAAGCAGCTTGATTGACTAAGCCTGAGCTGTCTTACTGCTCTGGCTCAGCCAATCAAACTGCTTAATTGATATGATTATCCCCTCGCCGATAGGCAAGAGGTGTATAGCGTTATTCCATGTATGTACGTATGTACGTGCATATGTACATGCATGCATTAGTAACATATATCATTTTTCATTAACCGCTTCAACGATTTTGATAATATTTGGCCACAATGTGTGTCTAGGGATGGTGCTTTGTTTTGTATACGACCCATGTCCGACCGCCCAAGGTCAAGGTCACTGAGGACTTGTTTTCACCGTGGTTGTAAGGCAAAAAAATGTTTAAAAAGAAATTATGCCCCCGCCACCAAATGATGAGGGCGGGTATATAGTGTTACCGGCGTCCGTACGTCACCTTCCATCCATCGGTCCATCCATCCTGAAATCTTAATGCTCAGGTAAAGGTCTTATAATTTCTGTTTCCTTACACATATCTGCTTGATATTTCTAATGGTCCTCTCTAGTATGTGATGGGTAATTTAACGATCGGGGTTCATGCTTACCGGAATTCTGACTGGAGACCTGGTTTGGCCCCCACATACGTCTTTGGCATTTTGTATGTGACACTTGAATCTGGTTATACCCCTTATGTGAGTATTACGATTATTCGTTATCCTATTTTAGCGGAAGGGGCCAAGTGACTTTGGTGTGGTATATGGATCTGGCACCAGGTCAGGTTATTCTAATTTCAGGGCTGAATATATTTTTTCTCGATGTAAATATTCAAACAAACAAATCTTTCCCCCCAATGCAGCAGGTTAAAATGGGATCGAACCAGTTTGCCCGGCCTTACATGACCTTAGCTGTTGATAGGCCATTAAACACCAATAAACAAACAAACAAACCGCCATGTGACAAATCTATGATCGTCCCGCCACTGCTAAGTCCAGGGTCAAGGTCACATACTTAGTGCGATCGAAACCTTAACGCTTAGGTATGTCTTATAATTTCTGTTTCCTTGCACTCATCTGCTTGATATTTCACACACACTGCTCTAATGGTCTTCTACCGCCCTGTGAAAAATCCACAATCGTCCTGCCTCCGCTAAGTCCCGGGTCAAGGTCACATACTTGGTGCATTCGAAACTCGGGTAAGTGTCTTACAATGTCACTTTCCTTGCATGTATCTGTTTGATATTACACACACCCATTGCTCTGATGGTGGCTTTCATGCTGTGACAAATCCACGCTTCTCTGGCCCTCTGTGCTTTCAAATGGACCTCGTTTTCTTTGGCTGCCAGAGGGGGCATTCGTGTGCCGACAGGCTACATTTCTAGTTTTTGTCGCGCCCGCTTGTGGAAAGCGCGATATAGTCGGCACTTTGGCGTACGTACGTGTGGTACGTATGTCCGGTTACAGTTTTTGGTTAAGTTGTTTGGTTAAGTTTTTTGGTTAAAGTTTTTGGTTAAAGTTTTTAGTTATACTATATCTCTGCAACTGCTTTGCCCATTACCTTGAAACTTCACATGGGTGTTTATCATCATCTATATTTTCATTCTACCCCCCTCCCGTGCGGCCCCTGTGCCCAATGTCAAGGTCAAATTACTTTGAAGTTTTTGGTTAAGTTCTTTGGTTAAAGTTTTTGGTTAAGCTTTTTGGTTAAGTTTTATGGTTAAAGTTTTGGTTAAGTTTTTTGGTTAAGTTTTTTGGTTAAAGTTTTTTGTTATACTATATCTCTGCAACTGCTTTGCCCATTACCTTGAAACTTCACATGGGTGTTTATCATCATCTATATTTTCATTCTACCCCCTCCCGTGCGGCCCCTGTGCCCAATGTCAAGGTCAAATTACTTTGAAGTTTTTGGTTAAGTTCTTTGGTTAAAGTTTTTGGTTAAGTTTTTTGGTTAAGTTTTGTGGTTAAAGCTTTTGGTTAAGTTTTTTGGTTAAGTTTTTTGGTTAATTTTTTTTGTTATACTATATCTCTGCAACTGCTTTGCCCATTACCTTGAAACTTCACATGGGTGTTTATCATCATCTATATTTTCTACCCCCCTCCCGTGCGGCTCCTGTGCCCAATGTCAAGGTCAAATTACTTTGAAGTTTTTGGTTAAGTTTTTTGGTTAAAAGTTTTTGGTTAAGTTTTTTGGTTAAAGTTTTTTGGTTAAGTTTTTCGTTATACTATATCTTTTTTTTTTGTGTCCATGCCTCGCCACAAGGCGCGACATGCAGGCCGCGGCCATCTAGTTAATTATGAACTATTAATTAGTTAATTATGCTCTTTTTGCAAGTAATTTTCATGTTTTTTAGGAGAGAAAAGCACCCCCTTGTCATAAATGGATGAGTCTGAAAATCATTTTGTAACATTGGATTTGTTGCAAAATCAACATTTCACAGTCCATTCCAGTTTCTTAGGGGTGAAAGGGTTACCACATGGGTGAAAGTCTTCAGTATGAACACCTACTGTAATTCCAGAGCTCCAGATCAGTTTTGTATCTGAAGAGTATTATACCCCAATATTTCAAATTCAATACATATTTTACTTTTACAAATGTATTCATTGATTTGCTTATTAAATAGGGAACAAATTATAAAAAAATAAAACATTTAAAAATTCACTTTTTATTGGTAAGTGAATTTTCAACTTTATTACAGTATTTTCACTACTCAATTTGAAAATCTATGCGTATTTTCCCATTGCTGTGAGTATTTTGTACTCCCACTTTTGATAATCAATGCGTATTCAGCTTTGTAATCCTGTATTGGGAAACTGAGCATGGTAGTGCCGTTATTGACTAGAAGAAAACACTACTTTCACTATTCAGAACATTACTTTTCAGTATTGGGAGAATTTCTGACTTTCAGCAGCCTGTTGTTTACATGTACTAAATGTCGCAGACCTTTTCTGTAATCACGAGCCCAGCCCTGGCCCCAGCAGGCATATCCAGTGACTTCAGCCAGCTTATTTACTTCTGCAGTAATGAATTGGGGGACGCCTGTGACATTTAAGACTGCAAATGCGGATCAGTGCTTCAAAACACACACCTTGGCGTTTGCGTCGACCTTGAGCTGCCTTTTGTCCGCACGTGATGTAATACAGGGAGCTACACTGCTATAATTAGGTGCATGTGATTCAGCTGTAGAAGTATTGGGAAAAATTTCTATCAACCCAGAAACGCTGATGTTTTGTAGATGTTTTGTTGCATTTGTTGTCTGCACTGGTTGTAATCATGGCGTTGTATTGTTCCCCGTGCACATATTCCAGTAATATTGAGTTTTTTGCAGGATCCAATATAGTTGATGTGCTGGAAACTGATTGAATCCTTCTATAGTGATCATGCTTTATTAAACCATTCACGATGGGGGCAAATTTTCGTCGTCTCTATACCCTCGGCATACTGTGTATATGTCTTTCTTAACCCTTAGAATACAGGAATCTAAAATTGTCGTCTGCTGTTTTATATTTTGTCTTCTTTCTGAATAAAAACGTGGTAAAGCAGCAATAATTCCAGCACAAAAATATTTACACAATTCCCTAACATTTGATTGGCCCGTAGCAAGTCTCTGTCCAAAATTTATATCTCAGTAAACTCCCACGCCGAACTACTTTCTACAGGTGCGCTGTCAGTGCTGTCAATGTAAACAAATGGCTGCCATCTCTCAAAATAAACACATTTTCTTGATGAATTTATTTCAAATGCTGGAATTATAAGGAATGAATGGCCTTTTTGTGGAATTTATCAGGGATATAAACTTGGAAAAGTCGCGGGAATACTGGACGAGGCCTTCCGGCCTTCGTCCAGTATTCCCGCGACTTTTCCAAGTTTATACCCCGATAAATTCCACAAAAAGGCCGGCCTTCGTCCAGTATTCCCGCGACTTTTCCAAGTTTATACCCCGATAAATTCCACAAAAAGGCCATTCATTCCTATAATATTTCCATTGGAATTGATTCAGTATGTATGGTCAGGGTTGAAGCCACTGTGTCTAAAGTTATATCTCAGATCTATGTTTTTACCCACTCTTTGATCTTGTTTTCATCATGGGTGTCTGTCTGTACGCCTGTCCACCCGTCACATTGTCTTGTAAGGCGTAAAACTTTTAAACCGTTGTAGATGGAGATGTACAAAATGAATTTCGAATTTTGTAGCTATCTCCCCCTTTCTCAATTTTGCCTTGTAAGAAGTAAATTTTAAACCGTAATATCTGGAGACTTGATATTTGGTATGTATCTTCTTCATAGTGTGCAGATGTGCAAGGTGATTTCGATTTTTGATTTGACCCCTGGGCCATGTATTATCTCCCCCTTTTAGATTTAGAATTTCACAAGTTTTCCTTGTAATTAGTAAAACTTTTAAACCAGAATAGCTGCACACTTGATATTTGTTATGTGGGTTACTTATGGTGCGCAATGTGAGTTTCGATTTTTGTTTTGACCTATGGGTCAATCTCCCCCTATTGGACATACATGTAGAATTCCGCAATTTTAACTTGTAAGAAGTAAAACCTTTCAACCGTAATAGCTGGACTGACTTCATATTTGGTATGAGGCTTCCTTATGGTGTGTAGATTCCCAAATTGAATTTAGATTTTTGATTTGATTCCCAACTAATGGATTATCTCCCCATTTCGGACGTTGACATTTGGAAATGTGAGTATATTGCGATGGCGCGCTGTCCATTTTTCTCCAATTTATTCTCATGCACTGTCAAAATATATGTTATGTTGAAATAATAAGAATAGCAGAATTTACATGTACATGTAACTCATTTGTCGAAATGGTTCATATGAGTGATAACAACATATACTTTCGAACGGAAATAGAGAAAATATCTAAAAAATGTTATACTACTCTAATTATCGGACCTACATGTACATGTATAATGGGTTAATTTTTACTGTCCAGGCGTGGATCCAGATTTCGGGTTAGGGGGGGCGTAACTATTTTGCAATACTTGACTATATTATCGAACGCGATAGAGAGGTCTGGGGGCATCCCCCCCCCCCACTGATTTTTTTTGAAATCTACATCGCATTTCCTGCGTTCTGGCGCAATTTGGAGCAAATAAAACCCAATAAACAATAAATTCACAACGTGAACGTAGAAACGTGCCTTGTAACTTGTAAAAAAATCTTTACTTGGCAAATTTTAGGGGGGCGCGCGCCGGGTCGGCCCCCCCCCCCCCTGAATCGCCCTTGCTGTCTGTGGAAGAAATGCAGTTCATGGCACTTTTGGCTCACCTACTTTAGACAAAGGTGGAAGACTCGGACCTGTGACAAAAAAAAATGTCCATTACAAAAAATCCATTACCCCACCCACTTGGTCTCATACAGTATTATGTTCTATTATATCCGAGTTTTCTACCTGTGACTTGATGGCAAAGTCCGTCTGTGGATGTGTAAAAAAACTCTGGCGTCATTGATAACGCACTCCCCTATATAAATTCCTGCGTACGGGCCTGTTTGTGAACCATAATTCAGCAGCCTGGCTTGGAATAAGATTGAACTTTGTATGTCCAACATGTTCGCCATACCAACAAACCGGTGTGCACCTAGTTGTCTTATCCACTATTGAACAGTAAGGCAGCAGTCATAATTCTGGCGGCGTTGAAGGCAACAACCATTTAGTTTTTACATCCAAGTTTTGCCTACATGTATCTCCTGATATGTTAGTCAGATATCGGTTTCCATGAAAGTCATTGGACCGACGTACATGTCCGGTATAATTGCCGCTGGTAAACCAGAAGTGGATTTACCAAATAAATTTTATATTATAAATCATCTTGCTTTGGTGCCCATTTCAGTTTTTATGAAAATGTTTTGACGTAAGAAAATATCAACAAATGGTGCAGATACTGATCAATACGAGCCGGCTCATCTGGATCTACACTGTTTTCAAACATTATGATAGAGGTCTGCAGCGTTGAAGGGATGAGAGAGGATACACAGGAGTGACATTATGGAGACAATTCTCATTCATGCCAATGTTGATTTATAATAGCTCTAGAATATGCAGGAGTGAATTTTCGCCTGGAAGGTCCATGTCATTGCTCCAGATAAGCTGCGTATTTGCTTAAATACCCAATAAAAATGGCCAAAAACCAAATTGAAATCAGAAGTAGCGAGTATCAAAAAGCAATATAAAATTTGTGGTACCTTTACCATGCTGCAGAAAACAATAAACAGACCACAATTATAGCATTGCTTATTTTACATGAAAACACATGGTAAAGCAGCATTGAGATGTGTTTTTATGTAAAATAAGCAATGCTAGATTCTCATGACATGTTTTCATTTCGAAGCAAACTATTCAATAATTGCTGTCTGTTGATGTGTAAACAGTAGTGTGGTTTTATTTTACCCAATTAAAATTTTGAAATTCCCAATTGTTTCAGAAATGATGGAATGACAATACTCAATTACTAATTCCTTATCTGGAGCCTGCATGTAACGTCCATGCGCATCCAATCACATGTATGGTAGTTGGCTTCCTTTGATCAGAAGGGCTACACATGGGCTGAGAAAAGGGTCTTTGTGATGTGTGCAAGCAGTGTAGCCCCAGATCACACATTGCATCCATTTGTTTCTACCGTATTTATTCTAATAGTAGCCCCCCTCCCATATTTGCAGTCTACTAAACTATGTTATTTTCCCAAATAAAAGCCACCCCTACCTCACCCGCCCAGTCTCGGTAGAGCCGGGAGACATGTATAGTGTTTTGACTGTGTCCATTTGTCAGTCCGTCCGTGTGTCCATGTGTCAGGTAAAGAAGTTTGCCGGAGTTTCTCCAATCTGCCACTTGTGGCATTTGTCTGCAGACAGGCCGCAGTTTCTTGTTTTTTTTTGTAATTTTAGTGCTCAATGTGTGGTACTCTCCGCATAGAGGGGTATTCCCATCAGTATATGATCTTGTAGTTGAATGGACGTAAAATCCTAATCAATCAATCTAATGGAACCCGTGTAATTTCAGGTCCAGCGAAGGACAAAGACGAGCGAGGAGAGCGGGGCGGGAGAGGATGAACTGAGTGACGGCCGCGCGTACAGGAAGAACGAGGAGGGCTACATGGTGCACGACGTCGAAGACGTAAGTCTTCATTGACTTTTAGGGATCGATGGATCATGGCATGGGACAATTCCGGAGGTTGATAGTTCAAGCTCACCATAGGCGTGAAAAATGCTAACAATATTTCCATTCCACTGATCTGTTGGATAAGACTTTAAACTGTGGTCCCGTCCCTGTATGACCTTAGCTGTTGCTGGGACATTAAATCTGTTCACTTATCATTATCCCCATTTTCTGAGTTTGATGGGGGTGGGGGGGGGGGGTGCACAATCGAGTGCGCCAATTACGTCATTGCCAAGTCATTCTATAAATACAATAAACTCTATAAATGAAGTGTTATCCAAGAAGTGGAGCGTGACTGATTTTTCTGCAGAACTACACAATGCTGTTTACAATGATTTCAATGTGACAATAGGAGTTATAAGACTATTATACGTTTGTCCGGATAACTGATTGTCAATGTTAATTTTGGGGCAATCTTACAACTGATGATCTGACCCAATTTTAAGTGAAAAAGAGTTTGCTAAATAGTTTACATGCGCTGAGAAAGCAAAACCAAGGATTGTTCTGTGAAAAGTTTATGCCCGTAACTGCTTTTTTAAAAAAAATATTATAAAAAAACTGCCATTTTGTCCGATAATCTGGAGGATCCCTGTAGTCAATGAAACGTATATGTTACAAATAGGCACATATTAAAGGTACATGCCCACTCAGTAGGAACAAAATGTTCTTTTTAGGAATTAAATAATTGTATAATTGTGTCTATTGTAACTATTCCACCAGGTCTAAAAAATTAAGAGTGCCCGCTATACACCATTACCCCACGTATTGATTGACAGTATTATTAATTTTATATCAGACATCAATTTTCACACTGATATCAGCGGTGATAACCGTGTTTCCTTAAAATGTTAACGGACATTACTATTTATTATCTGTATTTATACCCCCCGCAACGAGTTGTAGGGGGGGGGGAGGCATACTGGTTGTCCGTCTGTGCATCCATCTGTGCATGTGTGCGTCTGTCCGTCACTATACTTAACATCAGAGAAATATGTTATAACTTCTATTTTTACATATTTAGGGGTACCTGGGCCCACGCGGGGGTATTCCGTAAGCTTCGCTTACTGACCAATCTAGTTATTTTTTGATGTGCAATGATCATACTTTATAATCGGTCGAAAATATTTTTTCAGGTGACGCATTTAATTAATAGTATAAATAACTAAAAAGTAGCATGCCTCATTTGCATATGAAAATGGCCTGATACAAACACGCGTCACTATCAGTAAAATAAATATTACTAAATGATTACCGGTATATCTGTATAGCGGGCACTCATAATTTTTAGAACTGGTGGAATAGTGGCACAATTATACACATATTTAATTCCTATAAAAACATTTTGTGCCAACTGCGTGGGCATGTACCTTTAACAAGAAGACGAGATTGAAATAAAATTTTAATTATTAGATGGTTGTGAGATTAGAACCTGAGCCAAGAAAAAATTATTGACAGCAGTCGAAGTGCTTACCAATTGTGCTAGCAGCTATGGAATGAACTGATAATTTGTGTCGATAATAAATAGATGATAGTCAATGAAAACGGGCGTGTTAAATCCCAAAGGAATTCCCTTTACTATTTACAACTGATTGTTATGTAAACAAAGGCATGTAAACAACATCACGGTAACGTGATAGAATTATATTCAGTGAAAATCATGAACAGACATGGAAATCCCGAGAGAATTCTCTTGATTATTTATAACTGATTGTTTATGCAAACAAAGTATGTAAACAAGGATAAGATTACCTGAGTCACACCAACACATCATTTCTGTATCAATTCTGGTGTGTACATGTGTCAATTTTTTTTCTATTTTTAGGCCCATTTCATACGCCAGTTTGTTTGTGGAAAATCCTAAATATATTATTTATAGGAGTTCAAATGAGTGGTCACGACATATACTTTCATTGAGAAATAACAAAAAGAAAATATTTAAAAAATTCATACCCGTCAATTTGTATTCCGCATGTAATGGGTTGAAGTATATGTTATTATACCCCCACAAACAAAGTTTGTTGGGGGTATATAGGAGTCAGCTTGTCGGTCTGTCGGTCTGTTGGAAATTCCCTTCCGCTCTATATCTTCTACACCGATGCATGGATTATCAAATGGCTTGGCACAAATGTTTGTCATGATGAGAAGGTGTGTCGCGATCAATAACCACGCACCTACGTCCAAGGTCAAGGTCACAGTTGAAGGTCAAAGGTCAAACCTACAGAAATTCCCTTCCGCTCTATATCTTCTACACCGATGCATGGATTATCAAATGGCTTGGCACAAATGTTTCTCATGATGAGAAGGTGTGTCGCGATCAATAACCACGCACCTACGTCCAAGGTCAAGGTCACAGTTGAAGGTCAAAGGTCAAAAATATTGAAATTCCCAAATGGCTTGGCACAAATGTTTGTCATGATGAGAAGGTGTGTCGCGATCAATAACCACGCACCTATGTCCAAGGTCAAGGTCACTGTGGAAGGTCAAAGGTCAAACCTATTGAAATTCCCTTCCGCTCTATATCTTCTACACCGATGCATGGATTATCAAATGGCTTGGCACAAATGTTTCTCATGATGAGAAGGTGTGTCGCGATCAATAACCACGCACCTACGTCCAAGGTCACAGTTGAAGGTCAAAGGTCAAAAATATTGAAATTCCCAAATGTCTTGGCACAAATGTTTCTCATGATGAGAAGGTGTGTCGCGATCAATAACCACGCACCTACGTCCAAGGTCAAGGTCACTGTGGAAGGTCAAAGGTCAAACCTATTGAAATTCCCTTCTGCTCTATATCTTCTACACCGATGCATGGATTATCAAATGGCTTGGCACAAATGTTTCTCATGATGAGAAGGTGTGTCGCGATCAATAACCACGCACCTACGTCCAAGGTCAAGGTCACTGTGGAAGGTCAAAGGTCAAACCTATTGAAATTCCCTTCCGCTCTATATCTTCTACACCAATGCATGGATTATCAAATGGCTTGGCACAAATGTTTCTCATGATGAGAAGGTGTGTCGCGATCAATAACCACGCACCTACGTCCAAGGTCACAGTTTGAAGGTCAAAGGTCAAAATATTGAAATTCCCAAATGTCTTGGCACAAATGTTTCTCATGATGAGAAGGTGTGTCGCGATCAATAACCACGCACCTACGTCCAAGGTCAAGGTCACTGAAATTGAATGTCAAAGGTCAAATCCTATTGAAATTCCCTTCTGCATCTATATCCATTGATCTCATATTAAATTCATGGCCTTGCACTAAAATGTTTTTCTATGATGAGAAGGTGTGTCGCGATCAATAACCACGCACCTTACGGTCAGGTCAAGGTCCACAGTTTTGAAAAAGGTCAAAGGTCATATGATCAAAATGTGACTTGGCAACAAATGTCTCTGATGAGAGGTGTCGTCGCGATCAATAACCACGCACCTACGTCCAAGGTCATGGTCACAGTTGAAGGTCAAAAGGTCAAAAATATTGAAATCCCAAATGGCTTGGCACAAATGTTTCTCATGATGAGAAGGTGTGTCGCGATCAATAACCACGCAGGCATCATATTCAAATCCAAGGTCAAGGTCACAGTTATAAGGTCAAAGGTCAAAATATTGAAATTCCCAAATGGCTTGGCACAAATGTTATCTCATGATGAGAAGGTTTGTGTCGCGATCGATCAATCAACACGCAACTACGTCCAAAAAGGTCAGGTCACAAGTTGAAGGTCCGCATATAAACCCGCCTCTTCTTCAACACAACAACAAAGAAACCCGCCATCCTTAGTAACAAATGGCTTGGACAAATGTTTCTCATGATGAAGGAAATTTGTCACGATCAATAACCACGCACCATCCAAGGTCAAGTCACAGTTGAAGGTCAAAGGTGAAAAATATTGAAATTCCCAAATGGCTTGGCACAAATGTTTGTCATGATGAGAAGGTGTGTCGCGATCAATAACCACGCACCTACGTCCAAGGTCAAGGTCACTGTGGAAGGTCAAAGGTCAAACCTACTGAAATTCCCTTCCGCTCTATATCTTCTACACCGATGCATGGATTATCAAATGGCTTGGCACAAATGTTTCTCATGATGAGAAGGTGTGTCGCGATCAATAACCACGCACCTACGTCCAAGGTCACAGTTGAAGGTCAAAGGTCAAAAATATTGAAATTCCCAAATGGCTTGGCACAAATGTTTCTCATGATGAGAAGGTGTGTCGCGATCAATAACCACGCACCTACGTCCAAGGTCAAGGTCACTGTGGAAGGTCAATGGTCAAACCTATTGAAATTCCCGTCCGCTCTATATCTTCTACACCGATGCATGGATTATCAAATGGCTTGGCACAAATGTTTCTCATGATGAGAAGGTTTGTCACGATCAATAACCACGCACCTACGTCCAAGGTCAAGGTCACAGTTGAAGGTCAAAGGTCAAACCTATTGAAATTCCCTTCCGCTCTATATCTTCTACACCGATGCATGGATTATCAAATTGCTAACCACGCACCTACGTCCAAGGTCACAGTTGAAGGTCAAAGGTCAAACCTATTGAAATTCCCTTCCGCTCTATATTTTCTACACCGATGCATTCATTATCAAATGGCTTGGCACAAATGTTTCTCGTGATGAGAAGGTGTGTCGCGATCAATAACCACGCACCTACGTCCAAGGTCAAGGTCACAGTTGAAGGTCAAAGGTCAAACCTATTGAAATTCCCTTCCGCTCTATATCTTCTACACCGATGCATGGATTATCAAATTGCTAACCACGCACCTACGTCCAAGGTCACAGTTGAAGGTCAAAGGTCAAACCTATTGAAATTCCCTTCCGCTCTATATCTTCTACACCGATGCATGCATTATCAAATGGCTTGGCACAAATGTTTCTCATGATGAGAAGGTGTGTCGCGATCAATAACCACGCACCTACGTCCAAGGTCAAGGTCACAGTTGAAGGTCAAAGGTCAAACCTATTGAAATTCCCTTCCGCTCTATATCTTCTACACCGATGCATCGATTATCACACTATGCCCAGGGTTAAGGTCACAGACTTGATGCGTTTGAAACCTTAACGCTCGGCTAAATGGCTTATAATAAAAAATGCCTCGTTTTCTTTGGCTGCCAGTGGGGGTATTCGTGTGCCGACAGGCCACATTTCTAGTTACCACTTATCTGAACCGTCTCGACATCAAGGTTCATGATCACGTGGTTATGACAACAACAACAGTGGCTGAAAGTGTTGAAATCTTGAAAGTATTATTTGATATTTTCCTTAATATGAAACGGATTTTGATGAAATATGGCGCAGAAAATGAGTCTTCATGAGCTGTATTTGGTGGTCCAGGGAGTTTGATACAGACTTATGTCGTTTTTGCAGAGAACCGATATCGAAGTTTGGGCGAAAATACAGAGACCACCAAATGCAGCTTAACAAGACGCGTTTGATGCGCCATATTTCATCAAAATCCGTTATGTAATAAGGACAATATAAAAGAATACGTACTTTCAATCGGATGGATTCTGGAAGTTTCAGTACTTGTTGTTGTTGTTGTTAGTACCACGTGATCATACACCTTGGACATGGTAACAACATATTCTTTTGGTGAGAAATAAGAAAAATGCTCATTTTTTCTTTGAGAAAAATCATATATCTTCGGCATCGGTTAATCATTATATAATTTCTCCCTCCACCTAACCCCGTGTGTACATTGTAGGTTAATCGTTATATGATTTCCCCACCTAACCCCGTGTGCCTGATGGTCTGTATGCAATTTCCCCTCCACAGATTTACATTAATAACCATTGAGGTTTCATGTGTTTTATGATTTAGTCAAGTAAAACTGCGTAATATTTCATTAAAATGCAATTTACTACACTTGTGTAAATTAAACAGACAAAAAGGTAATAGCTTGTGAAATGGCTGCCGTACTTGTTTTGTATAATATGGTACACATGTATAAAAGTACATCATATATTCAATGTTCAGATCAATTTCTGTTGCCAACACAGGGGCTCGGTTGATAGCTCCGTGGCTAGAGTACTGTAGCCTATTTAATCAACATTGCAAAGTATACTTATCTAGCAAAGTATACTTTGAGGGAGTAATCCTTTATTTTTCCCGAAATGCATTATGTCATATAGAACTAACGACTGCATATATGTGATGATTAAAGGTATGCAGAATTATTATACTGAATTTATTACGTTATCACAGCCAAAATGGCTGTGATAATGTAATAAATTCAGTATAATAAAAAAATAATAAATTTATCCGAAAATTGAAAATTTCTCCCTCAAGGTATACTTTGCTAGAAAAGTATACTTTGCAATGTTGGTGAAATAGGCTACAGGTCTTCTATACCAACATTATGGCTTCAATCGTCGCCATAATTTATAATCATGAACAAAATATTTGCTGCATTTCATAATTAGCATTGGATAAATGTCTTTCCTTTCATGGAGTGTTTTAACCCTTAGACCGCTACTCACAACAATTGTCGTCTGCTGTTGCTTTTATATCTTGCCTTATTTCTCAATAAAAACAAAACATGACAATGATTCTGAAGAGCTGTCAAAGCATGTTTTAAATTATTCTAAAGTGCTGTCGAAGCATGTTGTTGATGATAAAAATGGAAAATATCAAAAAATATTGAAAATAAAACATTTCCAACAGACGACAAAATTTAATTCAGCGTAGTAAGGGTTAAACAATTTCAATTTTTAGCTCACCTGAGCGAAGCTCATGTGAACTATTGTTACCGCCATGTGTCCCGTCGTCCGTCGTCGTCCATGAACATTTTCAAACGTCTTCTCCTCGGTAACCATTGGGCCTATAGTAACCAAACTTCATGGTCATGGTCCTTAGGTAGGGGGATTACAAAATTGTTAAAATGACTTCATCACATAATCCAAGATGGTCGCCGTCTAAAAATAGCACAAATTCTTCAAAAATATTCTTCTCAAGAACCGCCAACCGGATTTCGACAAAACTTGGTAGGAATGATCGATGTACAATGCTCTTTCAAAGTAGTTAAAATGGTGACCCCGGGGTCAAAAATGGGTGTAGCCCGTGGGGTCAAATTGGGGTCAAATTTTATTTTTGACCGAATATGGTCATGTCATATATCAAGGTATCAACGAGGCGAAGGTATCAACGAGGCGATCACACTGGTGCATTTTTTGTTGAAATCGGATGGTTATGTCATCCAAGATGGCCGCCGAAAGGTCAAAAGGTCGTTCTTTTATTAGAGATTTCAAAATTCTTCTTCACATGAACCGCTTGGCCCATGGTAGCCAAACTTAAAAGTTATGGTCCATGGGTGAAGCTTTTTCAGATTTTTTAAAATGGAGGTCATCTCTAATCCAAGATGGCCGCCATCTAAAAATAGCATAAATTCTTAAAAAATCTTCTTCTCATGAACTGCCAGCCGGATTTCGACGAAACTTGGTAGGAATGATCGACGTAGAATGCTTTTTCAAAGGTGTTAAAATGGTGACCCCGGGGTCAAAGATGGGTGTGACCCGTGGGGTCAAATTTTATTTTTGACCAAATATGCTCATGTCATATACCAAATTGAAGGTATCGATGAGGCGATTGCTCTGGTGCAATATTTGTCGGAATCGGATGATTATGTCATCCATGATGGCCTCCAAAAGGTCCATTTATTCGAGATTATGAACGTCTTTTTCTCAGGAGCCACATGGCCGATGCTGGCCAAACTTCATAGTAAGTTGAGATCCTTGGGTGAAGCATTTTCAGATTTGGTAAAATGAGAGTCATCGCTTAATCCAAGATGACCGCCATCTAAAAATAGCACAATTTTTTTTAAAACACATATGAACTCAATGTCACATTCTCCTCTGGAGTCAGGTGAGCGAATTAGGGCCATCATGGCCCTCTTGTTTTAAAAAGGTAGAATATCGACCTTCTTACATAACCATATCTCTGTAATACTGAAAAGTATTTCCTTCTTTTTGTTTGTTTGTCCGAGCTTACAAATGGATACATATGTGGCTAGGAGAACTATAGGTTATGTAATATTCTATTATTCCGTGATTTTATGTGGCTAAAAATGGGTTTATGTGGCTACAGAACAATAGGGATGAACAAAGGAAAAGGTTAGGGTTAGCCACATAAGTATCCATTTGTAGGAACGTCCGTACATCCGTCAGTAAGATTTGCATTAAAGTGTTTGTTTATCGGTCCAGGCGGCGGCCGGGAATATTTGTGAGCCTCTGCTCACTTGCTGTTGTTTGAAAATTATATATAGTTTACGCAAGGTGCATGATCACGTGGTTACAGCAACAACAACGTCGCCCACTCCAAAGTTAGTATTATTTGATATTTTCCTTAATATGCAACGGATTTTGATGAAATATGGCGCAGCAAACACGTCTTCATGAACTGCATTGGTGGTCCAGGGAGTTTGGCACAGACTTATGTCGTTTTTGCGAAGAATCGATTTCCGTGTCGGTAGAAGTTTGGGCGAAAATACAAAAACCACCAAATGCAGCTTAACAAGATGCGTTTGATGCGCCATGTTTCATCAAAATCCGTTACATAATAAGGACAATATAAAAGAATACATACTTTGAATCAGATGTATTCTGGAAGTTTCAGTACTTGTTGTTGTTGTTAGTACCACATGACCATACACCTTGTTACGAGCATCACTCCGAAAGCTGAAAGTGCATATGCAGAAATATTTACAGCAAAAATAATCGTCTAATTTCTTCTAAAATCTTGAACAAATATTGGCCGATCATGTCTTGTAATGTAAAGCCGTATTATTTCCTGTACAGATTTATGTAATATTTTCTTATTTCGTATCACGATATTGGGCACAGCAACCAATTCAATCAGTCACTTCATCAGAATTTGTCACATACAATCTGAAAACTGGCAATGTTGATATTGGGACCAGTTTCACGCTACAGAACATCAGTAGTTTGCACAGCCAGTCTGATTAGCATGCACCGTGTTGGTTATGTAGTAAATAAGATAATTATGCTTTTAATGAACAATTCAGATCTTATCGCATGCTTGTATTGTAGTTGATCAGGTGCTACCCTGGTCATCAACTTGATATGGAGATCACATTGCTTTATCTCCGAACTATCTGCAGAGTTATATAAGCTGAAAGCTTCGCACAATATTTAGTGTAAGTCTTTCCGAGACACGTCAGTCTTCACACTTAAGATAATGTTCCAGTGCGATGTCTGACAGCTTCATATATCGATATGTCAGTTAATTTGTGTGATGGAACGAACACTGGAGCAAGCGGGGGTCAGTATATCCATTTGGGTTATGATGTCACGATACCGAGCTTATCGTTTTTGCGACCAGTGTAGACCGAGATCATCTGCACAGTCTGATCAGAGTCTGCACTGTTTGCTAACACATATCATATTGATTGATTGGGGTTTTACTTCATTAAAACAGCGCAGTCATAAATATACAGATGGGTAGTTTCAGTCAATGGGCCATTCCCTTTAACCCTTAGACCGCTACTCACAACAATTGTCATGTGCAGTTGCTTTTATATATCTTGTCTTATTTCTCAATAAAAACATGGTTTGACAGCACTTCAGAATCATTTCCAATGGAAATGATTCTGAAGTGCTGACAAAATATGTTGTAGTAAATTATTCTAAAGTACTGTCAAAGCATGTTTTTGATGATAAAAAAGGAAAATAGAAAATAAACAGCAGACGACAAAAAAAATAAGATAGCGGCCTAAGGGTTAATATCCAGCGAACTCGTGTACTAGTTTCAAGGTATATGATTGCATAGACTGCTATCTACACTGGTCAGAAATGTTAGGAAAAACTGAAATAAGCCCCGATTGTCAGATCCTCGTTCATTTTACGTTACAAAATGTGAGAAATTGATGTTTGAAATAGCGTACCTCTTGTCAATTTTAGAAATAAATGTGCGGCTGCGTGATTCCTTTGTAAATAAATGGTGTGGCTGCGTGAATCCTTTGTAGAAATAATTGGTGTGGTTGATCAAATTCTTTATAGAAATAAAAAGTGTGGCTGCACGAATCCTTTATAAAATAAAAAGTGTGGCTGCGCGAATCCTTTATAGAAATAAATAGTGTGACTGTGCGAATCCTTTATAGAAATAAATAGTGTATAGTGTGGCTGCGCGAATCCTTTATAGAAATAAATAGTGTGGCTGTGCGAATCCTCTTGCTCATTTTAGAATAGCAACTGAAAGGCTTAATTGATAGCGAACAGTGTAGTCCTGATCAGACTGCACAAATGTGCATGCTTTCTGATCTGTGACTACACTGATCACAAATGAATAATCCCATTTTTATTAGCACTCCACATACAATATGCTTTTACACCAGGAAATATTGACTTATTGGGCGTATGGAATCCGGACGTCAATTAAGGGGGTTTTAGTCCTGGTTAGTCCGCAAGCCTCCATTTGCATACAGAGTGAGTTTTTGTACGACACGCTATTTGCTTAACCCATTTGTCCTAGTTAGCACGGCAGGAAATAATAATTCCAATGCCGTCACCACTCTGCCGTATGGAGTAGAATTCAAATTAGCGTCCATTGACGTAGAGTCAGGCGGACTGGAGGGTATGTGTGACATAATGATGAATCCGTCCATTAGGATTCATACCATATTCACTGGGATTCATATCATATTCACTGGGATTCATACCATAGTGGTGAATCTTACTGCGATACATACCATAGCAGTGGATCTTACTGGGATGCACACCAAGCATTGAATCTTACTGGCATTCATACCATAGTGGTGAATCTTACTGGGATACATACCATAGCAGTGGATCTTACTGGGATGCACACCAAGCATTGAATCTTACTGGCATTCATACCATAATGGTGAATCTTACTGGCATTCATACCATAGTGGTGAATCTTACTGGCATTCATACCATAGCGGTGAATCTTACTGGAATTGAATACATTAGCATGGATCATTACTGGATCTACCATAGTGTAATCTTACTGGCATTCATACCATAGCGGTGAATCTTACTGGAATTGATACCATAGCAGTGGATCTTACTGGGATTCATACCATAGTGGTGAATCTTACTGGGATTCATACCTAGTGGTGAATCTTACTGGGATTCATACCATAGTAGTGAATCTTACTGGGATTCATACCATAGCGGTGGATCTTACTGGCATTCATACCATAGCAGTGGATCTTACTGGCATTCATACCACAGTGGTGAATCTTACTGGGATACATACCATAGCAGTGGATCTTACTGGGATTCACACCAAGCGTTGCATCTTACTGGCATTCATACCATAGTGGTGAATCTTACTGGCATTCATACCATAGTGGTGAATCTTGCTTGGATACATACCATAGCAGTGGATCTTACTGGGATTCACACCAAGCATTGAATCTTACTGGCATTCATACCATAGTGGTGAATCTTACTGGGATTCGTACCATAGCGGTGAATCTTACTTGGATACATACCATAGCAGTGGATCTTACTGGGATTCACACCAAACATTGAATCTTACTGGCATTTGTACCATAGCGGTGAATCTTACTGGGATTCATTCCATAGCGGTGAATCTTACTGGAATTGATACCATAGTAGTGGATCTTACTGGGATTCATACCATAGTGGTTGATCTTACTGGGATTCATACCATAGCAGTGGATCTTACTGGTATTCATACCATAGCGGTGAATCTTACTGGCATTCATACTATAGCGATGGATCTTACTGGGATTCACACCAAGCGTTGCATCTTACTGGCATTCATACTATAGCGATGGATCTTACTGGGATTCACACCAAGCGTTGCATCTTACTGGGATTCACACCAAGCATTGAATCTTACTGGCATTCATACCATAGTGGTGAATCTTACTGGGATTCGTACCATAGCGGTGAATCTTACTTGGATACATACCATAGCAGTGGATCTTACTGGGATTCACACCAAACATTGAATCTTACTGGCATTCGTACCATAGCGGTGAATCTTACTGGGATTCGTACCAAGCGGTTGAATCTTATGGCATCATACCATAGTGGTGATCTTACTGGGTTACATACCATATAGGGCGATGATTCTACCTGATCACACACCGTAATGCATTCTACTGGGATCACACAGCGTTGCATCTTACTGGCATTCATACCATAGTGGTGAATCTTACTTGGGTACATACCATATCAGTGTAACTTACTGGGATTCACACCAAGCATTGAATCTTACTGGTATTCATACCATAGTGGTGAATCTTACTGAGATTCGTACCATAGCGGTGAATCTTACTGGGATTCATACCATAGCAGTGGATCTTACTGGAATTCATACCATAGCAGTGGATCTTACTGGGATTCATACCATAGTGGTTGATCTTACTGGGATTCATACCATATTGGTGAATCTTACTGGGATTCATACCATAGTGGTTGATCTTACTGGGATTCATACCATATTGGTGAATCTTACTGGGATTCATACCATAGTGGTGGATCTTACTGGAATTCATACCATAGCAGTGGATCTTACTGGGATTCATACCATAGTGGTGAATTTTACTGGGATTTGTACCATAGTGGTGAATCTTACTGGGATTCATACCATAGCAGTGGATCTTATGGATTCATACCATAGCAGTGGATCTTACTGGGATTCATAGCATAGTGGTTGATCTTACTGGGATTCATACCATAGTGGTGAATCTTACATACCATAGTGGTGGATCTTACTGGAATTCATACCATAGCGGTGAATCTTACTGGGATTCATACCATAGCGGTGGATCTTACTGGGATTCATACCATAGCAGTGGATCTTACTGGGATTCATAGCATAGTGGATGATCTTACTGGGATTCATACCATATTGGTGAAACTTACTGGGATTCGTACCATAGCGGTGAATCTTACTGGGATTCATACCATAGCTGGTGAATTCGTACCTGGAATCATACATAGCAGTGGCTCATACTGATTCATACATAGTGGTCGATCTTTACTGCGGACTTCATACCATAGTAGTGGATCTTACTGGGATTCATTACCATAGCAGTGGATTTTCTTACCTGGGATTCATTACTCATTAGTGGTTGATTCATACTGGGATTCATACGTAGGTGGTTGAATCGGGTTACCTGGTAATTCATACCATAGCAGTGGGATCATACTGGGATTCGTACCAATAGTGTGGATCTTACTGGGATCATACCATAGCAGTGGATCTTACTGGGATTCATACCATAGTGGTTGATCTTACTGGGATTCATACCATAGTAGTGGATCTTACTCGGGATCATACCATAGCAGTGGATCGGGTTACTTGGGGATTCATACATAGTGGTTGATCTACTGGATTCATACCATAGTGGTTGGATCTTACTGGGATTCATACCATAGTGGTGAATCTTACTGGGATTCATACCATAAGCAGGTGATCTTACTGCGGGATTCATACCATAGTTTTTTGTGATCTTACTAGGGATTCATTACCAAGCATTGAAATCTTACTGGGATTCATACCTGTGGTAATTCTTACTGGGATTCATAGATAGCAGTGAATCTTACTGGGATTCATACCATTAGCAGTTGAATCTTACTGGGATTCATACCATAGCAGTGAATACTGATTCATACTAGTTGGTTGATCTTATGGGATTCATACCAGCAGGGTTGAATCTTACTGGGATTCATACCATGGGAGTGGATTCTTTGGGATCATTACATAGTGGTTGATTACTGGGATTCATACCATAGTTGGTTTATTTAAACTGGGTTGGATCTTTATGATCATACAAGGGTGGGTTATACTGGGATTCATACCATAGTTGGTGGGTTATCTTACGTGAATTCTTACTGGGATTAATACCATAGTTGGTTGATCTTATGGGATTTCCAATACCATGTGGTTGATCATTACCTGGGATTCTTACACATGTTGGTGGTCCTTTACCTGGGATCTTATCCATAAGTGGTTGATCTTATGGGGAATTATAACATGTGGTTGATCTAATGGGAATTCATACCAAGCATTGAATCTTACTGGGATTCATACCTCATAGTGGTGAAATCTTAGGGATTCTGATTCGTTAATTTATTTTTTTTTTATTTTTTTTTTTTTTTTTTTTTTTTTTTTTTTTTTATTATACCATAGCAGTGATCTTACTGGGATTCATACCAAAAATAGTGGTTGTAATTCTTACTGGCCTTCTACCATAGTGGTGTATCCTTTACTGGGTTGATTACGGGATTCATAAAGCCATTGAATCTTACTGGGGATTCATACCATAGTGTGAATCTTACTTGGGATTCATTACATAGCAGTGATCTTACTGGGATTCATACATAGTGGTGATCTCTACTGGGATTAATCCATAGTGGGGTGATCTTACTGGGATTTCATACCATAGTGGTTGATCTTACTGGGATTATACCATAGTGTGGATCTTACTGGGATTCATTACCAAGCAGTTGATCTTACTGGGATTCAATACCATAGTGTTGGATCTTACTGGGATTCATACCATGTGGTTGATCTTACTGGGATTCATACCATAGTGGTGAATCTTCTGGGATTCATTACATAGCAGTGATCTTACTGGGATTCATACCATAGTGTTGATCTTGGGTACTGGGATTCTTCATACCTAGCATAGTGGTGTATCTTACTGGGTTGTGAATCTTACTGGGATTCATACCATAGTTGTTGATCTTACTGGGATTCATACCATAGTGGTTGTCTTACTGGGATTCATACATAGGGATCATACCATAGAGGTGGATCTTACTGGGTTCATACCATAGTGGTTGATCTTACTGGGATTCATACCATAGTGGTTGTATCTTACGGGTTTAATACTGGGTTCTTACCATAGTGGATCTTACTGGGATTCATTACCATAGTGGTGATCTTACTGGATTCAGGGTACATAGCAGTTGATCTATACTGGGATTCATACCATAGTGGTTGATCTTACTGGGATTCATACCATGTGGTGAGTATGGGATCTCCTTAGGTGGTTGATCTTACTGGGATTCTTTACCATATGTTGAACTGGGAAGCATTGAATCTTTACTGGGATTCATACCATAGTGGTTGAAATCTTACTGGGATTCATACCATAGCAGTGCTCTTACTGGGATTGCAATGGGGATTATACCATTAGTTGGTTGATCATACTTGGGATTCTACCAGCATTGATCTTACTAGGATTCTACATTAGTAGCAGTGATACTGGGATTCATACCATAGTTTGGTTGATTTACTGGGATTCATAACATAAGATGTTATCTTACTTGGGTTCGATCTATTGGGATTCATACCATAGTGGTTGATCTTACTGGGCGGGATTCATACCATAGTGGATGATCTTACTGGGGTGATTCTATACATAGTGGTGGATCTTACTGATTCTTTCTAGGGTTGATTGATACTTACTGGGATTCATACCATAGTGGTTGATCTTACTGGGATTCATACCAAGGGTTGAATCTTACTGGGATTCATACCATAGGGGTTGATCTTACTGGGATTCATACCATAGTGGTTGATCTTACTGGGATTCATACCATAGTGGTGGATCTTACTGGATTGATCTTACTGGGATTCATACCATAGTGGTTGATCTTACTGGGATTCATACCAAGCGTTGAATCTTACTGGGATTCATACCATAGTGGTTGATCTTACTGGGTTTATACCAAGGGTTGAATCTTACTGGGATTCATACCATAGTGGTTGATCTTACTGGGATTCATACTAGTGGTTGATCTTACTGGGATTCATACCATAGTGGTGGATCTTACTGGGTTGATCTTACTGGGATTCATACCATAGTGGTTGATCTTACTGGGATTCATACCATAGTGGTTGATCTTACTGGGATTCATACTAGGGTGGTTTGATCTTACTGGCGATTCATACCATAGTGGTTGTTCTTATGGGATTCATTACATAGTGGTTGATCTTACTGGGATTCATACCATAGTGGTTGATCTTACTGGGATTCATACCATAGTGGTTGATCTTACTGGGATTCATACCATAGTGGTTGATCTTACTGGGATTCATACCAAGCATTGAATCTTACTGGGATTCATACCATAGTGGTTGATCTTACTGGGATTCATACCATAGTGGTGGATCTTACTGGGATTCATACCATAGTGGTTGATCTTACTGGGATTCATACCAAGGGTTGAATCTTATTGGGATTCATACCATAGTGGTTGATCTTACTGGTATTCATACCATAGCAGTTGATCTTACTGGGATTCATACCATTGTGTTGAATCTTACTGGGATTCATACCAAGCGTTGAATCTTACTGGCATTCGTACCATAGTGGTGAATTTTACTGAGATTTATACCATAGCGGTTGATCTTACTGGGATTCATACCATAGTGGTGAATCTGACTGGGATACCAAGCGTTGAATCTTAATGGGATGAATTCATACCATATTGATATTAATTGCACATTAATTTACCAAGCTGCATAATAATGCAAGCTGAGCAGGATCTATCCTGGTCAAACCTGCAATTTGTCCAGTTTATTGTGGCATGTCACCCATTGGTAGATAACTGTGCACATCTGTGTGTCCTGCTATTGATACCTGCTGTTTTCATGTCCTGTATGTCAGTCTATACATCTTGTACTGAATATGTCAGCCCTTCTGAGAAAAGGTGCCTTACAGCACGAGCAAGACACTTTCATCATAGCAGAGATTGACACTTTTGAGCCAAGCATAGCAGAATTGATTTGCATTGTTATACCCACTTTTTGTAGAAAAATGTGTATATTGTTTTCGTCATGGGTGTCCCTTTGAAAAAATGACTTGTAAGTTGTATAATTTCTAAACTGTAATAGATGGAGATTTGTACTTCGTATATATATTTTTTATAACGGAAGGGAGATACTGAAAATGAATTTCAATTTTAAATCCGACCCTTGGGACATGGATCATAGATCCCCGGTCATAGATTATCTCCCCCTTTTCGACTTAGAATTTCCCAATTTTGTCTTGAAAACGTTTTAACCATAATAGCTAGGGATTTGAAATTTTGTGTGTGCCTTCAGTATGGTAGGTAGATACTCAAAGTAAATTTTGATTTTTAATTCGACCCCCGGTCATGGATTATCTCCTCCTTTTTGACTTAGCATTTGGGAAAAATGTATATATTGCGATGGCACGCCATCGACTGTGCTCTAGTTAAATGAGTAAATGGAGGCCCGTGTTCGAATCTTGCAGAGTCCTGTTCACTTCCACTCGACTTTGAGCAAGAAACTTTCATCCTAGCAGAGATTCAAATAAGGGAGCCAAGTGTCGGACTTGATTTGCCAAGTGTTGGACTTGATTTGCCAAGTGTTGGACTTGATTTGCCAAGTGTTGGACTTGATTTGCATTCGTTTACAAGGCAAGCGAGGCATGGGTTCGAATCTTGAAGAGACCACTGGTCACTTCGGTGAGTCTTTGAGCAAGGAACTAGCAGAGATTCAAGCTTGGGAGCCAAGAGTCACAGAATTGATTTTCATTGATAAATAAATCAATACTTCTTCTGTCAAAACCATGTTACCACAGTTGTATCAATGATTTCAGGACAAGTATGTGGATTGGTCGAAGCCTCTACTGTGGCAGGTGGGCAAACTGGGCGACAAATACTTCGACTGGGTCCATTCTCCAACTGACCACCCGATCCGCCTCTTCAAATCCGACTTCTTTGAGTTTTTCTCGGGCTCGCCCTGGTACCTGGTTCTGCTCTACTGGGTGCCAATCCTGTGTATGCTCATGAAATACACGTACTCAGACTTGCTGGAGAAACCGGTGTACTGGGGACTTATTGGTAAGGAATTTCCAATATGTGGCTGGAGAAATGGGGCTTATGGGATTTATGACCAGCCCGACTCCTGATAGGCTAGTGCACTCGTGTAGCCCGATAAAGATCTATATTTGCTGGCAGATGCAGGATATATCAGTCGGCGAACAGTGCAGGCCCTGATCAGACTATTCCAATGTGCAGGCTTATCTGGGACTACACGGGTTGCACAACCCATGAGCCCCATTTCTCCAGTCACAGTCACCATTAAATTCAATAAATAACAAGGGCATCGCTATCACTAACCTCATCCCCTCACTGGCAGCCTTGATAATAATAATAATAATAATAAAAAAAATAAAAATTATACTTTATCAGTACTTTTTATACGACCGTTTTTAAAAAACGGTACGTATTATGTTTTACCGCACGGCGGGCGGGCGGCTGAAGAAAAAGTGCATAGTTCGTGTACACAACTCCTCCGAAACCGTTCAGTCGATCGATCTGAAACTATACACACGTCTTCTACACATATTGAAGATGTGCACCTTGGTGTTTTTATGGCGAAAAAATATTTGATAACAAAAATATCGCCTTTTTAACTTAGCCATTTTTTCTTCATTTTTCTATACATTTCTATGTACGATACAGCGTTTGTGTACACAACTCCTCCGAAACTTTTCAATCGATCGATCTGAAACTATGCACACGTCTTCTACACATATTGAAGATGTGCACCTTGCTGTTTTTATGACGAAAAAATATTTTTTAACAAAAATATCACCTTTTTAACTTAGCCATTTTTTCTACATTTTTCTATACAATTCTATATACGGTACAGAGTTTGTGTACACAACTCCTCCGAAACCGTTGAGTCGATCATTCTGAAACTATACACACGTCTTCTACACATATTGAAGATGTGCACCTTGGTGTTTTTATGTTGAAACAATATCTTTTAACAAAAATATCACCTTTTTAACTTAGCCATTTTTTCTACATTTTTCTATACAATTCTATATACGGTACAGAGTTTGTGTACACAACTCCTCCGAAACCGTTCAGTCGATCATTCTGAAATTATACATACGTCTTCTACACATATTGAAGATGTGCACCTTGGTGTTTTTATGTCGAAAAAATATTTTTTAACAAAAATATCGCCTTTTTAATTTAGTAATTTTTCTACATTTTTCTATGCAATTCTATATACGGTACAGAGTTTGTGTACACAACTCCTCCGAAACTGTTCAGTCGATCGTTCTGAAACTATACACACGTCTTCTACACATATTGAAGATGTGCACCTTGGTGTTTTTATGCCGAAAAAATATTTTTTAACAAAAATATCACCTTTTTAACTTAGCCATTTTTTCTACATTATTGTATCCAATTCCCTATCATTTCTACTTTACACTCTACTTTTCTATCTCTGCCTAAATTAGTATACATGTTTAGCACAACGAGATGAAGAAATAATGCTATGACTTTCAAATTCTCATTAATGTTTCTTGCCTTGGTGACAGCTTCACATTTCTACATCTTCGCTGTCTGGCCCATATTCGACGGGCGTATTTTGTGACTTGCGGCACTCTTGTTATCCCATCGCGTAGTGAACATATAGGGATGCAAAAGTCGTCTGCCCGTCCATCCGTCTGTCTGTCACATTTTCCATTCTGCTATAACTTCTTTAGCGTATGACCGATTGGCTTCAAACTTCATGTACATGTTTATTACCATCCATATTTTCATCCCCCACCCCACACATGCTCCCCCATACCCAAGGTCAAGGTCAAATAACTTTGAAATTTCATATTCAATTATAGATGTGTGCGCGTTTCTCCATTCTCCTATAGCTTCTCTACTGTATAAGCGATTGAATGTGAATTGAATGTGCATGTTTATGATCCAACCAGCATAGCGATGTGATACATGCATTGGCGGTGTTCTTGTTTTCTCTTCAGTCTCAGTATTGAATGTGTCACACCCTTCTCTCCAAGGCTGTCTGCTGTAGAGAGATTGCTCTGTACAGATATTGTTGTTTACAGGCCGGGAAATGAATGTGTCCCACTACCCATTGCTCTTTGTCCTCGGGTTCCTGATGTGGACACTTGACGAGTACGTTATCCATCGCTGGCTGTTCCATCTGCGACCCATCGGCAACTGGTCGTTCTTCATCACGCTACATTTCCTCTTCCATGGGCAACATCACAAGGTGAGAATTGTGCTATGATGCTTTGCATACATGACTCTGCAGTTGGTACTGTTGTTGTCCATCCTTCTGTTATCGCTGTATGTTCCACCAATAGCAGAGGCATTTACGGTAATGTTGCCCATGTCCATACATCTTGCGAAGTGTCTTCTACACATATTGAAGATGTGCACCTTGGTGTTTTTATGGCGAAAAAATATTTTTTAACAAAAATATCACCTTTTTTTATACTTTTTTCTATACAATTCTATATACGGTACAGAGTTTGTGTACACAACTCCTCCGAAACCGTTCTGTCGATCGTTCTGAAACTTTACACACGTCTTCTACACATATTGAAGATGTGCATCTTGGTGTTTTTATGCTGAAAAAATATCACCTTTTTAACTTAGCCATTTTTTCTACATTTTTCTATACAATTCTATATACGTTACAGAGATTGTGTACACAACTCCTCCGAAACCGTTCAGTCGATCGTTCTGAAACTATACACACGTCTTCTACACATATTGAAGATGTGCACCTTGGTGTTTTTATGCCGAAAAATTATTTTTTAACAAAAATATCACCTTTTTAACTGAGCCATTTTTTCTACATTTTTCTATACAATTCTATATACGGTACAGAGTTTGTGTACACAACTCCTCCGAAACCGTTCAGTCGATCGTTCTGAAACTATACACACGTCTTCTACACATATTGAAGATGTGCACCTTGGTGTTTTTATGCCGAAAAATTATTTTTTAACAAAAATATCACCTTTTTAACTGAGCCATTCTTTCTAGATTTTTCTATACAATTCTATATATGGTACAGAGTTTGTGTACACAACTCCTCCGAAACCATTTAGTCGATCATTCTGAAACTATACACACGTCTTCTACACATATTGAAGATGTGCACCTTGGTGTTTTTATGCTGAAAAAATATTATTTAACAAAAATATCACCTTTTTAACTGACCCATTTTTTTTACATTTTTCTATACAATTCTATATACAGTACAGAGTTTGTGTACACAACTCCTCCGAAACCGTTCAGTCGATCGTTCTGAAACTATACACACGTCTTCTACACATATTGAAGATGTGCACCTTGGTGTTTTTATGGCGAAAAATTATTTTTTAACAAAAATATCACCTTTTTAACTGAGCCATTTTTTCTACATTTTTCTATACAATTCTATATACGGTACAGAGTTTGTGTACACAACTCCTCCGAAACCGTTGAGTCGATCGATCTGAAACTATACACACGTCTTCTACACATATTGTAGATGTGCACCTTGGTGTTTTTATGCCAAAAATTTATTTTTTAACAAAAATATCACCTTTTTAACTTAGCCATTTTTTTTACATTATTGTATCCAATTCCCTATTATTTCTACTTTACACTCTACTTTTCTATCTCTGCCTAAATTAGTATACATGTTTAGCATAACGAGATGAAGAAATAATGCTATAGACTTGCAAATTCTCATTAATGTTTCTTGCCTTGGTGACAGCTTCACATTTCTGCATCTTCGCTGTCTGGACCATATTCGACGGGCGTATTTTGTGACTTGCGGCACTCTTGTTGTTTTGGTCTTGGAGGGTGGCGTGGGCATCCCTGCAGCCCTGCTCACTTGCACCATTGCTTCAAAATCGAGTCTGTTCTACATTTATCTCTGAAGTTATTTCCCTTGTTGTATCGCCGTATTTCGCCAATTTTGATTTTGAAAATCTGTCATATATTCCGAAAATTAAAAATTGACAAAAGATTCAGAGCTCATGCGAAATTGAATGGAAAAAACGTATTATGTATTCACCTTGGACGGGCGGGCGAGCAGGCACAGCTTGTCCACGCAATAACTAGATTTCTACTTGATGTAACCAAATTCGGTATACATGTTTATCATGGCAAGACGAAGAAGCCTATTGATTTTCAAAAATTTCTGATGACTTATCTCCCCTTGGCAGCCATTTTTAATTTTCGCACTCTGTATCCTTGTCCACACAATAACTTAAGTTCTACTTCACCAATCATAACCAAATTTTTTATACATGTTTATCATTGCAAGACAAAGAAGCCTATTTTGAAAAAAGGTCCGATGACTTATCTCCCCTTGGCGGCCATTTTTAATTTTTTAATTTTTGCACTCTCTATCCTTGTCCACGCAAGTTCTACTTCACTGATTGTAACCTAATTCGGTATACATGTTTATCACAGCAAGATGAAGAATTCTGTTTATTTTCAAATATTTCTGAAGATTTATCTGCCCTTGGAGGCCATTTTTTAATTTCAGACTTTGTATCTTTGTCCACGCAATAACTCAAGTTCTACTTGACTGATCGTAACCAAATTTAGTATACATGTTTATAACATCAAGATGAAGAACCCTATTGGTTTTCAGTGAGTTATCTCCCCTTGTTGACTGGCCTTGCCTCGACGGGCGTATATTGTGACCTTCGGCACTTTTGTTCGTAATATTTTTTGCGACATATACGGAAAACAATATATGAAAATTAATATCGGTAATGCTTCAGTCGCCCATGGACAAATGGCGCCTCGTTTTCCCGGCACTTCCGGCCACACTGCTGGGCTCGCTGTTCTACAACGTGTACCGACTGTTGTTCCCCCCCACCATCCGCCTCATCCTCTTCAGTGGCACCATCATGGGCTACATCTGCTATGACATGATCCACTACTACCTGCATCACGGCACGCCAGTCAGCGCATACTTCAAAGAACTCAAGACCTATCATGTAAAGCACCATTTTTCCGACCAACAGAGAGGTGAGATATTGTATGTGTCTGTGATTGGAGAAATGGGGCTTATGGCAGTTGTGGACAGTTCTTGATCTTTTAACGCATGCCTGCAGTTTGATAAAGATATCGGTATATACTGTTTGATAACAACATGTGTTGCACTGTTTAAATGGTCACCACTACAGACCCTGACCAGACTGCGCAGATATGCAAACTGGTCCAGGGTGCTACATTGGTCGCACTATAAGCCACATTTCTCAGTCACATATAATCTTTTTGACCAGAGTAGGGATGTGTTGTAGTAGTATGCCCTATACACAATTGTATGCACAAATGTGTGGAAAAATGCCCAAGTTGAAAAGGCAGTAATTTTGTGAAAGTAATTTTTGATGCCAATTCAAGGTATGTAGCAGCCATTCTTTTGTTTTCCCAATTATTCAAATACTACATAAATGAACCTGCGAATAAAGACCACCTGTGAACAAATGCCAGATTTTTCTCTTCCCATGACTGGCCTTTATGCACGGGTTTAACTGTATATTCCCACTTGTATATTAGCTTGCTGTTGACTGGATGTTTACATTTAATCAATCAATCACTGTACTTACTGAGAATGTTTCATAACCATCACCATGATTGCTTGCCTATTTCAGGATTTGGCATTTCTTCTAAGCTTTGGGATTACCCGTTTGGAACGCTAATCAAGTAGGTGGTCAACTAACATCATCGGGGGCGGAGATTCATCGATCAGCTGACATCATAGGGGGTGGAGCAAACATCATTAATGGCGGAGCTTCATAGTCAGCTGACATCATTTTGGCGGAGCTTCATCACAATTTAGTCCAATCACTGTGCCTCAAATTTTGCATGAACTGCATTTAGGCTTAGTCCTGGATGTTTTCCACTTATTTTTGTAGGAACATTATTGGCTACTGTACTGGCCGCTGGGTGTATGTGAAAACATAAAAATGGGACCGATTATGAGATTATCTTCTTCACCACATATCGAGAAGTTGTGATATTTTCTGTTAATAATGCTGAACGTTGGTAAGAATTTTTAGAGCACATGAATTTAATTCCGCATGTTCTCTAAAATTCTTGCCGACTTTCAGGGAGATTTATAGAAAATGTGCATGAATTTTAACTTAAAAGTCGGCAAAAAATATTGATGCGCCTAGGTAATCAAAGATCCAAGCCACTTGGCATTTGCAAGTAGCTTTATGACGTATCGTGTACCTGTGTAGACTTGGTTGCAAGTGGCAGTTGGTGGGTTATTTTATTTATTGTACTGGGTGTTTCCTTGCAGTGTTGGTTGTGTATGTGAGCGTTGGTGGCTCGTCTTGACTAAATGGCACACTCCTGCAGTCAGCCAGGGAAGGAGACTACTGTCTGTTTCACGAAAGCTGCCCAAATTTTACAGCCATATAAACAAATCAAAAACCATATTTTTTTCGATTATATTAAATTAAAGGAAAATTTAAGAATGAGCCTTCTTTTTATTTCGTGAAATTTGGTCAAATATTGATTTTATTGCGAAAACAAAATTTCCCCATGTTAAATCCCCATAGACATCTTCACTCCGTGAAGATGTCTATGGGGATTTAACATGGGGAAATTTTTTAGAATTTCAGAAATACTGGACCGATTTTTAAAATTTAACTTGTTTTCTTAGTTAGATTATTTCCAAGCCATCTAGCCAGGTTTCGGAGTCAATTTCCAAAATTTTTTGTTTTTTGACTCCTCCCACACTTCCTTACCACTTTTTCCCCCATGTCAAATTCCCATAGACAAATCAATTTTTCGTAATAAAACCAATATTTGACCGAATTTCATGAAATAAAAAGAAGGCTCATTCTTAAATTTTCCTTTAATTTAATATTATGGAAAAAAATATCGTTTTTGAATTGTTTATATGGCCGTAAGATTTGGGCAGCTTTCGTGAAACATGGCTTTACTGAAGTAGGCACGCCATGGCATTTTGTACCTGAGAAGGTGTGCGATTTTTCACGAAAAATATTTACAGAAACTGATATTTTCTGTAAGTGACGTTGAAGGTTGATGCGGGTTCTATTCCGCATTTGTTATGAATATTTTATCAGCTTTCATCACCATTTGCAGAAAATATCGTAAATTTTGTACATATTTTTCATGAGATAACCCACTTCAAAATACAAAATCACATGGCTTGTCTCAAATGGTGAACTGTGTAGTTCCTGGTCAGACTACATGAATGTGTAGTCTGGCCAGGGGCTACACTTGTCACAAAGTCATTTGTGCCAATTTTATCAGCACGTGTCACTAATAATGAATCATGTGGCTTGTAAACTTGGTGAATTGTGTTTTATATTAGGTAGATAGATAATCATGTTAGCAAACTTGTTGTTTCCAACACACTTGGGCCACGGGGGTGTTACAGGCCCATACGCAGAGGGGGTGCGACGGGTGTGTTCGCACCCCCCTTAACCCTTTCACTCTTAACCCACAGGCCTGTATAGTGGTATTGGCAAACAGTGTAGATCCAGATGAGCTGGCTCGTAACAAGCCGTCTCATCAGGATCTGCACTTTTTGCAATTAATTTTCATAATTTTGAGAACAAAAACACCACACCCCATGTTCATAAATTGACTGGTCTGAAAATCATTTTGTGATGATTTAGATTGGTTGCATAATTAACAAATCAAAATCCATTCCAGTTACTTAGGGGTGAAACGGTTAATCTGCCGAGGTCTGTCCGTGGGTGTGAAAAAACAATGTTTAGCTCTTCGCGCCGTCGACAACGCACCCCCCTAAAATAATTTCTGCGTACAGGCCTGTGTTATTTATTGCGTTTGTGGTTCGATCAGTCTCTGCATTTACACAGTTTTATTAATTTTATCCGCCTCGACCCATCAAACTTTCTGAGAACTTTGAACTTAATAATTTCATGCTCATGAAATTTTATGATATATTGCATTGTCCTCACTGACTGTGTTGGCTCACATCCGACTGTAGATGCATTGAAAACTGATCAGCAGCTACACTGGTCACCGATGTTGTCACATCAGTCCAGACATCCTCACTGACTGTGTTGGCTCACATCCGACTGTGTAGATGCATTGAAAACGGATCAGGAGCTACACTGGTCACCGATGTTGTACAGCTGTTGGCTGGCGGGCCATCTGTCACAAGGTGCTGGGCTATTTTATATTCAAGTTTCTTGTATTAATTACTTCCAAACATCTGTATATGATCGTGTTGAGTGGACACAAATAGAGAATAGTAGGTTAGTGCTGTGAATGGGAAAAATATCTGGCAAGGCTCAGGAAATGGGATGGGCGAGGCTCTGCCGAGCACATCCCGTTTCCGTGCCGCGCCAGATATTTTTTTCCATTCACGGCACTAACCTACTATTCTATTTATCCCATCAACACCTACAAATGGCTTTAAAATGCAAAAAAAATAACCATAGCCAAGGCATATATTCCTACACAGGATATCAAAAATGTTTCACGGCACATACGCACTGTGTTGACGGGATAAAACCCAATTACCGTTACCCTTGTGATGCCAGAATCTGACAAAACAGACTTGTAAACTTCTTACCAATATAACGTATAATGAAGATCCTAATCGGACTGCACAGATTTATGAGCTAATCTGGTCTACATTGGTTGCATATGTAGCAAGTCTGGTTTTGTTGGAGCATCCTATCTGTGTCTGTGACACCTCCCAAGGTTTTCCCCGTTACCCAATATTTAGCTCACACCTCCACATTTTCACCCCTATATATATCTCTCACTTTTTTCTTCCATTTAATATATTAGCTCATATTGCAGCGTTTCTGGCATTGCTGATCTACAACGTATACTGTAGTGTTCCCGCCGTGCCTGAATACTGCCCTAAAAATAAATGGAAATGTTTTGTTTTGTTTAATTATATTATTACGGTACACATTGTTTTAAAGTCACTCTTTTTATTAAATTTTCGACCACATGTGGTCGAAAATTTAATAAAAAGAGTGACTTTAAAACAATGTGTATTAAATGTGCTTGCCTTCAGGTTATTGTAGATTACTGTATTGTTATTACTTTATCAGTCACCATTGCAGGCATTATCATTATTCAGCCAAAATAATGGCATTTTAATAATATTGTCTTGTGTGCTGAACGTCGGAATATAAGCGACTGTGTAAAGTTTTGATGTTCTTCCAGGATATTTCAAATAAAAACAGTGCATTTTATCTTTCTGACGACTATTCCATTAAACAAATTTTATTTGGAGGGCGGCAGAAACATTACATTCCTGACGATTATCCGGATTGGTGTTTGAAACTATTTCTAACCTGTAACGGTGGGGTATCTTCTGAATCTACAGAGTTAGCATACAAAACTGTAATACATGTATATATGCCCCGCCCAATTTATGTTGAATCGTTAAATCTTGGTATTACTTGCACACCAAGTTCCAACTTTGTGTTCTTGTTCCAAAACGGGTTAGTTTTACCATTCCAAAATCGTATGAGCCACAATTTGTCAAAACTGAGCAAATTTCATTTCTGACAGTGTAGACCCTGATCAGCTTACACGCTCGGGCAGCCTAATTATAATCCATGTCAATTTAACATGTGGTTCACATGTATGTTCCATAAAGCTACTATATCCTCTTACAGACGTGAAAAATCATCAGTAGCCTATTTCACCAACATTGCAAAGTATGCTTATCTAGCAAAGTATACTTTGAGGGATAATCATTTATTTTTCCCAAAATGCATTATTTCATATAGAACTAACCACTGCATATATTTGATGATTAAAAGTATGCAGAATTATTATACTGAATTTATTACATTATCACAGCCATTTTGGCTGTGATAATGTAATAATTCAGTATAATAAAAATTAATAAAAAAATGAAAATTTCTCCCTCAAAGTACACTTTGCTAAATAAGTATACTTTGCAATGTTGGTGAACTAGGCTACAGATTTACCATATTTTGGCATACTAGTGTTTTTGATTGATCATGTGGCTGATTTACAATAGGTTTTTATTTCTCCATGACTTTAAAATGCTCAACGCGCAATGATTTTTCTGACGCGGCGATATCTGAGAACCAAAGTACTTTTTTATGGCCTAATGTAACATTTGTGTTCATTTAATATGATATTTATTAAACGCGTTGACATATTTAATTTAATAACAAACTCGGCATAGCCGCGTTTCTTACGAAGAAAGCTGTAAATGTGTTTAATACACATATTAAATCATCACGGGTAAAAGATTCTCGATTCTGTCTACACTGTCTACAATGCCAATAAGCCTGGGTTTGTCAGACTATGGCTTGTATTGTGTTGTTATCCAGTTCCTGATTGGCTAGTGCCATCTGGAGCAAGACCTTAACTGGGCCAACTCTTAGAAGGTGGGAAACGAAAATTGTCGTCAGCTGCTGTTTCATATTTCATCTTTTCTCTCAGTAAAAACATGGTTTGGAAGCATTTTAGCTGCCAAACCAAGTTTTTGATGAGAAAAATGGAAAAATAAAAACACGGTTTAGAAGCATTTCAGAATGATTTTATTATAATTGTTTAAACGACTGAATGGCGATCAGTGGAGATCCTGATCAGACCTGAGTTGGTCTGGATCTACACTGGCTGCTATTGTTGACTTACATATGGGAATGTGATTAGGCCTTTCAATGTTGGATTAAATTTTGTTGTCTGCTTTTTATTTTCCATTTTTCGCATCAAGAACATGATTGTAAAATGCTGTCAGAAAGAAGACAAAATATAGAACAACTGCAGATGGCAATTTACACTTCCTGCATTCTAAAAGGTTAGTAAACTTCCTGGACACGTTCCTGAATTTATACTTGAAATCAAGTTTGACTAACCAAAATCAGATTTCGAACGTGCTCTTTCAGTATGTGTTCAAGAAGTTTTATAATCACGGACGTTGGCCTTCCAAATTCTGTTGCCTCGGTTATGTCTGTAATCTCAGGATGTTCATGAGTTGTGTAGAGCGTAGATTAGCCAGTGTATACGAAAACACACGACTTCTATATAGGAATGAATGGCCTTTTTGTGGAATTTATCGGGGTATAAACTTGGAAAAGTCGAGGGAATACTGGATGAAGGCCGGAAGACCTCGTCCAGTATTCCCTCGACTTTTCCAAGTTTATATCCCCGATAAATTCCACAAAAAGGCCATTCATTCCTTATAATTCCAGCATTTGTAATAAATTCATCAAGAAAATGTGTTTATTTTGACAGACGGCAGCCATTTGTTTACATTGACAGCACTGACAGCGCACCTGTAGAAAGTAGTTCGGCGTGGGAGTTTACTGGGATATAAATTTTAGACAGAGACTTGCTACGGGCCAATCAAATGTTAGGGAATTGTGTAAATATTTTTGTGCTGGAATTATAACACATTAAACTGATATCACGTGACGTTTGTCATCAATGCAGCCCTAGAACAGACCGCGTAAAGTCGGATCTGGCTCTGCACTGTTGACATCACAATCTGGTCTGTGTCCCAAATAGCTTGTTGCGTGTTTTCCGATTCACTGAATAGTATACAACCTATATAGTGTGTAATATATATATATATACCAAACTTGTTTATCGTAGCTTTAGTTTCCACTAGGTTGTGTAGATAACACCACAGGTCAAGATTTGATATTAAGTTTGAAATATTTATGCAGACTTTCAAGGAAATCATTGTGCCTGGGAGTGGCTTATCACAGTGATCATATATCCACGACTAAGGCAGTTTTGTTTCTGTAGCCTATTTCACCAACATTGCAAAGTATACTTATCTAGCAAAGTATACTTTGAGGGAGAAATTTTCAATTTTAGGATAAATTTATTAATTTTTATTATACTGCATTTATTACATTATCACAGCCAATTTGGCTGTGATAATGTAATAAATTCAGTATAATAATTCTGCATACTTTTAATCATGAGATATATGCATTTGTTAGTTCTATATGAACTAATGCATTTCAGGGAAAATAAATGATTACTCCCTCAAAGTATACTTTGCTAGAAAAGTATACTTTGCAATGTTGATGAAATAGGCTACTGATGTTACTGCGCATATGACGTGCCAGGCAAAAAGTGCATTTTGGCATTTTGTTAACAAATCATCCCCAACTGAGAAAAGGGGTCTTACATGTCGATCAGCGTAGCCCCAGATCAACCTGAGCATCCCCACAGTCTGACCAGGGTCTACGCTGGTCGTTGTTCAGTCAATCTAACTTTGTTTTTCTTCCCATGAATAATAAGTTGATATATATCGGGATATAGTATGGTTATACAACCTCAAATCTCCATTTTACCAACCTGCGGCTGACATATAATTGAATATGTCATGGAAACAAGGGGGATAACTCAAATAGGAATTTACCAAGAGGGCGTTAGTCCCCTTGTGCTGACACCTTCAATTGTTTACATCGGATACAAGAAATAATGTCAACTTGTAGCTTTTTGCCAGCACTAGCTCAACTATACAGACGGGTGTGTTTTTTTTTAGCTTTAGTTCCCTTGTTGTTTACGTTTGTAGGTATCACCATTGTATGTATGGCAAGGCTCCAGATAAGGAATTAGTAATTGAGTATTGTCACTCCATCATTTCTGAAGCAATTGGGTATTTTAAAATTTTAATTGGGTAAAATAAAATCACACTACTGTTTACACATCAGCAGACCGCAATTATTGAATAGTTTGCTTCTAATGAAAACAGGTCTTGGCATTTCATTAGAATTGTCTCCTTGGAGACAATTCTAATGAAATACCAAGATGTGTTTTCATGGAAAAATATGCTATATTTGTGGTCATGTTTTGCAGCATGATAAAGGTACCACCATTTTTTCATTGCTTTTTGATACTCACTAATTTGGCAATTTTAATTGGGTATTTAAGCAAATACGCACCTTATCTGGAGCGCTATATGGGTTAGGGTTACATGTACTGGAAAATTGGTTTCTAGAACAATCAGTTGTGTGCAATGATTTGGGAAAATAAGATTGTTCATCGATTCTATCACACCCTTTCATAATTGGTCCAGAAATCCAGAAATCTGTGTTGCGTGTTTTGACCCATTTTATATTTTTGTGCAGAAAGAAAAAAAATGAAGGAATAAAAATAAAAGAATCTGTATCTTGCATAAGATCGGCCAACCCTCAAAATGCGGTGATTTTTTTTGTATATCGTCTGCTATTTTTGTCTTATTTCTTGATAAACACCACATTTTGGCTGCACATGAGAATTGTCTTCACTGGAGACTGTTAAACATGTTGTTTTTTTAAAAAGAAAAATTGGAAATTAGGAAAAAAACATCAGAAGACAACATTTAATTCTGTGTAATAGGTTATATACACTGTTGTGTGGTTGGTGGGCAAATTGTCACAGTTTAGCACATATCTAGGGTTAGTTGCGGGCAGTAACTTTGCCATAAGGTATGGACGGTATGGGAGGGTTGCAGAGTTACCGCCCGCCACTAATCTAAGGCCCGCTATACCTGATGATAGTGTGAGACATACCGGTAGTCAAATCTATGCAGCAGACAAACTTTTGCCTATTGAATAACTAATTTTTGAATTTGTGGACCGATTTTCAAAATCTAAATTTTGGTTCCTTAGTTAAATCATTTCCAAGCCAGGTTTCGGAGTCGGTTTCCAAAACGTTTCATTTTTCGACCCTCACCATCACTCTTCAGCCCCGTTTTCCCCCATATTAAAAATTATTCTTTCGCAATAAAATGAATGTTTGATGAAATATCATCAAATAAATATAATTGGGGATGGTGACCTTTTTATTATTGATGAAAAGGTAAATATTCTTTTAGATTTAATGTGTTTAATAGTCAAAAGTTCAGACTGTGGTTCAAATGGTAGAGAGATTAATATCACTATTTAGATAAGAAAAACTGATAAATCCAGGGAAAAAAAGAAAATAATATAGAAAATTATAGACAAAAAAATTACGTAACGTGCATAATACAATGTTCAAATGTACATTAGTTTCTATATACAAACATGTATGTAATCATAAATGTGTCATTCATGTTATAACATTGCGTACCCAGACTACTACCACTGTTGCTTCAATCGATCATTGGTCACCGGCCGATGTATTCCCTCCATTTGGGCCGCAATCTGACAGGACCGGGCTTCCGTACTGACTCTAATAATAACCCCCTCTATACTAGTTGTCCCCCCCCCCCCGACATCATATATTTTCTGTATAATAATTTATTTTCACATAGAATCATTTCAAACCTCAAAATCTTGATGTTTTAAGCCACAATGTATAGGCAACTATAGAAAACATTGCATATTTATTCTATTGAACATCCATACCCTGGGCATGCAGCCTTGTGATGTTTAATATCTGGTTCAGCCGGGTATTATTTCAGTGGATGATGTGTTAACAGATGTGGAACAATGTAGAGACACACCGGCTGGTTCTGGTTCTACACTGATCATAAGCTCAGTAAGCCAGGCATTGTCAGGTGTTGGCCCCAGTTTCATGTGTTTGTACTTGCAGCTATTGGTTCAATTGTGTCATCATTTTAGCTTTGTTATATTCTGGCAGCCCTTTTTCTGTTTCAGTTTTAGATGGAGCGGATGTTGTGTACATGCATGTTACTGTATTTTGTATATATGCATTATAACATATATTGAATCTGTACTGCTATTGAGAAATGTGGGATTATGGCTACCAATACACACTTCCAGAAATCAAAAGGCACCTTCTGTCGTTGACAAGCCTTGTAAACCCTGATCATCCTTTACAATCATAGAATATTAGTAGTATCTCCTATCTCTACGTGATCAACCTCTACATGTGCATCTGTGTCTGCGATTTTAAATTTCAACTCAGCCTCGACCAATCAAACTTGCTGATTTTGACTGAGATGCGAGTAAATTCTCTGGTTTTATAATCACAAGTGTTGGTCTCGGGCGTCACTGGTTGCCAATATCATAAGGTGCCTTTTACCAGGTATTGGGCCACATGTTGTCAGGCGGTTCATGAGAAAAGGTACTAATTGGCATTCGTAACCAGCAAAAACTTGGATCACCCTGCACAATGTGTGCAGTCTGATCATAGTCTGCACTGTTTACCATTCCATCCCATTGCCAAATTTGATCCAAGATCTGTCGTAAATCAGATGGCACAGTATACTGATCAGTGTCCACTATGGGTATTTACCATGAATTATTGATAAGTTACCTTTTAACATGACTGTCCTCCCGTTATTTACCGGTACATACCAAATGTGCTACAATCTAACGAAAGCAGGCTTATTTCATTTCTGGTCGGTGTAGATCCTGATCACCCTGATCGTACATGTAACCTGATAATAATCCAACTTTTCTGGAGGTTTATTTGAGGTTTCTTTCGGCAAACAGTGTAGACCCCTGATCAGACTGCGGATGTACAGACCGGTCTGGGTCTACACTGGCCACACATGCAATAAGGCTGGTTTTGTAATATTGTGCCTCCAATGTTAAGATTTGTATACTTTGTGGTTATAGTTGAACATGATGCTGTTATATCACTAATATAGATCTATATGTATATTATGAATATTTTGTTTGGGGTCTTTTTGACTATATCAGCCGTTGTATTATTATATATTTAACGTTGACGATTGGTTGTGTTTTTGTGTTTATTATTTTGGATTACTGTAATTGTAATAGATCAGTGACGATTTGATAGATCATAACTGGGCTTAGTCCACTTACAAACATTTTAGTATAGTGAAACGGCCCCCAGATGGTCATTTTCTGTGTTTAGTCAACACAATGTAGCTGCTCCGCTCACCAAATGGCAAACAGGGAAGATCCTAATCAAACTGTGTGGGTTCTTCACAGGTGGCAAACTGAGTATAGTCCATTTGTGACAGGTGTTGAAATGAGCATAACTCTGTAATGACTACCCACCCCACTTATCGCTTTGCTTTTTTTCCTCAATACTGATTTCGAGGAAATTCAATATTTTCTGTAAATAATGTTGAAAATTGTCAGAAAAATTCCGCATGAGCTGTGACTTCTGTTGTAAATTTTCGATGTTATTTACAGAAAATATGACTTGATATCGAAATTGATATTAACGAAAAACATGGCTGCAGTAAGAGGTATTACAAGAGCCAGATTTGGATTATGACCCAATTTTCCTCCTATAGTCGGGTCATGGACTCACATGGTTTCAAAAAATAGTTTTTATACTGTTGTGGTCTTCACAGTAGAAAAACCTCAATATCTTTCTCATTGCGCAGCGGGTTGTTGATAAAATACAGCAGAGAAAATCTAACTGCCTAATTTTATTCTCGGAACTCAATTGTCTTATCAATAATTGGTTACCGTAACTGTAGGCAAAAATTCCAACCTCGTGTAGAACTAATTTGCACTGTTCACACTGTGAACAGTGCAAATTAGTTCTACACGAGGTTGGAATTTTTGTTCCACAGTTCTATGATGTAATCAATTCCGGCTTGGGATCTAAAAACACGCAAATTTTGTGTTTAGCTTTTCGACTTTGTAAAAAGCGAATGTGCGTTGGTAACGATCAGCCACCATACATTGGAGATTTGAAAATAGTGTAGACCATGATGAGACTAGTGTCTATAGCATGTAACGATACATGGATCAGTAATACATGTACTTTAATCAGGCTCGATCTATATATTCCTGATACTCACACCACACTATAGTCGGATACGTGGCTGTAACTGCAGAAATGGGGCCTATGGGATGTGTGACCAGTGTAGCTCCCGATTCAAATAGCACACTCATGTAGACTGACAGTAACCTATTTTTATCGCTAGAAACAAGACAGGTGTTGCATTGATGGAATAGCGAACAGTGCAGATCACCACTGGTCACAAAACACATAAGCCTCATTTCTGGAGTCACAGCCACATTTATGCATATATATATATAGCTAGTCGTTCAGACAATATATATTAGTCAGACATACTCCTTTGTAAGCTCACCAACTCACCATGTTTGTGTGGTACATCTTCTACATGTAATACTATGTAATTCATGTACATGTAATACTAAATATACTATATCGCAAAGATTCATCGGCCCATTTAACCCCTAAATAACTGACATAGATTTTCCTCGTGCCAGGTCAGGATATTCTTATTCAGTGATAAATACATGTATCTTTGTTGTGACCTGTCACCATTTCAATGTTATATTTTATAAGCGTTTCCCAAAACAAATGGTGTCCAAATATTTAGGGTTATACTAACCATATTTTACTGGAGACCTGGTTTGGCCCTCGGGTACATCTTTGGCATTCTTGTATGTGAGAGTTGAATCTGGTTATACCCCTATTATGAGTAATAGGATTATTCCTAATCATATTACTTTTAGGTCAAGGGGCCAAGCGACTTTGGTGTGGTATGAACCATGTCAGGTTCTTCTAATTTCAGGGCTGAATATTTTTTTTTTCTATGTAAATATTCCGTTCTGATTCGGGGATTTTCCCCCCAATACAGCAGGTTAAATACGGGATCGAACCCGTTGGCCCGGCTTTAAATGCCCTTAGCTGTTGATAGGCCGTTAAACACCAATAAACAAACAAACTCACCATATTTTACATAAATGTAATAAGCCCAACTTTGTCACATTGTGGCCCAATTATATTTACAACAGCTTTAGCAGAAGTGCCTGATGGCTTGTTTAGCCGGAAATATCCTTTTTTTTTTAAACTTGATGACATGCCATGACAGGGTTGTCTTCCTGTTACTGGCTAGATCTGTATCAAGGGGCATGATCACGTGGTTACAACAACAACAATGTCGCCCACTCCAAAGTAAGTATTATTTGATATTTTTCTTAATATGCAACGGATTTTGATGAAATATGGAGCAGCAAACGCGTCTTCATGAGCTGCATTTGGTGGTCTAGGGAGTTTGGCACAGACGTATGTCGTTTTTGCGAAGAATTGATTTCCGTGTTGGAGACACGGAAATCAATTCTTCGCAAAAACTACAGAAGTTTGGGTGAAAATACAGAGCCACCAAATGCAGCTTAACAAGACGCGTTTGATGCGCCATATTTCATCAAAATCCGTTACGTAATAAGGACACTATAAAAGAATACGTACTTTGAATCGGTACTTGTTGTTGTTGTTGTTAGTACCACGTGATCATACACCTTGTGTATTGTATCCATACATTGGAAAACTGTGTACATTCTATTTTGATATGCTGTATATTTTGCAATTTTAGATGTTTTTTGTGTAATCTTTATACTATACTATTTTTAAAGAGATGTGTATAAAATGTATTCTTCCAAGCTTCTGTTTCAAGATTCAATGTTTTTGTTTTGTTTCTGTTTGTGTTTCACATCATAATTACCATGAATCTTTGTTTGCATTTTGCCTTTGCTTGTTCTTGTGGGCATACTGTCGAACTCCTTGTAGCCTTCCATTTATGCAAACATATAAATATTCCGTTCTGATTTTGGGATTTTTCCCCCAATGCAGCAGGTTAAAATGGGATCAAACCCATTTGCCCGGCCTTACATGACCTTAGCTGTTGATGGGCCGTTAAACACTAATAAACAAACAAACAAACATTCAAACAATTGTGACATTAGACGGTAATAGAGCTTGTTTAACCATTTCAACACAACAGACCTACATAGCAGTGTTTGCAAACAGTGTAGATCAGATGAGTCGGCTCATACCGTAACAAGCCGCCTCATGAGCATCTGCACTTTTTGCAGGTAGTTTTCATATTTTGTAGAGAACCAAAACACCCACTTCTTGTCTATTCCAGTTACTTAGGGTCGAAAGGGTTAAAATGTTCCGACAGGCACGTTTCTTACGCTTTAACCCTTAAAACTGAATCATGTACAGAATAGTCCTCATATATCTCATGGAACATATTTAGAAATTTAATAAATCACCAACCCTTACACTACTGCACACTAAAATTGTCGTCCGCTGTTGCTTTATATTTTGCCTTCTTTCTCAATAAAAACATGGTTTGAAAGCACTCCATTGGAAATGATTCTTAAGTGCTGTAAAATGGAAATAATTCTTAAGTGCTGTCAAAGCATGTTTTTAGTGAGAAAAACGGGAAACAGAAAATAAACAGCAGGGTTAAATGTTTCTGTATGTGGAATGTAATGAACAAGTTCAAGCGGAGTATATGGGGCGATTTCTCGTTACTTACTGCAATATGTTTTGTTGCACACAGTAGTTTCAGCTAGAATGCATTTCACTTTGTTTTATATTCATATTACATGTATGTAGTCTTGTAGATTGTTCATATTTATGCTATACCATTTTATTACGATATAAAGATCTGTTACAGTTTGTTAAATGCGAGGCAAACAAAAATGGCACATAGTTCTGAGTACATAACTCTAATTGCATTTCATTACACTGCATTACATATGCGTTATGACGGAGTAGTCTTTCCAAATGTGTGTTTGAAGCGTTCTTTGTTTACTGTCTACTTTGGGGAGAGTGACCTAAGAATTTTGCTAATACACACTTTATTAGGTAAGTTTATGGTAATATTTTTATGTCATATTGTAGAATTGTCTCTCAATAACAATATAGCGAAGTATGAACGTCAACACCCTGCAGGTTTTTTCTATAGTTTAGTGCGCAAAATGTAAATGCTATTACGCACATTTTTTAGGTTGACTGTAGTGTAGCAGCCTATGAAACGGTAAACATACTGTTCCGGGGGGAGTGGGTGGCAGGTGGGAGCATGCGATGGGTAATTTAACGATCGGGGTTCATCCTTTGCCGGAATCCCGACTGGAGACCTGGTTTGGCCCTCACATACGTCTTTGGCATTTTGTATGTGACAGTTGAATCTGGTTATACCCCTTATGTGAGTATTACGATATTCGTAATCCTATTTTAGGGGAAGGGGCCAAGTGACATTGGTGTGGTATGGACCTGGCACCAGGTCAGGTTATTCTAATTTCAGGGCTGAATATATTTGTTCTCGATGTAAATATTCTGTTCTGATTTTGGGATTTCCCCCCCAATGCAGCAGGTTAAAATGGGATCGAACCCGTTTGCCCGGCCTTACATGACCTTAGCTGTTGATAGGCCGTTAAACACTAATACACAAACAAAAAACTGTCCCGGCTGAAAACATGCAGCTAACGTCACGTATGTATTGGCATATACACATTCTGGACACAGGTTCTAACAGACACCCTGTCTTATCATAATGGATTTGAACACCATGTTTATACAATACAAACATATTCAATACATCTACAGCTGATAACTAGGTAGCACACCATGTGCTAAGAATCTATTGTGAAAATTGTGAATCTATTGTAAAATTGTTTGATAGACACGAGGTGTGTCACATTTAATTGTGTTATAAATGGAGCATTATTGACCGAGCTTATTTCAGTTTTGTTATATCGTTGCCCAAATGTTAATGCGTTACTTTAATGAGTTATGTTAATGTGGTTATATGTCGTGTGTTATCATATATCCTGTTATGGCCATGCATTGTATCCATCATTTACACATCATCTCTCTCATGTGATGGGATGCACTTCTGTAGGTGTATTTTTGTTTTGATCATCGACACCCATATATGGTGCACATTTATGTTTTGTTTAGCTTATTGTAGATATTTGTAATTCGATCAGTCTTGAGAAATGAGTTGTGTATTTTTATTTTGCTCACCATTGGTAATCATGTAAGAGATATTATTCTACGGGCCACGTTTGCCATGCATGACAGGGGCCCTAGCTGGTATTATCTTATCACATCGTCAATTTAACTCTTAGCATGTGGGAAACAAAATGTGTCGTCTGCTGTTATTTGATGTTTTGTCTTCTTTTTCAATGAAAACATGGTTTTGGCAACACTTTAGAATCATTTCAAATGGAATGATTCTCAAGTGTTGTCAAAACATGTCTTTGATGAAAAAAATGTAAAATATAAAAATTAACAACAGGCGACACTTTTTTTAATTCAACAATGTAAGAATTAAATAGTCATAAATTGGTCAGCACAAATCATTAGATGCATTGACTGGTCACTGGTCAAAATAATGTTGATTATACATCAATATTTATAGGTTATTTTATATGTAGTACATATATGTGGATATATATGCACGAGTTCCGTAGTGTACGATATTGCGCGACTTCAGGGGTGCTATATCATTGCGCAGAGGAAAGACTGGCATATATCCACATATCTGTCAAATAACCTTTTTATTGTCTCGCCCGCGAAAGCGGAAAGCGAGACATAGGTTTTGCTTTTCCGGAGTCGTCGGCGGCGGCGTCGTCGGCGTCATCATTCAATGTTAAGTTTTCGTGTTACAGTCATTACTTCAACACCTTATCAGCTACAGTCATCAAACTTTATACATACCTTTACTATGCTATGTAGATGAATATTGGACTATTCTCGGGGCCCCAGGGTCAAGATCAAGGCCCCAGGGTCAAGGTCAAGGCGGAACAAAGCGAGACATTTGATTCTGCGGAATTCTTGTTATATACGTACATCACTCGTAATGTAGATGTGACTCAAAAAAATATACAAAAAAAACTAAAATGTACAAATTAGTGATGATATAGGTGGATCCATTTTACAAGGTGAAACGTAGTTCAGACACTGACCAATATGAATGCACGAGAGAAGAGAAATACTGACGTCTTGAAATGAAAGTATGTATATTATAAACAATATTTACATATTCTTCCAATGGTGAGACACAGTACCGTATTACACTATATATATATTTATATCACATCTAATGTATGAACATGTATGCTTAATTGTATGTATGCCACATATATGATATGGCCACCATGAATAGGCTTGTATACGTATCATAGTGTTCAGCTCAGGGGCGGATCTAGAGGGGGTGTTCCGGGGTTGCAACCCCCCTTTCAGCCACGGAGTTTACATAGATCACAGTTTAATACCAGTAGGAGTCTGAATTTAAATGCTGTAAAACACACTAAAGTACATTTCGAAGAGCTAAAAAATAGGACAACCCCCTAGTTGCGAACGGTAATTCATGCAATTACTCCCGTACCGTCCATAGCTAGCTACGGACGGTACGGGAGTAGATTGCAAGTTACCTTCGCAACTAGACACCCCCCCCCATTCCTCAAATGCTGGATCCGCCCCTGCAGCTTACCTCTATACTCACGACAGTCATACAAAACATAGTATCTCAATCTCCAATAGAACATTACGCTGACAGTTGCGTTTTAAATTGGCTTAGATAATTGTTAATAATATCGGCAATTAACGCAAATACTTTCAAAACATGCAAACTCGGGTAACAAACTTCTCCCTACGGACAATCCAGTGCAGAGACGTCTCATCTGGATCTACACTGTTTGGAAACAATAGGACTGTGATCTGTAGTGTAGTTTGACCCTTACAATGCTGAATTCATTTGTGTCGTCTGCTGAATATTCTTCTATTTTTTCCATTTTTCTCATCAAAAACTTGGTTTGGCAGCACTTTAGAACATGCTGCCAAACCATGTTTTTACTGAGAGAAAAGACAAAATATAAATTATCAGCAGACGACTATTTTCGCTTCCCGCATTCTAAGGGTTAACATCAATCAACAAGTAAATCTCATTTTGGAACAAGCCAATTGTATGATCTGTTAACCCTTAGAATGTGGGAACCGAAAATTGTCGTCTGCTCTTATTTCATATTTTCACTTTTCTCTCAATAAAACCTGGTTTGACAGCATTTTAAAATCATTTCCATTGGAAGTGATTCTAAAGTGCTGTCAAAGCATGTTTTGATGAGAAATGGGGAAATAAGAAGTAAACAGCAGACAACAAATTATTCACCATTGTAAGGATCAATGACCGCTGGAATTTTTCTATCCATGTAGAGCCAGATTTATTTTTGAGATTCAGTTGCTGAAGTACGACTTGTGATAAACAGTGTAGACACTGTAAGCCAGGATAATTGTTTCCGTTCTCGGTTTAATGATATACATTATGTGGTCTTGTATGTGATCAAAACACCCGAAACTACAACTGATTTTCTGTTGATGCCGTCAGCTTCTATATAATGGCTACGAGATCTATTCATGTGAATTTGTTTGGCAAAAGTAAGTTGTAACAAGGGTGTTTTCTTAAACGCAGATCCAGTAATGCCGACGGCCGTTATAGGACTATAAAATGTAACGACGACCAAACATAGGTACTGGTGTCTAGCTATTTTACAATCAAATATAAAAGGTCACTATGCTGCTGAATATTAGTATCGCCTTGATGGCCTCGGTTGGACATTGGAGTTGATCTTCTCCGACCAAATTTGGCTTACGGCGTATGTAACCTACAGTGGGGTGAGCGTGTAAGTGCACATCCAGATCCAGTAATGCCGACGGCCGTTATAGGACTATAAAATGTAACGACGACCAAACATAGGTACTGGTATCTAGCTATTTTACAATCAAATATAAAAGGTCACTATGCTGCTGAATATTAGTATCGCCTTGATGGCCTCGGTTGGACATTGGAGTTGATCTTCTCCGACCAAATTTGGCTTACGGCGTATGTAACCTACAGTGGGGTCAGCGTGTAAGTGCACACACGAAAGAACATGACAGGTTGGTTCCAACCTGTCGTGTTCGTTCGTGTTTGCACTTACACGCGGACCCCACTGTATGTAGACCCAGATCAGTCTGTATTTGTGTACTCAGATCTGGGTTTGCACTGTGCGCAGTTTGTCAGTGGACCATGCCATGCTTGTTACAAACTGCATAGCTCTACCAGCCAGCTAGAGTGTTGTTACAAGTCTTCACCTACTCGTGTTTTGACAAGTTAAACCCCTGCTGTTGTATCTAAATCATTACGAGTGTTGGGCATGTTTCACCGACAATAGCAAATAGTGTAGACCAAGATCAGACTATGCATCTGGGTAGTCTGATCTTGGTCTACACTGTTTGCAAAGACAGATAGTTGCCTATTCACAGGCTACATTACTACCGTCTGTTCCATGTTTTTCTGCCGACAAACTGTTGCTATTAAACACCTTAAAAAAGATTTACCTCCTTTTTGCCCCATGCTAAATTCCCATAGGCAAATCTCTTTTTCGCAATAAAATCAATATTTGATGGAATGTTGTCCAATAATTTTTTTTGGGAAGGGTGACTTTTGTTATTGATATTTATATACCTTTATATATTTTTTAGATTTAATGTATTTAATAGCCAAAAATTGGTCGGCAACAGTAGTGCTATTCGGGTCGTGGCCAGATAACATCGGCCGTTGTACATGTACGTAGGTACTGCATCATTTCTCTGTTCATGAATAGAATAAACACATATTCTCGTGATCAGTTTCCCTTGTTGATACCACCCCACAACCCCAAATACTGTAAAACATCACAATGATTACGTCCCTTGGGAGTCGTACGCCATTTGCTCTGGTATTTATAGAAAGGTTTCCAATTTTAGGCTGCGTTTGTCCTAAAATTTAATATAGGAATGAATGGCCTTTTTGTTGAATTTATCGGGGTATAAACTTGGAAAAGTCGCGGGAATACTGGACGAAGGCCGGAAGGCCTCGTCCAGTATTCCCGCGACATTTCCAAGTTTATATCCCCGATAAATTCAACAAAAAGGCCATTTATTCCTTATAATTCCAGCATTTGAAATAAATTCATCAAGAAAATGTGTTTATTTTTCCGTTTTCTTAAGAATTATTTTAACTGCGCCTCACGGTTACGCGGAAAGTAGTTTGGCGTGCGAGTTTACTGGGATATAAATTTTGGACAGAGACTTGCTACGGGCCAATCAAATGTTAGGGAATTGTGTAAATATTTTTGTGCTGGAATTATATAGTTTTATAATGAAACCAGGGGCCTGTTTCATTAACCTTCGTACGACTAAGAAGTTCGTAAATGCAACATTGAAATTACAATAGAATTTCCACAGCTGATGCTGGCAAATCTTCTGTGGATGTGTTCACAATTGTGACTTAATCTGAGACACATATTCATAAACATCTTTGTACAAGTTTGTTTATCGTACAAAGTTTAGTTAAACGGGCCCCAGGATTGTGGCTTACTTCAAGCAGAAACATGTATTCTATGTTTCTGATGGAATGCACTATTCAAGGTTATATTCGAGACTATTCCATTAATCACGTAACGGGTAATGTTACATGTATTAAAAATAATAAAATGTTCGATGAGAGTGCAGATCCTGATGAGATGGCTTGCTACGAGTCGGCCCATCTAGATCTACAGCGTTTACCAACATGTGGACTGCAGCCAATTGTATAAACCTTGGTTAAATTAACCACTGGTTAGCGCCCAACCACTGGTTAAATTTTAATCAGCGTGGTTAGTTAACCAGACTGGTTAACCGTTTGTATAAAACCCGCTAACCGTATGGTTAACTAACCAGTTTCTGCAAGATTTAACCACTGGTTAAATTAACCAAACCAGTGCAAGTCGTCCCACAATGCATTGCAATACTAATTCCGGTTCCGAGTATTTTCGCGGCATCTGTCATTGCATCAGAACGGGTTATTGAAAACATAACCATGAATGCCCTCGTCTCAAATGGCGGCTCCCGAGCTAAGTCTTTAAACTCGATTTTAATTTGCTCATATCGGAGGCGGCGGAAGTGGGGGGTGGGGCCTGCCCCTCCCCCAATAATTTTGTTGGGTGGGAGGGGGCCTGGCCCCCTCAATAATTATAAAGCACATTTTCTCTGCCTCAAACTTGCTGAGAATGCAGGAAATGGTGTTTCACGCCTCTTAGATTTCAAAACTTTCCGGGGGAGCATGCCCCCGACCAACATCAGGCCCTTTGGGTCCTCAAAACTGGGCCCTGAGAATGCAGGAAATTGCGTTCACTCCTATTAGATTTCAAAATTTTACAGGGAGCATGCCCCCCGGAACCCCCTTGCAACATCGGGCCCTTTAGGCCCTCAAGACTGGACCCTGAGAATGCAGGAAATGGCGCTCTTTGATTTCAAAACATTTCGGGGGAGCATGCCCCCGGACCCCCTAGCAACATCGGGCACTTTGGGCCCTCAAGTTCCCCCCCCCCCCCAATAATTTCACGGTTCCGCCACCACCTATGTCTTGGAGACGAAACATTCGCAGGTGCGAGTTGAAATCGGGACATAAAATCTGAGTTTGGAAGCAAAATTCACAAATACATGACACTGTACAAACCATAACTTGCATTATAAGTAAACCACATACCGAATCTCAAGTCTCCATCTATCATAGTTGCGAATAGTACAGGGCACGAACATTCCACCCGTCTGCTCTTCTAACGAGTGTAAATGCCTGCAGGACAAGTGGAAATTTCAATTTTTGTAATGTAGATTTCTTAATTTTGCCATTCCGGTCAAAGTAAGGACGAATAAATATTTCAAACATTTTCGTGCCCTGTAGTAACTTGCAATTTACTCGTGTACCGCCCATCTACGGATGGTAGTGTAGTAGGTTGCAATTTACTCGTGTACCGCCCATCTACGGATGGTAGTGTAGTAACTTGCAATTTACTCGTGTACATCCCATCTACGGATGGTAGTGTAGTAGGTTGCAATTTACTCGTGTACCGCCCATCTACGGATGGTAGTGTAGTAACTTGCAATTTACTCCTGTACCGCCCATCTACGGATGGTAGTGTAGTAGGTTGCAATTTACTCCTGTACCGCCCATCTACGGATGGTAGTGTAGTAACTTGCAATTTACTCCTGTACCACCCATCTACGGATGGTAATGTAGTAGGTTGCAATTTACTCCTGTACCGCCCATCTACGGATGGTAGTGTAGTAGGTTGCACGAGTTGCTGTTCCCACCAAAATACATCATGTCTATTATGGTTTAAAAGTTTTACCTCTGACAAGAAAACATGACGGACGGACGGACGGACGGACGGACATACATGTACGGACGGGAGACGTATGTACGAACGGACACTTGTGACAAACAGAATATACCAATTTTTCCACAAAAAAGTGGGTACAAATTAGTAGCGGGAAGTTACTCTGCAGAATACTCTGCGTACGGACGATACAGGAGTATTCTACAGTTACTTCTTGGTACTAGGTACAAATATGTGCCACGGTACGTAACTCACTATGGGGAGAAGATGTGTATTCGTGCCCGGATAGCTCACTCGGTTAGAGCGATGGTAGGTAAACCAGATGCCCCGGGTTCAAGCCCCGGGCCAGTGCACACTTTTCTCGACCTGTGACATAGGCATTGAATTAGAAATATACAATAGTCATTAAATAGACAAAATCTTTTAAATGTATTAAATAATAATTTACATAAATGTTGGGCTAGTTGCGGGAAGTAACTGTGCAGAATACATGTACTCTTGTATCGTATGTACTGCAGAGTAGTGAATCCGATCTGATTCGCACTTAGCTGTTCATAATATGGTACATTTTATATACTACATGTATTACCACATAAATGAAGGTTAGTATTATAAAACAAGAGGGCCATGATGGCCCTAATTCGCTCACCTGACTCCATGAACACCAGAGGAGAATGTGACATTGAGTTCATGTGTTTTAAACAAATTGTGCTATTTTTAGATGGCGGTCATCTTGGATTAAGCGATGACTCTCATTTTACAAAATCTGAAAATGCTTCACCCAGCATCGGCCATGTGGTTCCTGAGAAAAAGACGTTAAAAATCTTGAATAAATGGACCTTTTGGTGGCCATCATGGATGACATAATCATCCGATTCCGACAAATATTGCACCAGAGTGATTGCCTCATTGACCATATTCAGTCAAAAATAAAATTTGACCCCAATTTGACCCCACGGGCCACCCCCATTTTTGACCCCGGGGTCACCATTTTAACAACTTTCAAAGAGCAATGTACATCGATCATACCTACCAAGTTTCGTCGAAATCCGGCTAGCGGTTCATGAGAAGAAGATTTTTTAAGAATTTATGCTATTTTTAGTTGGCGGACATCTTGGATTAGCGATGACCTCCATTTTAACAAATCTGAAAAGGCTTCACCCATGGACCAAAACTTTTAAGTTTGGCTACCATGGGCCAAGCGGTTCATGTGAAGAAGAATTTTGAAATCCCTAATAAAAGAACGACCTTTTGACATTTCGGCGGCCATCTTGGATGACATAACAATCCGATTTGGACAAAAAAAGGTACCAGAGTGATCGCCTCATTGATACCTTCGATTTGATATATAACATGACCATATTCGGTCAAAAATAAAATTTGACCCCACGGGCCACGCCCATTTTTCACCCCGAGGTCACCATTTTAACAACTTTGAAAGAGCATTGTAAATCAATCATTCCTACCAAGTTTCGTCGAAATCCGGCTAGCGGTTCATGAGAAGAAGATTTTTTAAGAATTTATGCTATTTTTAGACGGCGGCCATCTTGGATTAGCGATGACCTCCATTTTAACAAATCTGAAAAGGTTTCACACATGGACCATAACTTTTAAGTTTGGCTACCATGGGCCAAGCGGTTCATGTGAAGAAGAATTTTGAAATCTCTAATAAAAGAACAACCTTTTGACCTTTTGGCGGCCATCTCGGATGACATAACAATCCGATTTCGACAGAAAATGCACCAGAGTGATCGCCTCATTGATACCTTCAATTTGATATATGACATGACCATATTCGGTCAAAAATAAAATTTGACCCCAATTTGACCCCACGGGCCACGCCCATTTTTAACCCCGGGGTCACCATTTAACAACTTTGAAAGAGCAATGTACATCGATCATTCCTACCAAGTTTCGTCGAAATCCGGCAAGCGGTTCATGAGAAGAAGATTTTTTAAGAATTTATGCTATTTTTAGATGGCGGCCATCTTGGATTAGCGATGACCTCTATTTTAACAAATCTGAAAAGGCTTCACCCATGGACCATAACTTTTAAGTTTGGCTACCATGGGCCAAGCGGTTCATGTGAAGAAGAATTTTGAAATCTCTAATAAAAGAACGACCTTTTGACCTTTCGGCGGCCATCTTGGATGACATAACAATCCGATTTCGACAAAAAATGCACCAGAGTGATCGCCTCATTGATACCTTCAATTTGATATATGAAATGACCATATTCAGTCAAAAATAAAATTTGACCCCAATTTGACCCCAAGGGCCACGCTCATTTTTAACCCCAGGGTCACCATTTTAACAACTTTGAAAGAGCAATGTACATCGATCATTCCTACCAAGTTTTGTCGAAATCCGGTTGGCGGTTCTTGAGAAGAAGATTTTTGAAGAATTTGTGCTATTTTTAGACGGCGGCCATCTTGGATTACGTAATGACGTCATTTTAACAATTTTGTAATCCCCCTACCTAAGGACCATGACCATGAAGTTTGGTGACCATAGGCCCAATGGTTACCGAGGAGAAGACGTTTGAAAATGTTCACGGATGACGACGACGGACGACGACGGACACATTGCGGTAACAATAGCTCACATGAGCTTCGCTCAGGTGAGCTAAAAATGCCTGGGGACCCCCCTAGCAATATCGGCGCCTTTGTGTCCTCACGATTAGGCGACCCCCATAATTTTCCGGTTCCGCCGCCTATGTATATGGAACAAAAGATATTTGAAAGTTGTGGGGACATAACGCTGCAAAACCTTGCACATGTCCCGACGGTATGGGAAGTTTTTCAGTTACAAGCCTTAGCCCTAAAACTACGGTATCTGGATTTATAATTTGAACAGAAACAGATTGAAATTTTGTTTTCTCCGAAGACCCTGGTTAAGAGCTTGGTTAAAATTTAACCAGGCTTCTGTAGGTCGGTTAAATTTAACCAGAAAAATCATGGTTAAATTTTAACCGGAGTTTTATACAATCACTAACCAATAATGTAACCAAATATTTGACCTAACCATGAATTTAACCAGTGGTTAAAATTTAACCAAGGTTTATACAATTGGCCGCTGGTCTGTAGGTTAAAATGATTAATGGACACATTCAATAAAATACTGTCGCTATTTCTTCACTTTAATACAAAACTTTCCAATAACACAAATTATACAATGTAGTTTTAAATGGCCCATAAGCGGAGATTTTTATTTTTGACCAGTGTAGAGCTTGATCAGTCTGTCCAACATACAGGTTGATATAATCCACGCCATTTGCTGGTTACACAATGAACAGTATAGACCACGATCAGATTGAATATACAAGGTGGTCTGGAAACACTTTATTGTACTTTTCCATGTCTAGGGTGTGAATTTAACCCACTACCTTTCACGGTAATTAACAAGAGCTGTAGGAGAACAGCATAGCTCGACTACGAGGGTTGTCGATGTACACATAGCTTGACAAACAAGGTGGCCGCGGCCTGCATAAAAAAATTAACCAAGGTGGAGTAAAAACCTTAACCAAGGGAAATTAAGTAAGTAATTCAAGGTTAAATGTAGGTCAATGTCAGATATAGGTCAGGGGTTATTGATGTACATCACTAGGAGATGAAGTTTTCCAAGTATGGTTGCTGTAGGCCCAGGAGTATTCCATATACAAGCTAGACTAAAAACCTTAACCAAGGGGAAATAACTAAGTAATCCAAGGATAAAAGTAGGTCAAGGTCAAATATAGGTCAGGGCTTATTGATCACTAGGAGATGAAGTTGTCCAAGTATGGTTGCTGTATGCCCAGGAGTATTTCATATACAAGCTTGACTATAAACATTACCCAAGTTTGAGTACAAACCTTAACCAAGTGGAAATAAGTAAGTAATTCAAGGTTAAATGTAGGTGAAGGTAAAATATAGGTCAGGGGTTATTGACGTACATCCCTATGAGAAAAATTTATCCAAGTATGGTGTCTGTATACACAATAGTATTCCATCTACAAGCTTGACTAAAAACCTTAACCAAGGTTGACTAAAAACCTTAACCAAGGGCAATTAACTAAGTAATTCAAGGTTAAATGTAGGTCAAGGTCAAATATAGGTCATGGGTTGTTGATGTACATCACTAGGAGATGATGTTGTCCAAGTATGGTTGGTGTAGGGCCAGGAGTATTCCATGTACAAGCTTGGTGTCTGTATGCACAACAGATAGTATTCCATGTACAAGCTTGACTAAAAACAACCATGGTTGACTAAAAACCTTAACCAAGGGGAATTAACTAAGTAATTCAAGAGGAAATGTAGGTCAAGGTCAAATATAGATCAGGGGTTATTGATGTACATCACTAGGAGATGAAGTTGTCCAAGTATGGTGGGTGTAGGGCCAGTAGTATTGCATATACAAGCTTGACTAAAAACCTTAACCAAGGCGTGACAGTGACGCCGGGGTGACAACATAAGCTCTAACTATTCTTCGAATAGTCGAGCTAAAAAGGTGAAAGCCTTTAACATCCAACATCACGTCTCATCTGAAAGATTAGTAGGATGGAAACACTTTTAATGTATTTGTCCATGCCTAAAGTGTGGTTTGAACCCACGACCTCCGGTACTGAAGTCCAATGCTCGATCACTAGACTATAAACCCATCCTAGACGGCCAATAAAGACTGACCAGCAGCAAATTCTATCAACATGTAAAGTTATTAAAGATGAACATCGTCTAGCCAGGCCAGTAAGGTGATACTGTATCAGGCCGGTTCTTAATTTATCTCCCTCGTCAAATCACGGTATTTTTCCAAAAGTAATTTTTGTGACCCAGGCTGGGACGTGTCTGTATTAGGCTGCTGCAGCCACTGATTGATGGAGACTTGTAGACAATCTTCTACTTGGATCTCGAGTTCATTCCCAGAATGTTTTTGGCCTGAAATAATAGATAGGGGAGTTAACTACTGGATACTTACCACACAGAAATATTGTTAGAAACACAGTAGTTCTCGCGCTTTATCCGATGTCATCACCGACAATAGTTGTTGCCCAACAAGTTCAAAGAAACACACAACATTCTATTTTATCACCAGTGACCTTGACCTTTGATGGAAACCTGTTACTTTTAATTTATGTCAACATCAGTTTGATAATATACATAGAGAATACCAGGCTAGTGTCTTTTGATACTAAGTTCGGGGATTCCGCTGGGGAAAAAAATTGCCACTTCCAAAAAATATATATTTTTTTTTCTATTTTTTTTCTCGAAAATTGTAATTTTTTATCGCCAATTGTTTATTTTTATCGCCAATTGTGAAAGTGGCGATCGCCAGCGGAATCCCTGCAATTTATCAGACAAGGCTAGGAAATGCTAGGCTTGCCGAGGAATTCCTACCGTTTCCGAGCGGAGTATGATACAGAGCTGCAGTTAAGGTGCGTAATTTGGAGGTAAATTTCTTATTTCTCCATCAAAAATGGCAAGTTGGGAGTGCTTTAGAATCGTCTCAATGAGACGATTCTAAAGGACTCCCAACTTGCCATTTTTGACGAAGAAATAACAAAATCTCACCCCAAGTTGGTCAAATTACGCACCTTAACTGGAGCTCTGTGATAAACTTGATATCAAAAGACACTAGCACGGTATTTTTATGATTATCAGGTAACATGTTTGGCTACATAATGAGCCATTATGATGTTGTTTTTGTTGAAAGAATGCGGACTTGTTTCCGTGACATCATTCCACCGACGTAATTCGGTAACGTCAAGTGACGCCGTTCGACCAATGAAACATCAGTTTACAATTTGTTGTAAGGATATTCGGGTCAATGCCCGATACAGCAATATGTTATCAGTCGGTACGTATTCGGCCAATACAAAGCTTGTTACCTGAGAAATGTTAAAACCTGTGCAACCAATGCACAACAACCACCACTGAGAGAAGACACACGTGTGGTTGTTGTAGAGGTGGCTGTTGTAGATAGCCGGCTGTTGTAAAGAGGGTAAACTTTTAGGAAATTATTCAATTTTATTATACTCTTGCAAATTATTTGCACATGGGTTTCACTGTGAGAGAAAACTTACAAATAATACACCGTGAGGAGAACACCCATAATGGCGCGCCTGTTTTCTTGGAAACCACGAGCTACCATGCAAAATGTTTAATTTTGATTACAGTCAAAATAAAGTTATTTGAAAATTTGGAAAGTGTCTCGACTAATCTAGAATGTTAATGTGATTGAACACATTCCAAACATGCACTCAAATATATCTGGCTCATAGAAACAGCTGCGTAATTTGGATTTCAAAAAGTTTACATGACGTCACATTTGACGTCACACGACGTAACGTCAAAACGCAGAAAAACACGTAATTGTATAACTATTCATGCGCACATCACAATTCATTGATTATAATCTCAAAATAGACCAAATGTGCATATATATCCGCCGTGGAGGTGTAATAAATAGGATATTCCATCATACATGTTTGAATAGTGGAAATAATACACTCGTGTCCGTCGGCGTCCGTGCAAGCAACTCGTTCGCTACGCTCACTCGTTGCTTACGTGGAAGCCAACGCACACTCGTGTATTATTTCCCGCTATTCAAAATGTACGATGGATGGAATATCCTCTATGGGATACATAATAGAGTCTGTAACAGACGGAGTAGTTGTAGAGGTGGTTGTGCACAGAAGTTTCACTATCAAACAATAACCATACACACAGAATGAAACTTGGTCCAAGTGAATGGGTTTAATGTCCCAGCAACAGCTACGTTCATATAGAGACAGGACAACAAGAAGTCTCATCCAACAGACCAGTGAGATGGAAATACTATGAAAGTATTTTTTATGCCCAAGGCGAGTTTTGAACCCACAACCTCCATATTGAAAGTCCGGTCCAAACATTGGAGACTAACTGAAAAGGGTTTTTTCATGTGGAATGGCAATAGCTCTGCAAATTCCTTTGGAAATGGGCAATTGGGCAGAACCAGTCCTAAAGTTCAAGGAAATGGCATGTTAGACACAGGTTTTGAGAATCTACGATTATCCATAGCATTAAATTGTATACTTTAAAGGTACATGCCCACTCAGTAGGCACACAATGTGCTTTATAGGAATTAAATAAGTGTATAATTGTGTCACTATTCCACCAGTTGTAAAAAATTACGAGTGACGACTATACAGATATAATCATTTAGTAATGTTTAGCTTACTCATAGTGATGCGCGGTGGTGTCAGGCTATTTTCATATGCAAATGAGGCATGATACTTTTTAATTATTGATACTAACTAAACAGGAGTGATCATAATACCCCCACAAAGAGTTAGACTTACAAATAGCTTAACATTAGAAGAGTTTTATAGGTTTGAATAAAAATTTGATGATCATTATTTAATGCTGGCCTTAGAGATGTGTGACATTGACCTTTTACCTGCGTACGTGGTCAATGAAAATGAGATAATCTGAAAACATTTGAAAATTAATTCATCAGTTATAGAGGATCTTACACAAGTAATGGATTAATATGATTTTGATTAAAAACTCTGTGCCGAGTTTGTCAAGAACGCAATGAATCAATTTAATAAAAATAGAAAAAATGGCTAAGTTAAAAGGATGATATTTTTGTAAAAAAAATATTTGTTCGGCATAAAAAGTGTATACAGTTTCAGATCAATCCACTGAACGGTTTCAGAGGAGTTGTGTACACAAACTATGCAGTTTACCTGTCTGCCGCCTGCAATAGGTTTGACCTTTGACCTTCAACTGTGACCTTGACCTTGGATGTAGGTGCGTGGTTATTGATCGCGACACACCTTCTCATCCTGAGAAACATTTGTGCCAAGCCATTTGATAATCCATGCATCGGTGTAGAAGATATAGAGCGGAAGGGAATTTCAATAGGTTTGACCTTTGACCTTTAACTGTCACCTTGACCTTGGACGTAGGTGCGTGGTTATTGATCGCGACACACCTTCTCATCATGAGAAACATTTGTGCCAAGCCATTTGATAATCCATGCATCGGTGTAGAAAATATAGAGCGGAAGGGAATTTTAATAGGTTTGACCTTCAACTGTGACTTTGACCTTGGACGTAGGTGCGTGGTTATTGATTGCGACACACCTTCTCATCATGAGAAACATTTGTGCCAAGCCATTTGATAATCCATGCATCGGTGTAGAAGATATAGAGCGGAAGGGAATTTCGATAGGTTTGACCTTTGACCTTCAACTGTCACCTTGACCTTGGACGTAGGTGCGTGGTTATTGATTGCGACACACCTTCTCATCATGAGAAACATTTGTGCCAAGCCATTTGATAATCCATGCATCGGTGTAGAAGATATAGAGCGGAAGGGAATTTCGATAGGTTTGACCTTTGACCTTCAACTGTGACCTTGACCGTGGACGTAGGTGCGTGGTTATTGATCGCGACACACCTTCTCATCATGAGAAACATTTGTGCCAAGCCATTTGATAATCCATGCATGGGTGTAGGAGATATAGAGCGGAAGGGAATTTCCAACAGACCGACAGACCGACCGACCGACCGATAAGCTGACTCCTATATACCCCCTCAAACTTTGTTTGTGGGGGTATAATACATAGTAATGTCCGTTAACATTTTAAGGAAACATGGTTATCGCCCCTGATATCATTGTGGAAATTTACATTTGATATAAAATGTATAATGCCAATCAATATGTGGGGTAATGGTGAATTAATGTGTATTTTTCAAGAAAATGTCTCTGACAGATGATGTCTCTGACAGATGATGTCTCTGATATAAAGAACATTTTGCGTTTACTGAGAGGGCATGTACCTTTAAGGCTTAGTTTGGAGGAATGGAAAACTATCATAGGGCGGAACTTCATACCTTATGTGAGGCATTATGTGTGTGTCCATGGTAGATATGCAAGTCATCAGTCTGGGAAGGACGTGACCCGAAGTGTACATCTGTGCCCAGTTAGCTCCTACGGTAGAGCTCTAGTATGGTACACCAGAAGTGCCGAGTTCGAACCCTGGCCTGGGTGTACATTTTATTTCGCTTTGTGATCATGAACAGACATTATCACTTGATTTACGCTTGTGCTTACAATAAAACACATCAAACTTACCCCTTACAATACTGAATTAAATGTTGTCGTCTGCTGTTAATTTTTAGTTTCCATTTTTCTCCGACACCAAAACATGCTTTGACAACACTTTAGAATCATTTCATATGGAAATGATTCTAAAGTGCTGTCAAACCATGATTTTATTGAGAAAGAAGACAAAACATATAACTCAACAGCAGACGACAATTTATGTTGCCCGCTCTAAAGGTTAGTCTTTCTAGGTGTCAGGTTCAGATCTGAACACCAGACTTACCATGATGGCGAACCCTTGGATGGCTTCCGATGTCACCGCCCGACAATTGTCTCCCTGTCGGTAACACAAACATGCTCAACTTTATAGACTTTGTCATAAATGGATTAAGCTGAATGGGCTTATGGGAATTCTAGCCAGTCTAAATCCGTTCGCACTACTACAAGCCCGATAAGGATCTCTAGTATTTGCTAAACATATGACACGTGTTTCACCGACTGAAGGGCAAACAGTGCAGACCCTAATCAGACTGCGTGGATGTGCATGTTGGGTCTGGGACTACACTGATTGAGGCTTCAGATATGTAGACATATACCGAGATTAGTGCTAAATTGCAACAAAATCAGATGAGAAAGGGAAAAGACAGCAATATTTTTTAATAATGGTTTCTATATTTGTACTTCAAATAATTTAGATAAGAAATAATACATGTAGTACATATAGTCAAATGGCTACTAAATACTGTTCAGTGTTGCTACCAGTTGCGACAGCATGTAAAACAGGCCCCATCACATATATTGTCAGGTCCAATCTGGAAGCCGGTTCTCAAACTGTCTATCCATTCAAGAAATGGACACCAATCTGATAATTGGGCTAATTTCATTTCTGGCCAGTCAAACTTCTGGGTAACCTGGGCCCGGTTGCTCAAAGCAAGGTGAACATAATTCCTCAGTGACCTTGAGCAGTTGGATGTGGGCCTTATGCAAAGCATCAACCCTAGACACACATTGTGGCCAAATCTTATAAAAAACTGAAGCGGTTCATAAGTTATTTAAAAATAAAACTGTTACTAACGGATGTACGTACATACGTACGCACATACGCACGCACATACGCACGCACATACGCACGCACATACGCACGCACATACGCACGCACGTACATGTACTAACACTATATGCCTTCTTGCCTATCGGCGAAGGGATAACACGCATGAGTTTGTAACATTGAGGTCCACATGTTTGACACCTACATTTTTCATGAGTTTTGCGATGCTATATGCGTCATCTATCCGCCTGTCGAGGAACTGCCAGGTGTCCGTGTACATTTCCGACCGGTCCTGCATCATGTAGATTTCTGTCCCCTTGTATATGGCGGCCAGCATACCCCGCTTTGTGTACCAGTTAAACTTGAAACAGAGGAATCGAAATTGAACCAAAATTACACACATTGCTGAATAATTTGGTTTGATGTGATTTAATGGTGTTTAACTGCCTATCAATAGCTAAGGTCATTTTAGTCCGGGTTAACGAGGTCGAATCCCACATGTTACCTGTTGTAACGGGGGGTAAAATCAGAACTGAATATTTACGGAAAAAAATATATATTCAGCCCCGAATTGGAATAACCGGACCTGGTGCCAGGTCCTCAACACACCAATCACTTAGCCCCACTCACAAAAGTAATAGGATTAGTAATAATATTATTATTTTTATAATGGGCATAACCGGATTCAACTCACACGTACCAGACAGCCAAAAATGTACCTGAGGGTCAAACCCGGGATATCTTGATTCCGGTAAGGATGAAGACCACCGTTAAATAATTCCAGCACAAAAATATTTACACAATTCTCTAACATTTGATTGGCCCATAGCAAGTCTGTCCAAAATTTATATCCCAGTAAACTCCCACGCTGAACTACTTTCCGTAACCGTGAGGCGCAGTTAAAATAGTTCTTAAGAAAACGGAAAATAAACACATTTTCATGATGAATTTATTTCAAATGCTGGAATTATAAGGAATGAATGGCCTTTTTGTTGAATTTATCGGGGATATAAACTTGGAAAAGTCGCGGGAATACTGGACGAGGCCTTCCGGCCTTCGTCCAGTATTCCCGTGACTTTTCCAAGTTTATACCCCGATAAATTCCACAAAACGGCCATTAATTCATATAATGTTGGTGTTACCTCCCTTATTGTGATATAATGTACCCTTTGCATGCTCCCAACCAACCGCCCAATGCATGATGGAATTTATGGATGGATTGATTTGGGTAAACAACAAAAGCTGTATACAGATAAAAATGTACATGTATGGGGAAGTAGGTACAAAATAACATCATCTCTTATTTCAATGTATTTTCTCCCATACTTACATCGGTGGATCGGTCGCCGGCGTGGTACCAGATCTCGTCTGTGAGGGTCGTCAGATGCCTCAGAGCGTCAGGCGCATTCTGGGGCAGTGTCATTATTCCCATAGCCTGCAGTAACAACACAACTCGGTGATCAACGACTGAGTGATGGGCATTTAACCACGATTTCACCAATTAAAGTTTACACTGTACACATGTACTTCTTTAGACATGAAAATCTAGATGATGCCCAAGTTGTATTACGCAATCCTCCCACTTGTCCGTTGTCAAATATATGAAGCTGTAACTCGAGAAATGAGGCGTATGTGATTTATGAACAGTGTAGCTCCTGATCAAATAGTACGCTCCCGGTGCAAATTAATGGAAAGGATGGATTCCAGCATGGTCACCCCTTGGGGGTATAACACACTACATATAGCCGTAATATGTTTTGAAAAATGGATCGAAAGACGACTAAGTCATACCTATGCATGTTTTACTATGGAATAAGAAGTAAGAGCACTGCCAGTTAAGAGTGACGCACGGTGATAAAATGGGGAAGCTTTAGCACAATGTAGTTCCTGATCAGCTAGCCGCCTCAAGAATAATTTCATAATGCCTGGTCATACTGCACTGGCTGGTTGTGTATTACAGGTGTCACTTACTGAACAAGGCCTGTGATAGGTTTGTCATGATAGGTCACAGTGAGATACTGTCATACCTGCGGCCATCTTTCTATGTAGGGGATGATCATTCTCAGTCGCATCTCCACCGCATTCCGTATAAACGGCCGGATTTTGGGTCTGCAAGCAAGGAACACATGTATTGAAAATCCGACAAAACTTCCACATTGCCAGTGTGACCCGTGTATACCATTATTAAAGGGTCTCTTCAAAGAAATTTTAGACACATTTGCAAATCAAGTAACCAAGTGGTATATAATCAGGAATAGCATCAAGTGACAGGTTGGCCGGATTAACTCAGTAGGAAGAGTCGGACTGCGGATCGGGAAAGCCCGGGTTTGATTCCCACCTCCAACCGCTGGGAATGGCCAATTCGGCGTGCCTTAGGCAAGACAACTTCGTACTAGCCTAGCCCTATCAGATGGGGACTTAAATAGTCGGTCCTGATATGCAAGGTCATCGAGCCAGTGCCATCGTTAAATCAAAGCATTTTAGTGACAGGTTCAAAATTGGTTTCTTACCGACCGACTGTTTGCAAGCCTAGTAAAGCCGGTCATCTTGCATAGATTTAAAACTTGTCACATTGAACTGATATTTGAGGTACATGTATCACCATGTTGAGTTCATCATGTCTTATAGTCTATTGTTTAGAGAAGATTATGCCATATATCAAATGGGAGTAAATCCTAGCAAAGACAAGTTTTAGAGAAAAACCTACCAAAACCCAGAAGCTTCAAAATGGGAAAACTGGTTGAAAAAAGGCCTACTGGTCCCAATTTAAAACTTAAACTGAGTTTCATCCAGATGATGCTATGTAAGAAAGTTTCAAAAAGTTACATAGTTCAGGCTTTTTATAATCAATTGCTTGCAATAAAGCCGGCATGCCTTCAACATTTCCCGCAAAGAACACTGTGTGTGTGAGTTTGCGACAAATGAGGTTCTAGACCAGCCTGAGCTAGACATGTCTAGCTGATATGTGTGCTACACTGGTCACAAATAAAACCCTTTTTGTTGTGATCCAATGTCGTCCCCTGAAAGCCCCTACATACCCTTCAGTCTGTGGCTGGCCCTCCGCGGCCTTGACCTCGGCAGCCAGTCGGTGGGCGAGGCGGCAGTTACAGTCGGCATAGAAGTATAAGGCGAGCTCCACCCCGCCCCGGGGGAACAGCCCGTGGGCGATACCCGGCAGGCCCTCCGCCTCCGCTCCTGGGTACACAGACATGATTATTTATTGCCAAGGCCTACTTAGATTATTGTGTAACGTGTTCCACTGTTGTATATATGTACATGTATATATGAGGGCCTCATGGAAGATTAGTTTGAAACTAAATGTGTAACCCTCTTAAAATAAAGTCTATTATTATTATTATTATTATTGTCTATTCCACATTTTCCTGCCATCAAACTATTGGCTATTAAACACATTAAATCTAAAAAATAAATAAATGTACATGTACATACTTTTTCATCAATAATAAAAGAGTCAAACTACCAATTTTTGTTAATGTTATTTCATGAAATTCCATCAAATATTACTTTTATCGTGAAAACAATTTCCATAAATGAATTTAACATGGGTCAAAAAGGAGCTGGGGAGTGATCACGAGGGTTGAAAAACCAACATTTTGGAAAGTGGCCTCGAACCTGTTAGATACTTTGGAAATAAGCTAGAAAACAAGTTAGATTTTGACAAGAATTCCACCACGGAAGCGGTGTCGGCCTGCCGAGACATTTGACCGCAACATGATCATGGGCATGTGCTAAAGTAATCATCACAAAAATTGTCAGAGAAGTGCATGCTAAAAACACGAAAAAGGTCAAGGTTGAAACTTTCTGACATAAAAAAATGGCTAAGTGTTTCCACAACCAGGTGATGGTAAAAAAGGTCAAGGTCATGTTAATGGCAGCATGAGTGTGTTCCAAATGATTACATGTATAAAGTGTACACATATTGAAGCAATCCGTCAAGTATTATTAATGTTATAAGATGATGAAGAAACTTGTACAAACTTTTTGACACAAAAAATGGCTAAATGTTTCCGCAAACATGTGCAGATAAAAAAAGGTCAAGGTCATGGTAATGGCGGCATGAGTGTGTTCTGAATGATCACATGTATCAAATGTCCAAATATTGAAGTAATCTGTTAAGTAATATTAAAGTTATATCATGCTGAAGAAACTTGAACAAACCTTTTGAAAAAAAAATGGTTTAATTGTCAAACGTTTGTTGGCCGCAAAACGTTGAACAGAAAGTAGTATGGATATATCGCAGACGAGTACTTTCTCCTGCTCCTACACACATGTTCACCCGTAAGCCGGGCTCCAGATAAGCTGCGTATTTGCTTAAATACCCAATTAAAATTGCCAAAAACCCAATTGAAATCAGAAGTAGCGAGTATCAAAAAGCAATACAAATTTTGTGGTACCTTTATCATGCTGCAGAAAACAATAAACAGACCACAAATATAGAATATTTTTCTTATTTTCCATGAAAACAAATCTTGGTATTTCATTAGAATTGTCTCCTTGGAGACAATTCTAATGAAATGCCAAGATATGTTTTCATTTACTATTCAATAATTGCAGTCTGTTGATGTGTAAACAGTAGAGTGATTTTATTTTACCCAATTAAAATTTTGAAATACCCAATTGCTTCAGAAATGATAAGAGTAACAATACTAAATTACTAATTCCTTATCTGGAGCCCTGCCCGTAAGTGCTTCGTGCTAATTGTTACATTATTGCATTGATCACACAGTTGTCGGGAGACAAAGTACATACTAGGTGGTGGTATATTCCATGTGAAGCATGTCTATAAATATCTCTTACATTTCAAACAGTAGTTTACACATATATTATGGTAAAATACACAACTTGGTTCTGTAGAGTGGCAGTCATTTACACCACTCTCATGTTACCCATATATGGAGACATGATGTCCGTAACGTCACAATGACGCGCTTCCTTCAATCAATCAAATCATGTTCTCGGACAGACTTTCACAAAGTATCATGTGTGAAATGTAAGAAACTGTATAACCAGGGGGACGTTTCACTAAACTTTGTACAACTAAAATGTTCGTAAGTGCAAAATTATGATGGTCTGTAAATTTCACAATAACAATGTTTTCTCGTAAACAATTATTGGATTTAGATTTATTGAGCATATGTATATGCAGCCTATGCTCAATAAATGTAAATAGTACATCAATTGAAATTTCCAGACGATCTTAACTTTCCACTTACCGCGTACATTTTAAGTATCATCAAGTGTACTAAGAGAATACTGGGGGCCGTTTCACTAAACTTCGTACGACTAAAATGTTCGTAAGTGCAAATTTAGGATCGTCTGGAAATTTCAATTAATGGATTTACATTTATTGAGCATAGGCTGCATATTCAGCCTATACTCAATAAATGTAAATCCAATAATTGTTTACAAGAAAACATTGCTAATGTGAAATTTACAGACTATCATAATTTTGCACTTACGAACATTTTAGTCGTACAAAGTTTAGTGAAACAGTGCCCTGGATCCTGGAGACATTACACAATCCATAGATGGTTAGTAGGTAAAATTTGTAAACATGTGGCTTAATTAAAATGCGGAACAAAATTGTTGTCTGATATTTTGTATCTTTGTCTTATTTCTCAATAAATGTGATTTTGGCAGCATATGAAAATCATCTCAATCCGACTTACGGTTACAGGGATAGTAGGTACCCGAAACTATTAATACAAATCTCGGACATGCGGACAGACAAAAACTTTAACGACAAAGTCATTTGACCTTGACATTCGGCATAGGGGCCGCATGACTGGGACACAGAATGGAAATATGGAAAAACTTAACGCAAATCTCGGGAGTTGGACACGCAGACAGACAGATAAAAACATAAAAGAGATACATAAAAAGACAGTAGCCGACAATTTTCGTTTCACATATTTTAACCCTTACAATGCTAAATTAAAGTTTGTCGTCGGTTTAGAATGATTATAAAGTGCTGTAAAACCATGTTTTTATTGAGAAAGAAGACGAAATATAAAACAGCAGACGACAACTTATGTGTTCTGCATTCTAAGGGCTAAGGGTTAAGACTGACCGGCAGCAAGAGCATTCTGTGTCCAGCCGTGGTTCGCGACAAACGGCATGGAGGCCGCGAGGATTCTCTGCTTCGTGTCGTATTCCCGCTTATCTCCGTCGTCATCTTGCACACTCACGCTGTATAGGGACAGTAAAAGAAAAGTGAATATGTTTAACGTCCTAGTAACAGCTAAGACTATAGAGACGGGAAGTCTCATCCGACAGACCAGTGGGATGGAAATACTACGGAAGTAAAAAGAGGAGGGGGGTTGCCAGACAAGTCAGTGAAACTCATGCTACGTGTGTTAAAGTTTCAATTATGATCAGTTGAGTGAGTGAACAATTTCATTCATGGCTCGATATTTTGAACAAGGCGATCGCCGGGTAGTGTCTCACCCACTAAACGCGAAAATCGCTACAGTCAAGGTCATCGTCACAATATAAGGAAGTCCAAAAGTATTGATACCAAGGTCAAGGTCACACAAATGACACTGGGTGGATAGCCATCAAAGTGAGGAAGGAAGCTATTGGTGAAGTTACTAACGGATCAAGAGATATTCAACATTTGGACGTACATGTACATAAACAATTATTGAAGAAAAAAAAGGTCACCAAGGTGACGGTCAAGGTCACCCAAATGACAGTGGGTGGATAGCCATAAATGTGATGAAATTTGGTAATGATCCGACTAACGGATCCAGAGACATGGGAAATTACCTACATCCAAAATGTATGTCCCACAAAGTTTTGGTTAAGGGAGCCCAGAGACTTTTATTTGACTGTCGTGTTCCAAAAGGTCTGAAGGTTGCTTCTTATAGGAAATTTTCTCTAGTTTTCGAAAATGCGCATCTTAAGTGCACAAACCTGTGCAATTTTTCTGTAAATCTCATTTGTCTCGCCAAGTCTGGCAAAAAATATAAAAAATGTGATACTAGCAAATATTGTCATATACTGGTAAATTATATCTGTTTCTTTCAATTTTATACATAAACTTGTACAATATAGATGATTTAGTCATTTATTAAAGTTTAACATGAACAATTGAACAGAATTACGTCAGAATTCAAAATGGCCGCCATAAAGGACGTATTTTATAATAAAATACGATATATATCTAGTGTATAGACTACCAACACCATATTTCATGATTAAAATTCATTATTTTGTGTCTAACAGGCACGAATAATAGCTGTGACAGGTTTAGAGTTGAAGTACAACCATGGGCGGATTCGTGGGGGGGGGGGGGCAGAGCCGGCGTGCGCCCCCCCCCCTAAAATCGGCGAGTAAATATTTCTTTCTATATTCCAGTGGCATTTCAACAAATACTGTAATACTTGGTGTTCTAAAATGCGCCAGAACGCAGGAAATGGGATGTACATTTCATTTTTTTCCGGGGGTGCATGCATGCCCCCTCCCCCCTCCCCCCTAGCCGTTTTCAGACACTATATTATTCAACAACAAATGTCCCCCCCCCCCCCCCCCCCTAACATTAAATCCTGTATCTGCGCCTGACAACATGGTGGCTGCAAATCTTGTTTATCATGTCGATTCCTCTCAGAATTGTGAAAAATGAGATACTACAAAACGTTGGTGTAACTTTATGAGATCGAGGTCCACATTTATTCTGGAATACCGTACAATTATTTACCGCAGCGTAACTACACACGCTCGGTATATAAATCACAACGTTGTTGATATTCACCTCACAAATAAGAGCACTGCTTGTTCAATATTTGTCGAATAATTTTGCGTGGCAACTAAACTGTACATGCATAATTATACATTCTGTTGATATACAGTGTGTTCATATTGTCAAAAGTGCCCCTGCGTATCACTCTTGAAAAGGTTCAGCATATAGATAGCTGTAGGATACACAGCAATTTTGTAGTGCATTTAGGCCAGTTTTTTTTTATTTGTTGGTTTACGGATTTTTTTTCCGCGAGATCAGGTCGGTCGGTCGGAAAAAAAAAAAAAAAAAAAAAAAAAAAAAAAAAAAAAAAAAATTCAATTTTTTTATTCTTTTTGGCACAGGGTTGGGTCGGTCGGGGAAAAAAAAAAAAAAAAAGTCTGTCGAACGCGGATGCCACCGGCGGCATATTGAAGAAACTGACAAACGGGTGAACCAAAAGTGTTAAGTCAAATGGTGAAGGTCATATGTAGTATGGCAAGGCAGGTGTAGCATACAGCAAATGAATGAAGTATGGAAATATTGAAGCAGTTAAGCAACTTATGTAGATGCTATGGCCAGTTTGAGAAACTGTGACAAACTGGTTAACCGAAATTGCTAAGTCCTTTCAGCAGCCCTGTGAAGGTCAAAAGGTTAAGGTAATATAAAGTATGACACGGCAGGTATAGCACACATACCAATGAATGATGTGTTGAAATATTGAAGAACTTGAGCAACTTATGTAGAAGATATGGCCGGTTTGAGAAACTGTTACGCAGTGGTTAACCGAACGTGTGACGGACAGACGGACGGTCCGAACACCATAAAAATCACATTTTTAAGGCACATGGTTGGGTCGGTTCACCTTTTTAAGGCTCATGGTTGGGTCGGTTTGTGGTAAAAAACAAAAAGGCCAGTGATTGTGATAGAGTGAAACTTGTGTTAACCGGCATCGTCTCGGACCAAGAGTTTGTCGGTTAACGTAGGGAGTCGGTTCAGCAAGTTTCTTTATATTCTACATAGCAACTCAGTTTCATATTCACATACTGTTGAATGTTGATCACTGTGAATGGGTTGCGTAATGCGTACATATTACTACCGTATCTGGTATAATTAAATACAAGACAACGAAGCGGCGATATAGTTGAAACGAATATCAGTGGGGGTGGCACGAGTGTGGATTTTTGGCAGGGCGGTAGAGGACCCTAGGAAGAACGCATACATGAAATATGAAGCACATCGGAGCAAGAAAACAGAAAATATAGGCCATTTACCCGAGCGTTAAGGTTTTGAATTTTTGCATTCAATCTGAAACGCAGATATATCAAATCATATTGGAGATATATCAAATCATATCAATCGTCCATTCGCAGGTTGTTGTTGTTGTCGCTGCTGCTAAGATCCGGTTTCCGCCACTTACTTTTCTCGGCACAGCAAAAAGACATTTTTTTTTTTTTTTTGGATCGGAGGTAAAAAAAATCCAAAAAAAAATCGGAAATTAAATTTTTTATTTTTTTCCACATTGTCAAAAAATCGGGTCGGCGGATATGGAAACCAACTAATAAAAAAAACTGGCCTTACGTGTAGTAACATGTCTCGTCCACCAGATGAACAGACATGTATTCTTCACATTGGTCTCGCTTCGAGTGAGAAAATAAAGCCCATTGATGACAAAACATGGGACAATATTGTTATGGCAAAAGAAGCAAGGCAATCAGCACGGAAGTTCAGTGACTCGAAATATGCCCCCCTTTGTCATAATCTACCGGCAGCATATGACGGTACACGTCATGGCTACCATAGACAGTGTTACAGTAATTTTACGGCAGTTTCCCCGTCATTTCCGATTGAAAAGGACACTCCAAAACAGAACCCCACAGTTTTACGGTCATGCGTTTCAGGTCCATCTACTGCATCGTTTCAGGTCCATCTACTGCATCGACATCTGGGGTTGTTAAACCAGTTTGCATATTCTGCCATAGTGTACGAAAAAGAAACAACAAGAAATTTGAGAATCTTGGACAATGTGAAACACCATCAGCTAATGAAGCTATCAAAAAAGCAGCAATCATTTTAAATGATCAGGCGTTCTTATCTCAGTACGGTGATATTGATTTTATCGCAAAAGAGGTGAAATACCACCATTCTTGCAGACGATTATACGTAGCATCAGCAGATAGAAAGAAAGATTCAGAACACAAAATACCAACAGGGTATGCAACTGTACGTGATATACATAGTAAGGCATTTGAGCACATTTCAGAGTATGATCAAATGTATGTAATCAACAAAAAACGGCCAGAATTCATGACATCCATATATAGCAGATATTGTGATGTAGTGGGTGAATCGGAACAAGTGTGTGCGGATAGGTACACTGTGCGATTACTGACTACCAAACTTTTGAATAGGTTTGAGAATACAGTGTTAGTTAGCAAAGCAAGTAATAAGGAGGGCACGGTCCTACACCCCATTGACATTGACCCCAAACACGCACAGGAGTGTGCAAACCAGTTCGCAAGTTCAGATCTGTTTGCCGTTACTAAAACTGCCTTCAAACTGCGGGCGACCATATTGAAACTGTTACAATCACCGGGTCTCCCATCTCCGTTATCAACGAACATATTTAAAGATGGGCAGACAGAAACACCGGAAATATCGACTCAATTCCTTAGGTGTTTGATAAGTGGATCGGAGAAGTCGCAGGACACAGAGTCCCGCAGCGAACGATACGTTTCATCCATAGCACAGGATTTGATATATGTAACAACACGTGGTAACGTGAAACCAGCCAAGCATTTATGTGTAGGACTTGGCTTGAAAAGCATGACGGGCAGCAAAAAGGTGATTGAAGTGCTTAACCATTTTGGCCACAGTGTTGGATACAGTAAGGTTGAGGAATTAGAGACGGAATTGGCAACCGACGTTGCAAATAAAAAGGTAATATTACCGGATGGATTAGACGCACAACCAGGACTTGCTACTGGCACGGCCTGGGACAACTATGACGAACTAACAGAGAGAGTCTGGGGCGGGTACACTGCACGATACATTCGGTATTTGTTACCAGAACGAAAGTAGTATGCATGCAACTCAGCCGTTCGACACTGGAGAATCAAACACTGATGATCATGCATCGTCAGAGCAGTCCGATATTCAGAGATATTTTCAGAGAGGGATATACTCTGGATGATGTCAACTGCTTTATTACAGAACGTCCCTATGTGGGTTGGTTGGAATTCAAATGTTACAACTGATTTACTTCCATCACAATCGATTGCGTATTTAGAAAACATATGTCTGCCTCCGACACGCCTGGATGTTGTGATTGAAACAATGAAAAGATCACAGAAGGTAGCCGAAGAATGTGGTGACAGTTGCGCTGTAGTGACATACGACTTGGCAGTAGCAAAGCTGGCATTACAGATACAGTCAGAGGAATCACCAAAATATGATAACTTATTTGTGTGTCTCGGTGCTTTCCATATATGCATGGCGTATTTTGCTGCCATTGGACACATTTTGGAAGAATCGGGTGGTCCACAAGTTCTTGTAGAAATCGGTGTTTGTATCGGGTAGACACTTCAATCGGTGCAAAAGGTTACATCCTATGTTGGCAAATGCAATGCGTATTCTTCATTTTCGCAGTTTTCTGAAAGCAAATGGCCCCTTACCAGTGAAGTTCATTGAGCAGCTTACTGAACTCAACAACAATCCGTCCCGTACCGCTCTGGAGTCATTCGAGTTGTCTGATGAATTCGTTGAAGTCATGTCGTGCTACAGTGGATTCACACAGTGCACTCGGCGTGGGGATCATGGCGTGAACGCGAAGTTCTGGTTGATATACATAGAACTTGTAGAGTTGTACCTCCTGTTCAGTAGGGCTGTCTGAACAAATGACCTGGACTTGTACATTCACTGCTTGGGTGAAATGTGTCCCGTGTTCTTCATGACAAACAGGCCAAATTACTCGCGTTATGGATTGCGGTTCTACATGAATCTACTAAATGTAGACAACACCCACCCTGGTGTAAGAGAGTGTTTGGCCGCTGGTGCACTATCTGTTAGGCGGACTCGTAAACCTTTCACAAGACTGGCTGTTGACCAGACTTTGGAATGCACCGAGAACGCCGATGCTGCTTCTAGAAAAGGCGGTATTGTAGCATTCACAAACTCAGAGGAAGCACGGCGCCGATGGACTGTAGCCCACACAGCAAAAAGTGAGATTGTAGGGCTTCTCATGGAAATAGCAGGCCTAAAGCATAAGGAGGACTGCACCCGTGAACTGAGACCAAGTCGAATAAAACAGGACAACGACAACTTGCAGAAAGTAATAGGGCATATAGAAGATACATTGAACCCATTCAATGTCGAGAAGCAAGACCAGCTAGTGTGTCTGACGACAGGAAGGTCTGTATCACAGGAAGTGACTAACGACATGCTGACCTGCATCGAAAAGGGAAAGCAGTGGTGTGGAGAATTCACAAAAGAATGCTTTGAAGATGGAAAGCGATTTGAGAAACCTATCAAACGTCGCAAAATTCTTAATTTTGCTTCATCAGCGGTGAAAACGCGGCTAACTGTTAAAGATAGGAAGGTCAAAGAGCTAACAGGTACACGGGATTTGTTTGGACGTCTTCTCTACCTCTCTGTAACTCATGATCTGGATTTGTCACTGGTACTCTCATATCCACTGACCCCAATCCCTTTATCGCTGGGCCATGTAGACGGAGTCAAGCACACAACTGAAAAATCAAAGTTGATGCACGAACTGGAGAGCAGATTGGAATCACCCCATCCAACATCGGTTGATTGTGCAGTGTTTGATGCCATGTTTGTGGTACAGAGTCTGGGTGTCATTCCTGCAACATACGGTGGAATTGCCCACCTTATCTTATCAAGAATATTGATAGCAGACAGAGTAGATTTTGTATGTGACACGTATACGGATACCCCGACCATCAAGGATGTAGAACGTGCTGACCGTGGTGCGCCTGCTTCCAGTATTGAGTATGTTATTACGGGATCAGAGCAAAACATACCAAAAGAATTCAATACGTTGCTAAAATATTCGAACTACAAGAAAGCATTGCTGGATTTCCTTGCAGAAGAGTGGAAACAGCCAACTTATGCACCCATAATTGGACAGCGCGAACTTTATGTTGGATTGGGTGATCATGCATGGCTATACACGTGTGAAAGCGGCATTGTTACAAGACAGCCTGTCTCTGTATTGAGATGTTCCCATTACGAGGCTGACACCAGAGTAGTATGGCACATTAAACACATATCGGAGACAAATACTGACGCCCAATCGAATGTCGTTGTGCGATGTGATGACACAGACATACTGGAGACACTGCTCGTGCACGTAGCAAATATGCCTGTCCATATTTGGATGGATGTCGGGAAAAGTGGTAACAATACGCGTCGTTACATTGATGTGACATTACTAGCAAGTCATCTAGGTTCAGACATGACACGAGCCCTACCGGGATTCCATGCATTTACTGGATGCGATTACACCGCCGCTTTTTTCAGAAAGGGAAAGGTAAGACCTCTATCAATCATGGAAAAGGGTGATTTTGTCACAAGCTTTGGAATGCTCGGGGAATCAGAAACGTTACCTTCTACAGTCATTGTGCAACTGGAATCGTTTACTTGCACAGTGTATGGAAACTCGCGACTGAATTCCACTAACGAGGCAAGGTATTCTCTGTTCTGTGACAAATTATCTCCAAAATGTCATGCGCAACCGATGGACAAAATAAAGAAGGTTGAACCGAGTATGCTTCCACCTTCAAAGCCAGCATTGATGCAGAAAATTAAAAGGGCAAACTTGGTAGCTTAGATGTGGAAGGGGGCAAATAAAGAAACGCCATGTACTTGGAAACCAGAAAACAACGGTTGGAAACTTACCAACAGAAAGTATGAACTGTTCTGGTATGACTCAAATCAAATGCCAAATACAGTTTGCTCACATATTGACGAGGACGTATTAGCCGAGGAAGACGACACAGTACAAGACTACTGTTCGTCGTCAGATGAATCTGACAGTAGCGAATAAGCTATGCAGGCAATACAAAAGACCCACACAACAACACACTCACTATACAACCAACACAACGACGGTGCCAGCAGTCAAATGCAACACATAATAGCAACGCTTCTATGCAATGATGTACGACTGCAATGGTACAGCTTGGAACAGTCATTGAGGTGAATATCACTGGGGCTGTAAAACCTAGTTAGTGTGGCGCCGCCATGTCAAAGAGCAGCACAAGATAAAAATGGTACATATATAAAGTTATGTATGTCATTTAGAAACTGGCGATATTCTGTACCATTGTATAGTTGATTGGATTATCAAATGAATAACATACATTGACATAAATAGTCATTTTTAGTTTATCACATATGCTCGTACTAGACGAAAAACGAGATCCAAACTAAACCCATTCCTAAGAAATGGCGGCCATCTTGAAATATAACAGCATTTATTTAAATATCGTATTTTATTGTAGAATGTATCAACACACAGACGGGCACTCATACAATCTAAATCGAATCATGTTACTGTCTGTATATTTCGAAACAAATAGTACTGGCAGACATGTTTTACGTATATGAATTGCACGCGTATTTGCACTACACTCTATTACCAGGAGTTATACGACATAATTTCTTTAAATGATTCACACTAAACACACCACATTCACTATTACTAACTAGTAGACACGATGTATCAACTTTAAATCGCAGAATATGTCTTTATTATACTAAACATGATAACCTAATGCCAATTTTTGATGGAAACACACTTTTTATGGCGGCCATTTTGAATTTGGTCGCCATTTTGTTTTATTATTGTTATTATCACTTGAATAAATATAACAATAATGTATGGCGCACTAATGTGTGAATAAATAAATAAAACAAAGGAACATTTGGTCATGTGTTACTAGGTTTGTTTGTATCTCGGTTTTCATCATTTCGGCGAGAACTCGCGAGATAAAACGAGATCTACAGAAAAATTGCACAGGTTTGTGCACTTAAGACGCGCATTTTTGGAAAACTAGAGAAAATTTCCTATAAGAAGCAACCCTCAGACCTTTTGGAACACGAAAACAGTCAAATAAAAGTCTCTGGGCTCCCGGACCATTTATGTCACCAAGCTGACGGTTAAGGTCACCCGGATGGTGGACAGCCATCAATGTGAGAAAGCTATTGATGAAGTTTGGTAATGATCCGACTAATGGATCAAGAGATATGGGACATTTGTTGATATGGACACCGACGACAACGCAGGAATTGTGATCGCTATGTCTCACTTTCCACTATCCACCAACAGTGCAGACCCTGAGGAGACGGCTGGTTACAATCTACATAGTTGGCAAGCATAAAAATAACATTGGGAAATTGGTCTGTAACATTGAAAGGGTTAAATGAAATGTGCTGTAGATGGAGTGTAGGACATAATCCCCCCGGACAAAATCCCCCCCCCCCGTGCTTTTTGACACAGGCGGACAAAATCCCCCCGGACAAAATCCCCCCCGCTCAGAGATAAGCAGGGTAGGACAAAATCCCCCCGCTCAGATGCAGGGTAGGACAAAATCCCCCCCCGCTCAGATGCAGGCTAGGACAAAACTCCCCCCGCTCAGATGCAGGGTAGGACAAAATCCCCCCCCGGTCATATACAATATTCCTAGCTATAATATTGTCAATTTTATATAACTTGATTGAGCTCTCAAGTATACGTAGCGAAGATGTACGAGAGAGCCAAACCATGTAGTTATTGGTATATACATATGTTAATTACCACCTCAAATGCGTGATAACGGCTTGAGTGAGATATCTCATAATTATCAACTCATTATTAACAAATATTCATAAATAATTAAATTAGCCTGACTAACATGACGTGTGAAAGAGCATCAAAGAAACCAATTTGAAAACCAAACATACTTTAATTAGCTTGAATAACATGATTAAAGTGATCAGAGAAACCAGTTTGAAAAATAATTAAGTGATCATAATATCATAATACCATCATCAATTATTCAAGAAACCAAAGATGCTAAGAATTATTAACAAAATTAAATGTTCTATGTAACTGGTTGTGGGGGGGATTTTGTCCTACCCTGCATCTGAGCGGGGGGGATTTTGTCCGCCTGTGTCAAAAAGCACGGGGGGGATTTTGTCCGGCTCCCTGTAGATGACATTAACCCTTAGACCACTACACACAACAATTGTCGTCTGCTGTTGCTTTTATATCTTGCCTTATTTCTCAATAAAAACATGGTTTGACAGCACTTCAGAATCATTTCCAATGGAAATGATTCTGAAGTGCTGTCAAAGCATGTTGTAAATTATTCTAAACTGCCGTCAAAGCATGTTTTTTATGATAAAAATAGAAAATAAACAGCAGACAACAACAAATTAAGATAGCGGTGTAAGGGTTAATGATATTGTGTACCTCTCCGGTGTGCGACTCCCGTCTGTTGCCTGTGAGTACTGTCTGGAACATGACGTGACACCTGTCAATCTTCTACCTGCCAGGAAACAAACACATGCTCCCCTGTGTACATTTGTGGCACAAACTCATTTAAACCACAGGTGCCAAGAGGCAATGGCAGGCTTGCCGCTACAGCCACAGGGATTCAGCTGGCTTCGGTTTCCTGTGGTACAGCTATACAAACTACAGCTATCACATGAGTGTTTGTTTGTTTGTTGGGGTTTAACAGCCTATCGACAGCTAAGGTTATTTAAGGTCGTGTCAATCGGTTTAGTACTAAATCCCATATATTACCTGTACAAGTACATGTTTGAGTACATGTACAAATGGGGGGGAAATCCTAATATCAGAACTGAATATTTACAATAAAAAAACTATATATTCAGCCCTGAAATCAGAATAATCCTGATCTGATGCCAGGTCCTCGCCACACCAGAATCACTTGGCCCCTCCCAAAAGCAGTAGGATCAGAAATAATCTTACTACTTTTATAATGGGCAATAACCCAATTCAACTCCCAGGTATCAAAAGAGCCAAAGATAAAAACATACCCGAGGGCCATTTAAACCAGGCAAATTGTGATTCCAATAAGGAGGAACCCCTACCGTTAATTCACGCCGTCACTTTCTCCCGACCAACCACCCACTTGATACAGCTATCACAGGAGTGATCATAATACCTGTGACACATGAACAGATTTAACCCTTCCTACGCTGTTGACGGAAATTGCCGTCTGCTGTTTTTCATTTTTGCTTTAATTCTTAACAAAAACCTGGTTTTGACAGCACATGAGAATCATCTCATGTGCTGTCAAAACCAGGTTTTTGTAGAGAAAAATTTAATATAAAATATTTCCAGCAGACGACAACATTTAATTCAGCGTAGTAAGGGTTAATGTCAGAAAGAGCTTGAAAGGTCGGAATAGAAATTTCATGTCCATGTTTTAACTTTGACCTCTAAATGTGACCTTGATTACCTTAAAATAGGTATGTGGCCATTGAATGGGACACATCATTTCATATGAAAAACACTTGTGCGTGCCACATCATTTGAAAATCCATTCTTAGGTTTAAGAACGACACCTGAATCAAAATTTCATGCCCATTTTTTACCTATGACATCAAAGTGCGACCTTCACCTGGGATCTGGGTATGTGTGTACTAAATGCAAAACATCGTTTCATCATAGAAAATCACTGAAAATCCATTCATTGGTTTAGCAGATGTACAGCGGAAATGAAATGAAACCTCATGAGTATTGTGGACTTTGAGCGGAAACAAAATTTCAAACAGAACGACCGACAGACAATCCGACTCCTATAGATATACCCACCTAAATTTTGCATTTGGGGATATAACTAGAGCAACAGCGTTTCAGCTTACTTCGGATTTCTGTGGTACAGTGAACATCTCCAAACCGGGTCCCCAGGGTGTCCGGTTTAGAGCGGTTTCACTGTAAATCAGGCATTTGATCGTTCTCAGCCATAGTGGTGTGCTATGCGAACATGGACAGACATTATCACCCGAGATGTTACCAAGAAACTCACATAAAGTGCTGTCAAAACATGTTTTTATTGATAAATAAGGCAAGATATAAAAGCAACAGCAGACGACAATTGTTGTGAGTAGCGGTCTAATGGTTAATATGATGAATCTGGGTCATAAGAGTACATTCTTATGACCCAGGATGAAAGAAAGCCAAAACTTGCATGTTTTCACAAGGGTAGAATAATTTGGCTGTCTTCTAGTCACCTTGAAAATACATATTTGTAATGCAACGCATGTATATGTTGTAAACAAAGACTTCGCCCAAGACACTTGTCTTTAGTGTATACTTTCTACAATATACCAACTCATGTTTTGTTTTAGAAATTTGTAAAGATTAAATTACTGAATAAGCAGAATTACTTCCCTTGAATGAAAGGTGACAAGCCAAATTGATCTACCTATCACAAGCAAGTGACTCCTTACTTCTCTCATGGACTAGAAGATTCGGCTACCAGATGAAATGAGGGTTTGTTTGTCCTCTTCAAACAACCCCATCTGACACACAGGCGATCGTCATGTTGATAGGATAGTGTATTATACATGTACATATAGAAAAAAATGTAAAATGTATTCATTCTATTGTCAATGTATATGAGCCGCGCCGTGCGAAAACCGGGCTTAATGACACAATTTTCAGTTTTTACTTTTTCGCGTTTTTTTAAAGCCATATGCCGCAAAAATTACAAATTACTTTCATATCATGATAATGTGGTGTTATTTTAATTACTACAGACCAACATAGATAGAAAGAAGAGATAAAAAGATCACGTAAAAACTTTCAATTTATTTTTCTTTTCATTTCAATATGAAATACATTTCAGACACACCGATTGGCATTCAGGGATGAACTATATTCCCAAGGGGCGCTTGTCCCCGAATCCCGAATCCTCACCCTTCGTCGCCGGATCATATGATTGTGCCCACACGTAATTTTCACGTTAATTGTTTTCTATTCCAATATTATATCATAAGGATGTGTACGGAATTGCTGCAAATGGAGTTGTTGTTTGTAGACAGTGCACGTGTACTTCTGCAGTAGGCGGCTTATAACATTAACTTTGTGACAAAACACGACATCGGGCAGATTTGGTAGCGTGATACCTTATAATTGTTGCCAGGTGTCTTTCTTGAGGATCGCATTACCATCGCCTGATTCAGAGATACATTATTATGCAATCAAGTGACAAGCTGATGATTTGATACTACAAATCGTGCGAAAAGCAAGTTTATGACCATCAAATTTCCAATTAATTTCAGGACTTTTCGAAAACTCCACCGACCTCACTGTGTGTTTTGTGCATTATGTATTGCTTATACACAAACAATGAAGGAGCTGCATTGAAATCACTGATTCTGAATCTATTAGAGAGATTTTGATGCATTTGTTTTGCCAAATTCAATACAAACCCCGGATATATATGTCATTATATAGCTGCGTGTCTACCTCCGTTTATGATAAAATGAGTGGCATTAAATGACATATCATTCGCTAAGTACTGGCTATAATTGTTCAAAAGTCTGAATTTACCAAGATATTAGATGGTAATATCGTTGACATACACTAGGGTGTTCATATTTAAGATTATTTAGGGATCAAAGTGCAGTGTAAGTGAAGACTTCGCTGATATGTAGCCAGTTAAATTATGCGTTCACCATTTTGAATTCATGAGAACAACCGACGAAAAAGAGTGACAATGTCAATGAACGACAGTTAGGCGACAATGTACAGCGGCTCAAGCATTTGTAAGTCATTGATGCTGCGAGGAACTTGTGCAAGTATCCTTGCTATAATATTTTGTCACGACACCATGGCCATAACGTCAAACATGGATTCATGTTCAGTGACGTCACAAGTGCGTGATGTCACATCATGAATTCATAATATATGTACTGAGGCATCGCGTCTAATATTAGTGAAAGTGTCAATAAGTTTTCCGTTTTCTGTTCACACTTAATGTTAACCGACACCAATAAACGTAAATGGGAGGCCAAAATGTAAACTTTTATGGCGACGTTAGACAATATGAATCATCGTTTTTCCGACGTCGTTCACCGCTTTTCACGACGTTGTCATTAAGCCCGGTTTTCGTATGGCGCGGCCCATATATACATTGATAATAGAATTAATACATTTTAAATTTGTTTCTACATGTCTAAAAAAGTATAAATACACTATCCTATCAACATGCCGATCACCTGTGATCTGACATAGTAGAAGATGTGTGAAGGGTACAAACACGCCCAACGACATCCTTTTCATTCAATACTGGTAGACAAATCTTCTTCATTGTGAGTCAAGAATTCACCTGGTCAGACTGAACAAACTGTATGGGACTACAGCTGTCCCAAGTCAAGTTTAGTCTACATGTACATGGGTGAATCCAATAGATCTGCATCTGAACTGAATGTTTCAATTTCAGAAAACATGACATATCTCTTAACCCTTACACTGCTGAATTAAATTGTGTCGCCTGCTGTGCATTGTTTACCCATTTTGTCTCATAAAAACATGGTTTGACAACACTTTAGAATTTCCAAATGGAAATGATTCTAAAGTGTTATCAAACCGTCTTTTCACTGAGAGAAATGACAAATTTACATTTCCCGCATTCGAAGGGTTAATGTTCATAAGGCACATTATGAAGTCTGTGGACAATGCATCCACTACACCAACCAAGACTGACCAGTAGCCTATTTCACCAACATTACAAAGTATACTTATCTAATAAAGTATACTTCGAGGGAGAAATATTTAATTTAAGGAAAAAATTATTACTTTTTATTACACTGAATTTATTACATTATCACAGCCAATATTTGGCTGTGATAATGTAATAAATTCAGTATAATATAATAATTCTGCATACTTTTAATCATCACATATATGTGAAGTCGTTAGTTCTATATGACATAAAGCATTTCGGGAAAAATAAATGATTACTCACTCAAAGTATACTTTGCTAGATAAGTACTTTGCAATTTTGATGAAATCGCCTACAAGTCCACCATTGTTTCTCCATTCAGTTATCACTGCTTTCTGTTCAGTTTTAGAACTCCTTCTGATGCTTTTAGTGTGCTCAGTGTAGACCCAAATCATTGTGTGCTGACAAGTGACTGCACTGTTCATATTTCAGTTATTAAAAGTGAACGAGTTTAACACCCCAGCAACAACTAGACAGCAGGTCCGTATACCCACGGTGCTAGTGCTTTGAATATAAATTACATATGAAATAAAACAGAAATTCCTGAAAATTAGTCTTTTGTTTCTTACTTCCATATGTGATTCACATATTTAAAACAAACAAGAAATGCGTCTGTCGAACGCGGATGCCACCTGCAGCATATTTGAGAAACTGTGACAAAGTGGTTAACCGAAAAGTGTGACAGACGGACAGACGGTCCAAACACTATATGCCACCCGTTTCTTCGAAACCCGGTGGCATAAAAAGAGTTGAATGCACAGCACAAAACTGGCTGGAACCTTCCTAGAGGATGTGACGTGCATACATTGTCATCTTGCATATGTTCCCATATAGGCGAGGCAATTTCATAGAAGAGTTTTTGACGTACTATGGTGGACTATACGTGTGCCAAATGTGTTCAGGGTAACAAAACTTGAAAAGGAAACGTGTCAACAGTGGAAAATATCTTGAAAACTGGAACAAATCAAGTGATGTACATTTTAATTATTTTTCTCAACTGAAACATATAAATTAAATTGTTTGTAATCATAAAAAAATGTGTGCTTTATAATACCACATCAGAACACTCATTGTATAACAAGCAGCAGCCCACCATAGGTTTCTTTAGCTATGTCACTATTTTTAGATATTCTAGGAAACCACAGGTCTGATTTTCAGAGAATTCAGAATGAAAACATAAACGTCATACAACAACATGACACATTGCTTGAAGGGAAAATAGATAAAAATGTTACTAAAAATATATCATTTTAAACTTGCAATAATTTTATGTTTTATTTTATTGTTCACATGATAAAAACGATGTCGGACGATATCTTGCAATGCAGACGCTGATTTGAAAGTTCAAAATATGAAAAAGTATCAATAGTGTCAAAGAGATTACCACTTTATGTGGGTGGGGTATATTGGTAAGTTGTATTTACTTTGTCTTCTTTGTAATAAAATAGTATCATTCAGAACTTTTTTAATTATTTCTTGATTCAGTGCAAAAATGTTGTTCTAGTTACACATTTACATATGTAAACATCCGATAGGTGGCACAGTTGTTTGTTTATGCCGGAAATAGTGTTAACCGCAAATAAATGGAACCCGCGGCTATACGGGAAGCTACTATACTGTCTGTTCCATGTTTTTCTGCAGACGAACTTCTGGCTATTAAACACATTAAATCTAAAAAATATTTAAATGTAAGTACCTTTTCACCAATAACAAAAAAGTCACCCTCCCCAAAATGTTTTGTTTGATAAAATTCCATCAAATATCCATCAAATATTGATTTTATAGCGAAATATCTATTTTCCTATGGGAATTTAACATGGGGGGGGGGAAGAGGTGGAAGCAGTGCGGGAGGAGTCAAAAAGCGAAACAATTTGGAAATCGACTCCGAAACCTGGCTAGATAGCTTGGAAATGATGTAAATAAAGAAAACAAGTTATAATTTGAAAATTGGTCCAGAAATAACAAGAAACGAGGCAAAGCCACGAAGGCCAGGTTTTTTCCAAGCATAGACACTTGGATAACATAATTATACCCACTTTTGTAGGCTAGATGGCCGTGGCCTGCATGTCGCGCCTTGGGCGAGGCATGAACACTAACAAAATAGATATAGTAGATGGAAAAACTTTAACGAAAAAAAAAAATTTAACCGAAAAAAAAAAATTTAACCGGACACACGGACGTACGGACATATGCCAAAATGCCGACGATATCGCGCTTTCTGCAAGCGGGTGCGACAATGATGATAAACACCCATGTGAAGTATCAAGGTAATAGAAGAAGCAGTTGCAGAGATATAGTACACGAAACAACTTTAACAAAAAAATTCAAAGTAATTTGACCTTGACATTGGGCACAGGGGCCGCACGGTTGGGGGTTAGAATGAAAATATGGATGATGATAAACACCCATGTGAAGTTTCAAGGTAATGGGCGAAGCAGTTGCAGAGATATAGTATAAGGAAAAACTTTTAACCAAAAAACTTTAACCAGATTACGTTAAAAAGTTAACGTTGAAAATGGCTAAGTCAATTACGTAGAAATAATAGGTGAAGGTAAAAGAAATGGTCACATGTTGTATAGTTGTATGTGGTATATAGGCACCCCTTGGTTATGAAGCTGTGAAAGTTTGGTGGTCCTAGGTGGTACAGTACCAAAGAAATGGACTTAAACACGAAAACTTAACATTGTAAACGCGAAAACGTAACATTGAAAATGGCTAAGTCGACTGCGCGGAAAAAATGGGTCAAGTTAAAAAATAAGTAACATGTTGGATAGTGATATGTGGTGGGCACCCCTTGATTATGAAGCTGTGAAAGTTTGGTGGTCCTAGGTGGTACAGTACCAAAGAAATGGACGTAAACACGAAAACTTAACATTGTAAACGCGAAAACTTAACATTGAAAATGGCTAAGTCGACTGCGCGGAAAAAATGGGTCAAGTTAAAAAAAAAGTAACATGTTGGATAGTGATATGTGGTGGGCACCCCTTGATTATGAAGCTGTGAAAGTTTGGTGGTCCTAGGTGGTACAGTACCAAAGAAATGGACTTAAACACGAAAACTTAACATTGTAAACGCGAAAACTTAACATTGAAAATGGCTAAGTCGACTGCGCGGAAAAAAAGGGTCAAGTTAAAAAAAAAAAGTAACATGTTGGATAGTGATATGTGGTGGGCACCCCTTGATTATAAAGCTGTGAAAGTTTGGTGGTCCTAGGTGGTACAGTAACAAAGAAATGGACTCAAACACGAAAACTTAACATTGATTGTGGACTCCGCCCGCCGCCCGCCCGCCCGGCATTCGCCAATTAAAAAAACCTGGTTAAAAATTTATTTAAAAAATATCTATTTTTAGCCCCCCATTAAAATTCCCATAGGAAAATAGTTTTTTCGCAATAAAATCTATATTTGATGGAATTTCTTCAAATATTTTTTTTGGGGGAGGGTGACTTTTCTTATTGATGAAAAACTACTTACATTTATATACAAAATCAGAACGGAATATTTACATCGAGAAAAAATATATTCAGCCCTGGAATTATAATAACCCGACCTGGTGCCAGGTCCATAAAACACCAAAGTCACTTGGCACATGCTCCTAAAGTAGGATTATGAATAATTTTAATATTCACATAAGGGGTACATGTATAACCAGATTCAACTCGCACATACAAAATGCCAAAGATGTAGGTGAGGGCCAAACCAGAGGGCCGTTTCACTAAACTTCTTACGACTAAAATGTTCGCAAGCGCAAATTTAGAATCGTCTGCAAATTTCAATTGATGGATTTACATTTATTGAGCATAGGCTGCATATGCAGCCTATGCTTAATAAATGTAAATCCAACAATTATTAACAAGAAAACATTGTTAATGTGAAATTTACAGACTATCATAATTTTGCACTTACGAACATTTTAGTCGTAGGAAGTTTAGTGAAACGGTCCCCAGGTCTCCAGTCGGGAATCCGGTAAGGATCGTTAAATACCAGTGGGATGGAAATACTATGAATTTACATGTATTTCAGTGTAGACTAACATGCCATGTCTCTAAATCATATTTAACTTCTATTTAATTTTTTCATTATCTGACTTTTATCATTTATTATTTGCTTTGCTATAGATAGTAAATCCATAGTGCTATGCATAATTTCAGTGAAACACCCATCATACTATAGATAAGACTAACATGTGATGTCTCTATATCATGTTAACTTCTATTTTTCATTATCTGACTTTCATCATTTATTATTTACTTTGCTATAGAGACTGGCTTCCATCCTGTTGCGTCACATAGCGAAATCGAAAATTTCTCACGAATATGCGCATAATGTTGACACATCGCGAACTGTACGATACCAAAAATAATATAAATACACCAAATTGCAATCATATTTTAAATGTAACACCCGTGACGAAAACAATATACCCATTTTTTCTCTCGAAAAGTGGGTATAACTACACAGAAGAGTCCAAGCCAGTACTTAGGGAAGTTAATAGAATGTCAGTGAATTGTCCAATTATTCACGCTTTCTCTGCTGTTCGATCAGTTCGTTCACCCTCACAAGAATACCGGTCATCATGTCAAACGTATTTAGCGCCTGCTTCATTATCTCTATCTTCTGTCCCCGCGGCATCTTTGGCAGTTTGAAACCAGACACACTGATGCTCATTTCTACATCTTCGCTTTCATTCTTGGTCGTTTTATTCCCCTCGAGTCCCTGTAGTTCCACTTTATAGTGCCCTTCTGAAATCTCAAGACCAGTGCGAAGAGGTTTGAGAAATTTGTCTTCTACTTCAGTGCAATAGTCCCAGAATCCTGTAATGTTAGCATTTGGAGGATCGCGTAGAGTGAGGTATCTGATGAAGTTTAGTACCGATATGATTCTGTCTGAATGCTCCAGTAAGTCTGTAGCAGCACCGTCCTGAAGGCTGCTGATCAGTAAAAACAACTTCTTCAATGGAAGGTTCCTGAAAAATTTGGTGTTGACAGAACCAGCTAAAATTTCATCAATCTGATTTTTCAGAAGCTGAACACAGTAACCATAGGCACCAGAGTGTTTCAATGTTGTGAATACTTTGACAAATATCTGGTACCGAGCTTCAAGGTCGAATAGCTGGGTAAATAACGGCAATAAGGAAACACACATTTGTCGACTTTCCTTCACGGCACAGTGGACCATTATGTCAAAAAGGGCGTCGATAATTCTGAAATATTCCTGTCTGTCCAAGTCACAATATGTTAGCGAGACGTGATCAAGTTTTAAAGCAATAGTCTCCAACAATGCAACACCTTTTCTCTGAACCTGCGATTGCCTTTGTTGCATCAGTTCAAGGATCAGAGGTAAGTTGAACTCGAGCAGACCTTGATGAGACAAAATGCATGGATACTGTGTATAGCCGAGACCTTCACAGTGAACTAGGTAGCTGAGACAAGCGGGTACGAGCATAGACACAGGTTCCTCTTGCCCCGACATATCACCGCCATCATCTTGTGTTCGCATGATTATCTCATTCTTCCTGAGCATATCTTCAATCAATGCATGGAAATTGGGCTGCAACTTCAACAAACACTCAACAACTCTTTCAATGCAGATCCTTGTATTTGACTTGACAACTCTTTCTTCTTTGTTGGTATATGACAGGTCTAAGTACACCAGTGGATGTTCAATTATCTGCAGTAAATATTTCAACAAAGCATCCATCTGTCTCTGGGAGTTTTCGCCCGTGAACGAGGCTCTGTTCCCCATTGAGACCTGATTCACAAATGTTGACAGAAAGTCCAGATACACAGCGACATTGTCATTAATTTTAGCAACGTCTTGGTCTAGGTCATGTGCTCGATTTTCATCCCCTTCTAAATCCAAGTTCTCTGGGAGCTGCAACTGTTTCATGCAATCAGATAAGGTTTCCAAGGTAAGCTCTAAAGAGTACTGACATTTCCTTTCAAGTCTTAGCAGGGTCTTTTTAATAAGTTGTAGGAATGTCTGAAATTTTACCGTTTCACCAAACGAGTCGGCCTGTTCCAACAATGCCAGTAGTAACTCCTTGGGGTTGCCTTTGTTTACTATATAGTTGATACTGCGCTCGCAGACGTCGACAAGCCCCGGGCAGGTGTCCACATTGTCCTGCGTGATGCACTCTCCAATAACCGTCACCAGCTCCCAGTAGCAAGCTTCATCGGAGAAGTTCTCCTCCAAAATAAACTTTTTCAAACCTACAGGATCCTTGTATCGGATACATTCTCTGATTTCCTCCATAGTTTCTTCTGACAGTTAAACTCTCTTAGACTATATAATGTAAAGTATCACACTGTGCGATTTATTATATAAGCAACCCAAATTCACACTGTGTCCAGCGTTATATATCTGAAAGAAAAAGAGAAACAGCTGGCTTTACAATTATGCTTTTTCATCATATTCTTATGTTATAAAAACATGTTTTCACACCAAATTAGAAAAACTAATCCTCATTATATTAATGTCCTTATGTGGGTATTGACAAAAAATCAAGCACGGTAATTTATTGACTGCCTAGAAATGTCATCCATAAGTATCTGGCATGGACTCTTCAATATTAGGCAAACTCGTTCAGAGGCCACTAAGGTGTCACAATTCTCGATGAAACATGTATAATGAGTTAGCCAGGTCACATAGAAGAGGAAACTGAGAGCACAGGTGGAAGACTCGGACCTGTGACTTAAAGTAGAAAATGTGTTCATATAACACAGATGCCCCACATATCGCTTTGATATTAAATATGGCAACATTCTAAGTCCAAGAGGGACAGATAATCCATGACCGGGGGTCGAATAAACAAGAATTCCACTATGGAATCGGTGTCGCGCCTGCCGAGGCATTTGACAGAAACATGATCATGGGCATGTGCTAAAGTAAGCATCACAAAAATCGTTAGAGAACTGCATGCTTAAAACACGAAAAAGGTCAAGGTTGAAGAAATTTTTGACATGTGAAGGTAAAAAGGTCAAGGTCATGTTAAAGGTACATACCCACTCGGTTGGTACAAACTGTTCTTTATAGGAATTAAATAAGTGTATAAGTGTGTCACTATTCCACCAGTTCTAAAAATTATGAGTGCCCGCTATACAGATATAATCATTTAGTAAAATTTGTTTTTTACTGATAGTGACGCGCGGTGGTATCAGGCTATTTTCATATGCAAATGAGGCATGCTATTTTTTAATTATTTATACAAATTAAACGAGTGACCTGAAAAAATAGTATTTTCGACAGATTATAAAGTATGATCATTGTACATCAAAAAATAAATACAGATACTACACGTATATTGTAATGTTCGTTATCATTTTAAGGAAACACGGTTATCGCCCCTGATATCAGTGTGTAAATTTACGTCCGATATCAAATGTATAATAATGAGACTCAATACGTGGGGAAATCGTGAATTAATGTTTATTTTGCCAGGAACTGTCTCAGATGATGTCTCTGATATAAAGAGCGTTTTGTGCCTACTAAGTGGGCATGTAGGAATGTGTTCCAAATGCTCACATATAGTGGTGCAGCAATATACCGGTATATTGCGATATGTCATCCTGACGATACGTATCGCGGTACGGTTTTCGCGTATCGCGATATTTACACCAATTTTTAATATGACAGAAGTCAATATTTGTAATAAACACGCCACAATTAGATGACTAATACATGTAGTGAGTAATCTCGGACGTCCAACATATCTGGAAGTTTTACAGCAAATTCCGTGTGTAAAGTTTGTAGACCGTACTGTTACCTGGGTTCATTTCCCACCCAGTGACCTAAATCTCGCTAATTGCAGGTCTGTCGAACTGTTTACAATACCATTTGTTTTACGACACCAGATTGTTTGACCAAATTTTCATCACATCATTATGCGAATCACTAAAATCATGCCTACCCGCTGTGATAATAAAAGTCACGGGTCGATAGTTTCAATAATCCCCTAGCCAAACATTGCTTCTGGCTACTATAATTGTCAGCTCAAAACACGTGTTATTCTCGTGGCGAAGTTATTTATACAGTACAGCCAATTGCTGGTAAGTAAAGGCAGCACTTAGTGGCATGATCGACAGGTTACTGTTGCGAAAGACGTCGGCAATAGATCTATCAGCGATTGATCATGCACGAGGTAGAGTTAACTCCCTCAGAATACTCTCAACCAGACAAACAAACACATGCAAACACGTGTTTTAACGGGCGCCGGATGCGAGTCGTTTCTGGGTCGGGCTAGTAAAAATTATAAGCTGGGTCGCCCGATGGCGAACAAATTTCGTAGTTGTCTACACACATTTTCGTCAGCTTATGACTCTTTGTGGGATACCATTTCAGAAATAAAAATAGCATCCAATCGATAGCTACGATTGTGGGTGTACCGACTGAAAGCACCACCTGACGAACCGAGTCGTGGCCTACACAGCGGATGCTTCCGCCCATGATTGCAACTTTCTTTTTCGCTGAAAAGTGAGAAAGAATTAAATACGAAATCGATATATTCTAATGCAATCCTTTTATGCCGAAAACAAGTATTGTTTATTACATTACTAACTGTTTATTTCAACCAAATATGACTAACTCTATTGTCAGAAAACATGAAAAAGTCTGTAAATATCACGGACAATTTCGGCGATTTCGTACCTACGTAGTTTCGTCTTTTTGCAACTTTTTCCAATCGATGTTAACGTAACCCGATTTTTATGATAATTCAGTTTGGTATTAAGTAAATATACAAAATTTATGCACATCCAAGTTTATAAACAATATTTATGTACACAGTTAAAGAGGTTCAAATGGGTGGTAATAACATATACTTTTGAGATGAAATAAAGATTTTTTTTTTTCTTCAAATTCTACAATCTATTTTCAAATTCTACAATCTACTACATTTGCTTCCCTAATTTCCTCTCGTCCAGAAATAATCATTAATGTCAACCGTTTCTGGGCAAATTCCTGACCCACACAGTGTTTTGATATCTTCTAATGACAATAATAAACAATAAAGATTGTTCTTTATCTCCTATTTGTTTTTATTATTATTTGTTCATACATGGTATAATATCGCAATACATATTGCAATATGGGTTTGTTGTATCGCAATAATTCGCAATACGCGTTTGACTGTATCGTTGCACCTCTACTCACATATATCAAGTGTCCAAATACTAAAGAAATCTGTTATGTGATATAACCAATATAACCAATATAACCAATATTTATGGCGGTTACTCTTCCCCGGCGAAAACTGAAACTCAGAACACAGCCAACACATTTGTTCCATCGAAAACAGGGCATGAAGTGCCAGATGTTAGTGCGCCATTCTGTGCCTTCTATGACTATGACCACATATCCATACTGCATTATAGCAGATAGAAATGGATTTGCAACTTACTAATTTTCCTAAAAACTGTTCTTGAAAATCTTACACAAATTGACACATTCATTGTTGTTGTTGTACATATGATTCAGGCGCTTATTTTTTTGCCTCACGGCTCGTGTATATTTAACTATTTTTCTGTTTCTGCCGTATACAGGCCTCCTTCAACTGATTGAAGATTTTGCCCGGTTTGATGTAGTATGCGCGTGCGCAGAAGTAGCACGTCACAAGAGAAAGTTTTACTGTTTTTCACTTGGCTAAAATGTTAAAATATGATAAAAACAAGTGCAGTACGTCTTAGTATTGTTGGACTGCCACCCGGACCTTAAATGTGTCCAGGGAGTCAGCATCAGCGATATCTGGTGGTAGGGCATTCCAGTCTCTGACAGTTCTGGGAAAGAAGGACATTTTCTTGGCGTCAATGCGGCTGGTCATTAATTGGAATGCTCGTTGATGATCATGTCGGGTTCGTCGGTTCGGGGCTATTAATCTGCCAGCTTTGCTTATTGCTACGAGTTCCCGGTCAATCCTGTACATCATGCAGAGTCTCTTGTCCCGCCTTCTGTCCTTGACAGACCTCCACTTGAGTTTGGTCAGCATGTCTGTTACACTTGAGGTATTGTGCTGTCTGTTTGAAACATATCTGGCGGCCCTTCGTTGTACCATTTCCAGTTTGTTGGTGTTGGTTTCTGTGTACGGGTCCCAGACTGGACTGGCATACTCTAATAGAGGTCTGACAAGCGTGAAATACGCCTGTTCTTTGATCGAATTGGATACGATTTTCAGGTTTCGCTTTAGGAATCCAAGCGTTCTGTTGGCTTTGGTACAGATGTTGGCAATATGAATATCCCAGCGCAGGCTACCAGTTATAGTGAGACCCAGGTATTTTGCGGAGGTAACAGGTTCGAGGGTGTGGCCGTGGAGTGTGTAGTTGCTCTGAATTGGCTGCCTTTTGTTGGTAACAGTCAGAACATTACATTTTTTAGGATGAAATTTCATTTTCCACCTGGTTTCCCAGTCTGCCAATTTGTTCAGGTCCTCTTGTAGTAACTGGGCATCTTCACTGGCTGTAATGGTCATATAGTCAATAGTGTCATCTGCAAACAGTCGGGCGATGGATTTCAGACCTTCTGCCAGGTCATTTATGAAGTAGAGGAAGAGTCCTGGGCCTAGCACAGATCCTTGCGGTACACCGGACTCTACATTTACGCTGTCTGAGTGCTCCCCGTCGAGGACGACTGTCTGCTTCCTGTCTGATAGCCAGCTATGAATCCATTTGTTGATACTACCTTGTATACCATATCGATGGAGCTTATGGATTAAAAGGCTGTGGCTAACTTTGTCGAAGGCTTTTGCAAAGTCCATGACGAGGACATCAGTCTGCTTTCCGTCCTGTAGATTGAATGATAGGTCGTCAACAAATTATATCAGTTGTGTTTCGCAGGACCTTCTTTTCCGGAAGCCGTGTTGCAATGGGTAGAGGATTTCACGTCTTTCACCGTGATTCATGATCGTACTGGCTATGATGTGTTCCATTAGCTTGCAGCATACACTAGTTAGTGAGATGGGTCTGTAATTCTCAGCCATGTATTTGGGTCCCTTCTTGTATACAGGGGTGACGTTCGCGATACGCCAGTCATCTGGAACAATACTGGTCATCAGCGACTTCAGGTATATACATTGGAGGATGGGTGCAATTTCCAGGGCCAGCTCTTTTAATACCCGAGGTGTCAGATTATCTGGGCCCGGGGCTTTATGTGGCTTGAGAGCTTTCAATAGCTTAATGATGCCGTTTAGTGTAATGTCAATGTTGTTAATTATTGGAAAGTTTTGGTCATTTGGTAGCATGATGTTCGCTTTGTCAAACTCATCCTTGGTCACTGTAACATTACTTGAGAAAGCAGTTATCACTACGCTTGTGCTTTATGTATGTCCAGAATTTTTTCATGCCAGTGTATCCATGTTCGTCCTCCTTGGGCGTGACTATGTCTTCTACATATCTCCAGTACGATTGTCGGGTGAGCTTCTGTATACGACGTTTCAGTTCCAAGTACTGCTGTATGTGTAATGGGTCACCTGTTTTCTTTTTTGCGTTTGTACAGCTTGCCTTGCCTTTTTAGAAGGCGTTTCAGTTCTGGGCCAATCCATGGATATCCATTTTTGTTTCGGGTTAGTTTGTGCGGAATATTGTTTTTTACACTATTTTGTAGTTTATCTCTGAATTTTTCCCACATTTCATTGACATTTTGAGTTCCAGAGTCATACATATTTCTGATGTCATTTTCGAGAGAGTTCATGTCACTTCTTAGGCTGTCCCAGTTGGCTCGTCGGTAGAGCGGTATGGAGCGTGGTTTCTGTCGGTAGGTGATTGGTCGCATGTCCATTTCTGTAAATACAATATCGTGATCCGACAATCCAGGTATAATGTCTACTCGGATGACCTTATTTGGGCAGTTCGTTATGACGAGGTCAAGTGTGTTGGACTTCCTGGTTGGCTCCTGTACTATCTGTACTAGGCTATGGTTATCAAGGATCTCTGATAGTCGCATATGTAATGAGGCGTATGCGGTGTTCGCTTTTAGCACATTACTTTTCCAGTTCCAACCTGGGAAGTTGAAGTCTCCAGCAATAATAATTGATGCATTCTGTATGCTACAGACCCTTGCCACCGACTGTTCAAAGTTTTGGAGGCTGGATTCATCAGACACATTATATCGGTAATATGAGCATAAGTACAGTGTTCTACTTCCGACAAGTCTGACTTTGGCCCAGGATATTTCGCAATTGGTGTCAAGTTCTGGCACATCTTCGCTGTTGAACTCTGTCTTGATGGCGATCAGAACACCACCTCCTCCGGATTTGGTCCTGTCTTTTCTATGTACCGTGTATCCAGCTGGGAATATTTCAGAGTTTTTAATGTTTGAGTCAAGCCATGTTTCTGTGCCAAAGACAATGTCTGGGTTAACACTATCAATACTGTTGGAAAGCCTACATTGCTTCATTTTTATAGATTGGAAGTTTATGTTCAAGATCCGGAGCGGAAATTTCTGTTTGATTGACCGTGTCTGGCATTTGGTCGGGTTGGATGTGTGCACAGGTCTTCAATATCTTCGGGTAGGGTCCGGGCTATCTATAGATATGTCTGGGATTGAGGCAAGTAAACTTTGGTGTGATATTTCATAGCTATACAGATCATGTACAGTATCACTGTAGTTTGGACTGCAACATATGATGCAATGCCAACTAGCGTCTAGCCTTGAGTCACTTAATAGGTCATAAGTTCCACTGTGGATGCTTTGGCACTCGGCATGGTACCACTGGTCGCATGTCTCACATATTACACCTTTATGATCCAAGTTTACAGGTTCATCACATGTCCCACATAGGTACACTCGTTCACCATTTTCATGATTTACACTTGGACCAGGGTTGAGCTGTATGTCATTTGATTGTGCAAGCAATATTGCGGTTAAGTATGCCAGTAGCCTGTTGGATTTGTGTGAGTGGTGGGTCATGACGGTGTATGATTTCAGGATACATGTCAATATATAGTGGTCACTGATTTGAATAACAGGACTTTTGGATGTGAAGACGGTGCTAGTATCGGCAGATGGTCTACTGTGGAATGTCACATCCGCTGGTATGGTGGTGTGGAATGACACAAGTACGAACAACACAGATACACTGATCATGATGGACAGTTTACAGTTTGGACATCACAAACACATATGACGAGACGATACGGTCACGACACAGTCTTAATGTCACTTTCGCCTTTACTCATCATCCACAACTACTCGCGAATCAGTCACTGGTCTGCTATGTGCAGAAATTTTCATTGTTTATGCTATCGGATATGGGGGCAGCCATCTTGGAAAGTTGCATTGCATCATGGGTAAATATTTCTGACTGGAAGAAAAACTATTCTTTTAGTTTTCTAAACTAAGTTTGTTAATATCTAAAGTCAATATTGTGATTTGGAAATAGTTTTGTTGATTTAAAGGCTAAGGTTTCATTATAAATGTGTTTAGATTTCGAGAAATTAATTAAATTATCAGCTGGTAATTTCAGAAACGTCCGATCCTCTGCGCATGCGCCTGCCACATAGTACTACCGTTCAACGATGCAAATAGTGTGGGTTCATAGCTGAAAAATTGATCACTTCCGGATACAAGCATGAAATTTGGTGGAGTTGTAGAGAACAACAAACTTTATTTATTCAGAAGGGGAGCCATCGCAGATTTTACCCAGGTTGGCTAAAAATACAAGATGGCCGCCAAAAATTTACATTTTTCACCATATCTCAGTATTTGCCCATGTAAACCACATTTAATAACTTTTATAAATATGGAATATAGTGTATGGACGCAGAAATGTACTATAATCATCTGACAAAGCTAATTTGGTAATTGCCTCATGTGCATAAAACCAAGATGGCCGCCAAATATCAGTATTTTTCATTTTGTATCTGTATTTGTCATCAAATAATAATTTAAATGATTTAAAAATCCAGAATTGAGTGTGGAGACACAAGAAGGTATTTGCACAACTTCAGCTATCAAATTGGATTAATCGTTCATTTGCATAAATCCAAAATGGCCGCCAAGTAGCAAGTGTTTTGTTCTTTATATACCAGTATTTGCCTATAGATGATGTAATTATGTATTTTAATAAATACCTAATGTAGTGTTTGGACACAATCATGCATTCAGATAATTTTAATCACCAAACAAATAATTGTATTGTTTTGGTAAATCCAAGATGGCCGCCAAATACCACTATCCAGCTGTATATTATAATTTGATCACATATGATACATCATATCAGCTGCATGTATCCAATTAGTTCTCGCTCCAATTTATAACAATATAGATAAGTTTCATCTTGGACACCCAAGTACAAGTAGTCAATGGTCTAAACTTTAAAACTGTGCATTTAACGTCATGTTCAGACTGCATGAATATATTATGCAACCAGTCTACCTGCCTTGACAATTCACCAGTAACCATTGGAAATACTTCTAGGGTAAGGTAAGCACAACAGAGCCGTCTCATTCTGCCGAATCACAGTTTCCTCCACACACACATAACGCAGTGCATATTAAGCCCGCCTTGCAGCGTCCTCTGCAGCCCTTCTTGCATGAGCAGTGAACATTCTTGCATGAGCATAGTATGATGCTGTTGCATCCGTCAATGTGGTTCATAGAGACTTCCAGCCTGTTGAACTCTTCTTCCAACCCCAGTTGCCCGGATCGGGAAGTTCTGGCATGGCCACTAGTGGTTGCCCCCAGCAGTGAACAGCCTGGTAGATAGCCCGTCTTGTGTGCTGCGTAAGTGCAGCCTGTGTTGGCGGAATGTTCTCCAGAGCTCGAGAACCCTTGGAAAACAGCTGTTGTCTTGCGGCATTGACCTTTTCTGCCTCAGATGCCCAGTCGTACATTATAAATACAAATCGCTCAACTAAACACATACACTGGTCTGGGATGCGGTCCTGTGGTGGATTGTTGGACAAGTGGGCTAAGGCGTCTGTCATTTCCGGAAGTACATTACAGGTATCCCATGCTGATTTTGTCCCTTTTACAGCAAATGCTGACACTGTGTCGCACCCAGTAAATGCGTGGAACAATGGCAAAGCTAGCGATCTTCTTGGGCATAATGCATTACAAATATCGTGCTTTGGTAGATACCTGAAATATTTGGCTGTTCCAAAAGCTACCCAGAGCTCCGACAATTCTGGCATAAGTTTTCTCGCAGTTGCCACCGACAGAATCACAATATCTGTATCCACTGTTCGCACACTGATCTTCTTGTAGCCCTGTCCGACCTGATCAGCCACGTGAAGCATTATCCGTAAGTCAGCCTCCTCGTGGGAACATGGTGCTAACCCAGATGTATCTTCCCGGTCTGATTAGCAGAGAATATTTTGTCTACTTGTGCTATACAGTTCTTTGCCATCCACTGGATTTTCCATGAGACTTTGTCCTAAATAGTTGAATAACTCCGTCTTATTGTCATCCACGCGTAGAAAGCTTTGCCAATTTCCAGGCAATTTTGCCTTTGGTTCAACACGCTTTCTTACTCCTGTGCCTCTGTTGTCTCTTGTTCCTTGCTTCAAACTGTCAGAAAGGTACACATCCCATACTATGTCAAGCCGTCAAGCCGTTCAATATCGTGTAATTGCGCATGTATGTAGGGCACAAATACTTGATCAGCATATTCCTTGAATGTTCTAGCAACACCCGGTTGTAGCATGTGACCGATGTCACCAAACTGTCAAGACACTGGAAAATATCTGCCTTCTTGTCTGCACGGAGTTTTCCTGCCTGAGATAATGATGGTGGGCTTCCCTGATTCTCATGCTTGAAAAAGTCTTCTAAATTGCGATCCCTAGACTGGCAAGCGATATAGAGACGTGAGAAGAGAACACAGTCACTCTTGAGATCAGCAACCTTGGTGCACAGAACACAGTATTCTAAATACAATTTCAAATTCATAGAACAGTCAGAAATCTACTCTAATGGTGCAGCAGGACAGGTTAATTATGTGTACAAAATTGAGTTTTGTAACACTAAAAATCACAAAATTCAATTCTGTGTCACAAAATTCAATTCTGTGTCACAAAATTCAATTCTGTCAATTCTGTGTCACAAAATTCAATTCTGTGTCACAAAATTCAATTCTGCATACGTTCGTATACAAAATTCATTTTTGTTATAAAGGATTCAATTTTGTAAGACAGAATTGAGTTTTGTGAAGAAAATTCAGTTTTGTGGGACAGAATTCATTTTTGTCCACAAAAATTAGTTTGCGTAGGATAGTCTATGTCATCTCTACGTTGATTGGTTGAGATCGGTCTTAGTCCATTTTACTAGATGGTGGAGTACATTTGCAGGTTTAAATATTTCAATGCGAAAATATAACCCAATATATCAATATTATACTTCTTTATGGACAGTTATTTTGGTTATATTATGATTACAAATGAGTGGTCACACCATATAAGCATATATACCTTGAAGGAGAAATAAGAAAAATATTCAGAATTTTCCCTCAATTATGTAAACAGGGTCAAACATAAAGTAGCCGGGACATAGCTAGACCTGAGAGCATGCCCTATATAGAGAATACCAGGCTAGTGTATTTTGATATCAAGTTTATCAGGCAAGGCTAGGAAACGCGTAGGAATTCCGAGGCTTGCCGAGGAATTCCTACCGTTTCCGAGCCGAGCCTGATAAACTTGATATTAAAATACACTAGCCTGGTATTCTATTTATCAGGTAACGTTTTATGCTCGAAAATGACATTAGATGACGTCGTATTGTAACAGTAGATCTAACCTTGTGAAACAAATGGTATTGGATCTGTGTCTACTAGTTGCGAAGTTACGTGTTCGCAACTATGTGTCTACATGCATTATTTACAGTATACACCATCTTATTATCCATGGTATCTACACAAATACTACAAATGGTTTCCTCAAATGGCCCAATACACACATTATGTTTATAAACACAGACAGCAGTCAGAACACAGGCCACAGCGCGTGTATTATTGATTTAACTGGGGCAGATGTACCTTGCGATACACACAATACATGACGTCAGTACTCGCGGGAGATCTACATGTACATGAATTATGTGTACAATTATAACGCAAATGAGTTTAAATACGAATGGGTTTGTCAACGTTTGACTGTTTGGAGATAGTTGAAGCAAAATGGCATAATGAGAAATGAATCATCGGCAGAATGAGAAATGAATCATCGACATTGAATGTGTAGATCGGCGACCGTGACCCATTTCTCCAGTGCAGTTTCTGACCAATGGTAGTCCTTCTTACATGCGTGTGCAGAATTGACAGAATTGAATTTTGTGACACAGAATTGAATTTTGTGGCACAAAAGTGAATTTTGTGACACAGAATTGAATTTTGTGCCACAGAATTGAGAATTGAATTTTGTGACACATAATTGAATTCTGTGGCACAAAAGTGAATTTTGTGACACAGAATTGAATTTTGTGGCACAAAAATGAATTTTGTGGCACAAAAATGAATTTTGTTGACAAAATTGAGCCATGTCCCACTTGGCGCCCCGTACAACTTGCAATACAAAATATTCTACATGTTGTTCAAGTCAAAACATCGCACCTGTGGCGAGGCAATCCTCACAGCATCAGGCAAGATGAAACACAATAGGCAAAAACGTAATCCACATATAATACAATTCAAGAGGAAATACATGTCATGGTTTACATTAATCAACTTGCAATAGAAAATATTCTACATGTTGTTCAAGTCAAAACATCGCACCTGTGGCGAGGCAATCCTCACAGCATCAGGCAAGATGAAACACAATAGGCAAAAACGTAATCCACATATAATACAATTCAAGAGGAAACACATGTCATGGTTTACAGTAATCAACTTGCAATACAAAATATCCTACATGTTGTTCAAGTCAAAACATCGCACCTGTGGCGAGGCAATCCTCACAGCATCAGGCAAGATGAAACACAATAGGCAAAAACTTAATCCACATATAATACAATTCAAGAGGCAACATACATCATGGTTTACAGTCTTCAACTTGCAATACAAAATATTCTACATATTGTTAAAGTCAAAACATCGCGCATGTGGCGAGGTAATCCTCACAGCACCAGGCAAGATAAAACACAATAGGCAACAGCTTGATCCACATATAATACAATTCAAGAGGCAAAATATATCATGGTTTACAGCATTCAACTTGCAAAAAAAAAAGTATACATGTTGTTAATGTCAAAACATCGCATCTATGGCGAGGCAATCATCACAGCATCAGGCAAGATGAAACACAATATACAAACGTTCCAGCCACATATAATACAATTCAAGAGGCAAAATACATCATGGTTTACAATATTCAAATTGCGATCCTCACAACATCAGGCCAGTTATGTGAAGTTCTAATTGTGAGAGTAGGTTAAGATAAATTCCAGACTAGTCATACGCGTCATCAGTGTCAAACATGGCATCAAGTAGGCTCTCTGCTTCAGGATCTTCTGTTTCGTCAGTATCAGGTACGTCATCCCGTTCCTCTATTAACAGATCAACCATTTCACTTGGCAGGTGATCTCCTTCTGTCCACTTGCATTCTAACAAGCCATTGTTAACTTCCCATCCATGTTCACCTGGTGGCGGTATGTCTGCATCACGCCGGTCAGCATTGTTCCAAATGAGCGTTTGATAGGTTGTATCTCACTTTCCCAACATTTTGATTTTTGGTCTGTCTAGACTGTCTCACTTTCCCAACATTTGACTTTCACACCTTCGACTTACCTGTGTGTTGTGTATACTGCTGGGCTTAAAGGTGCGTTACACATATTTAATTATAAATTAACAATTTTAACATGTGTTCACTATCGGACAAGATGAAATAAATCATACTAATTGACGTAATTGAATACGGACCTGGAGGTTACGGAGTATACCGATGTAGCGTCACATCTGATTAAATTAGGACAATAAACACAAATAGGTGGTGTTTCATTTTATGAAGAAATCTATTGTTTCAATCGCAAATGTGCGGAGTAAATAAAAACTGAGTTGTTTTAGTGGTGTTGATCATGATCTACACTGTTGTGTTAAAACTCATAGCTGATCAGGATCTACACATTTTAAATTACATATGTATGTTAAATAAAAGTTACTTCTGATCAGGAACTACACTGTAATTTAATAGAATATAGTGTACAAATGTGCTAAGTTAACTTTAGTAGTTGTAGCTGATCAGGATCTACATAATACAAATTGTGACGTTTTTGTTTCCTGCTTGATTTAATAATTCATTACATGTACATATTTAAAACATTTACTTTACTTCAACCCAAATTGTGGTATGTAACTTTCTGCTGTGCAGAATAGCAATTTTGACCGATTATCACCAATTAAGTCCATTGTTAAGCATAACAATAGTGTATCACTTTCCTAACACTTTCCCAAAAAAAAAATAATTTCTACCTGAAATACAGAATGTTGGGAAAGTGAGAACACCCCGTTTGATAGTTGCTCAGGTCAGCCCCATTGTACGTCGAAAGAAGATCGCCAGACCTGGGGCTACACTTTTGTAGAAATAGCTCCATTCGTAGCTTGTTGATATCTGTAATGTCTGATTTGTTGTACAGCAAGCATACAAAATGTTCAAGCGTTTGAAATAGCTTTTCATCAACTGACTGAGACATTCCCAACTTCTGGAAGGCTTCAATAAACTCTGGATGCCGCTGGAGTGTTTTCAAAGGAGTAACTTTACCACGCCGAACGAAAGCACTTGTGCTATCACAGCCTGAAAAAGCATGGAGTGCAGGCAATGCCAAACACAGTTCAGTTCCTATGTCTCCAATGACACCATGTATGTCAACCAACCGCCTCTTGTTCCCAACTCCGGTATCTAACAGCAGTTGTTGTTTCAGCTTCTGTCCAAATTTCAACATCAAAACAAACACATCCATGTCTGGGGATCTCACAATAATGGTGCTGTTCTCTGGTGTATGCAGTGCATGGTACGCACAATTCAGGATTGGCCGTATATCCGCCTCCTCTTGCGATGAGTGCAACTCCTCTATCTCAACAGTTTGTGTAGTCTTACCATCAGTGCTAGTTAGCTGCATACATTGCTCCCCGCTTACAAACTGAATAGTCTTGCCGATCAGCTTTGGAGCGTACTTATCTTGCATCCATTCAGACATGAGAAGTCTAATTAGTTGTGTTTTGTTTGAATTGTTTGACAAGAACAGTTTCCAATCTCGTGGAACTTTTGTGAGAAGTCATTTTATTATGTAAGTCTTTGATGTACCCCTGCGTAGTCGCTCAGATGCTTTTATTGACAAGTATTGGTATGTATCTGTCACAAAATCAACACGCTCAACTTTCGGGAGCTGATGATATATGTTATCTGCAAGATCCGCGAATGTGTTTGGCAAAGCGGTCTGCATGTGTAACAGTGCATTGCCGTCAATAATATAGCTCACTTGACCCGTCGGAGGTACATCAACACTATGTGATTGTCCTTCAAGCTGGTGCATGAGTTTAGCTTTATCAGTTTTTGCTGGCGAGCCATCCGCAGTGGCGAGCGACCATGGCACAGGTCCCAATGGGTAGCTAAGCACCTTTTCCATGTCAATGTTGTGTTTGAGAGCAAGTGAAATTAGCTGCCCAAATATATTTCGTTCAGCTACTAACTCATTTGTCTTTCTCTGCGTACCAGTGAGCTTCACAGCTTTAGCGAGTGATGCAAATGTTTTCAGGCGCAACTGTTTTATTGGTGCATGAAAGCTGACGGACTTTTCAACAAACCGCTCCTGGACAAACCGCGCAAACCTTTGTTCACAACGACAAAAATACCCGAAAGGGCCATTATATAATACCTGTTTGGCGGCCATTTTGAAAATAATTACCGTTGATAGCACACCAGAAATAATGCAAATCGATGTGAAAAAGGATCTGCCATGTGAATATGTCGCTACTGACATGATTAAATTGTAGGTAGCTCATCGTGTGATGAAAAATAATGTTGCAAGCATAAACAATTAAGTATTTTGGCGGCCATTTTGATAATTGTGGCTATTTGAGGATGGTATCCAATATAAACCTTATTGTAAGTCATTTTATACTCAATTGGTGAAAAAATGATATCGCTTAACTTGGAAGAACGTGATTTAAATGACACATATCGGCCTGAACTAAAACCACCCAGTTTTGTATGGCGGCCATTTTGGAAAATGACCGCCATTTGTTCATCCATCGGCTTTGTAGGCGCAGACAATCAGGTTTGATAGACAATAGGTTACTGAATCTGAAAATCATACTGACCAAAAATCCCACAGGGGGGGGGGGGGGGGGGGGTTATTGGTGGCTCAAGGTCTATAGCGTTGTCCCGTCATCAACAATGACGTTAGTTACGCTATTTACGGTAGTTGAACGTCACCATATTACCTTGACAACGCAAGAGCGTCAAATCTTTCGTACAGCAGAAAAAAGTAAATACGACGCCTACTTGAAAAAAAACCTCAAAAGATGTCAGATGCCGACGGAATGCAAATGTCCCTATATGGGAAGAGTGAGTTATCGCCAGAAGAAAAAGATGGGCTCTGGAAGAATGTCATGTGGGTAGGTGTACAAGTGGAATATTCGGACCTACTGTATGTTTCACGTTTTGCTGCCGCAAAACATTTCGCTATTAAAAACATTAAATCTAAAAATGTAAGTACTATTTTATCAATAACAAAAAAGGCACCCTCCCAACAAATATTGATTTTATTGCAAAAAATATAAAGTTTTCCTATGGGAATTTAACTTGGGGCAAAAATGGTCTCCAGAGTGACGGGAAGGGTAAAAAAAGGAAATTGACTCCGAAACCTGGCGAGATAGCTTGGAAATAATGTAACTAAGGAAACAAAATTTAGATTTTGAAAATCGTGTAGTGTCCGGTGTGGTGGTTAGACAGGATCGCCCGGTTACGGGGGTCGTGGGTTCAAACTCCACATTGGACGGCACTTTTTCCCCTTAGATATACATGTACACATTTTGTGTTCGCAATAAAATCAATGTTTGATGGAATTTAATCCAATTAATTTCGTTGGGGAGGCTGATCATTTTGTTATTGATGAAACAGTACTTACATTTAAATATTTTCTTAGATGTAAAGGTACATGCCCACTCTGTAGGCACCAAATGTTATTTATAGGAATTAAATAAGTGCACATAATTTTGTCACTATTCCACCAGTTCTAAAAATTACGAGAGCCCGCTATCCAGATATAATCATTAAGTAATATTTATTTTACTGATAGCGACTCGAGGTGGTATCAGGTTATTTTCATATGCAAATGAGGCATGATATAAAATGTAAAATAATGACAAACAAGTAATGTTTATTTTGCAAGAATATGTCTCGGATGATGTCTCTGATATAAAAAACATTTTGTGCCTACTGAGTGGGCATGTACCTTTAATGTATGTAATAGCCAAAAGTTCGTCGGCACCAACACGTGGAACAGACAGTAGAACCCATAAATAAATAGTTCGAAAACAATTACCCTACCCACGCATTGCTGTTCTAGACCTGCTTTCTGGCTCGCTAAAAACATCACATATTTCGAAATGTTCGCTGACTCAAGTATTTGGCAAGATGTCTTAATTAGGTCTTCGAATATATTCATTTCAGGCATATGCGTTTTATTTAGTATTTCGTTAACTACGGGGTAGGTAGACTACCGTGCGTGTGGGCTTACATAATAAAAGTGTGACCTGTAAAAAAATAAATATTTATTTTATTATAATAGTAACTTTCTGTAATCAAAATATCATGTACATTTGTCACGGTATATATTTGGGAAGTCACCACGTTAGAGTCAGTACCCGGGGCCCGTTTCACTAAATTTCGAACGACTAAAATATTCGTAAGCACAGATTTAGAATCGTCTGGAAAATTCAATTAATGTGAACTTTACAGACTATAATAGCATGTGGCATGTACCGCCTAACGGAGATCACGCCACGTGACTGGTATAGTCTATATATTAGTTTTCTTTTTTTTAATTTATTGAACCATTCAACGTACATACTCTGGAGAACTTAGTTTCTTAGGTGCGTATTGATGATCAGTTTCTAACGGTGGAAGTGGATCATAGTCAGAGAATGTATCGAAATGCCTCCGTGTGCAATCGCTTAATTACGACATATCTTTCTGTAGCAGATGATTTTATTGCTATTTTATGTATTTTACTCGCATTAAAACCATGATATTGTAATGAGTCGAGGATTGAGAGTTAACTAACAATTACTGGCCTGATAACTTGTTGTTGTGGGTGTTTTGTAAAGAGCTTGAGAAGTTGGCGTGCTGTTGAAGTTTAAGTTGAAGGACGTAGATTGTGTAGTTACTTAATACATGCATGCAGGCGCGTAGCTGCCTATACGCGAGTACGCGGCTGAATCCACATGACTCTGAGAAAGAAAACAAATCGGCCAAAGTTGCAATTCAGCTATTTTAGCTCTATTTTTAAGAAAAAAATCTGCCAAGTAAAGGGTTTATTTGTTGATTTATGATCATAAACTTTCCATTTTCCAGTACTAAATAAAGCACCTCAGAACGCACAGAATGCACCAGATTGCACCATTGTTTTCAACATTTTCCAGGGGGGGGGGGGGCATGCCCCCGGACCCCCCTAGCACAATTATGAATCCACATGGATAGAGGGCTGGCTACGCCCCTGGCATGCTATCCACTTGATACCATTATAAATAAATGAATTAATGTTTCCACACGTGTTCCCTTATCTGAAGATAGTACAATATCATATTTGTCTCTTTGTTGTCCTTTTATCGTATGTTCGCCCTTTACCGCCTATGTAACTATTCTTCGGAAACAGACTATACATATTGTATCAATTGACAAGTTAGCCTCTAAGACAATAACCGTATTCAGGCCCGTACGCAGGAATTAATGTAGGGGGTTGCATTATCGACGGTGCGAAGGGCTAAACATTTGTTATACACATCTATGGAGACCTCGGCAGATTAAACCCTAAGTAACTGGAATGGATTTTGATATTTTAATTTTGCAACCCAATCCAATCATCACAAAATGATTTTCAGACAAATCCATTTATGAACATGGGGTATTTTTGTTCTCAAAATTATGAAAATTACTTGCAAAAAGTATAGATCCTGATGAGACGGCTCGTCACGAGCCGGCTCATCTTGATCTACAGTTTTTGCCAATACCACTATACAGGCCTGTGCGTGGTGTTGAAAGGGTTAAGGGGTGTGCGTACGCACCCGTCGCACCCCCTCTGCGTACGGGCCTGGTATTTGATATCGCGCGAAACTCCATTTGAGTCTTGGAGATTACCTTAGCCTCTAAGGTAGCCATATTTTGTGATGTGTGATATTTCACCTTCTTTAACCATTCTGATTGGTTGAGCGCTATTCCCGCTCTTTTGGTGAACTGCGTTTGCGCATAATTATATGCATGTGCATGCATTGCTCATTCTCTGTCACGTTCGAGTCAGCGATACATGTGTTCAGACCTCATATCCAGCAGTATACCCAGTTTACAGAACTTTGAGCGCTACGGGATTTAATTTGCTTTATATATAGCTCAAGGCTAACGCCACCATGTCAGCTTGTTGAAGGATGCGAGTATGCGCCTCGTAGACCACATCTAAGTGGCTATCTACATACTACGTGAATAAATACCTACAGGCGTTGGTCACCACATATAGTGTTGGTATATATCCAGTCCCGAACAAACTATCGAACTTACGGACCATACAACGGTTGTCGACTAACCAGTATATGCCACATTTCGCTATATGCCATTGTAAATATAGCAGATAGTCAGTGCAAGCTTTTTGGAAAAGCTAATACTTGGAAAGTGTGAAATCCAATCAAGGCCGCCTCATGACTGACTATAATTGCCGGTACATCGCTAAGATAGCCAATTTATTTAAATATATCAGGATAATGAATTTAGCTTTATATCCGTTCAACAGACATTGTCTCTAATATTTGTACATTGTAGTTCATTTATTGCTTTGTGTATTCTTTATAGAAACACCCGTTGCTGTAGACACTGTACCACGGGATCCACTATTCTTGGGAGCCAGCTTTCAGTAATTAATGATCAATTCAATAGATATTGGTGAAAGAGTAGCTGCTATTGATTTCGATTATCAAAATACAAGGGCAAGCAATACGTCAGTACGGGGTTCACTTCTATACTGAATAGTCAAACGCATAAGTATGCCTATGCCATTCAGCATATAATAAGAGCTACCGCATAAAAACAAGTTTCGTCTAGTAGCTAGAAAATGTATTTATGCAATTACTTCTGCATGTAGCTGAACGGGAATTCATCAGGAATTCATCAGGAATCCCGCGCTTATTTCGACGTGAAACATTTTACGTCGGCGCGGAGTGCAGCACCAGTAATTGTGAAACGTACTGGTTTATAGTAGCATAATATATGTTTTATAGGCATGTCAACATAGTTTACAGAAATCGATTATAGACACATTAAAATCGTTTACAGCGGACAGCCGCTATAACAGCCAAGCATCTGGCCAATGTGGGCGACAACTCTGGTTATTTCCCGGGCGTGAAACACTGGAGCCGCTACCAAATTGAAGACGCCATTAACAAGAAACAGAATAGCTGGTTTGGTCTTCGGCTCAAACCTACCGAGGTATGTATATACTTGTAACTTTGTATTGGTTTTAGACATTGCAGGGACGGATCTAGAGGGGGTGGGGGGGGGGGTCGGGGTTGCAACACCCCGCCCCCCCCACCCCCCCCCCCCCCCCCCCCCACCCCCCCCCCCCGTTCAGCCAGGGAGTTTACATAGATCACAGTTTACCACCAGTTGGAGTTTTAATTTAAATGCCGTAAAACACAGGAAAGTGTATATCGAAGAGCTCGAAAATAGGACAACCCCATAGTTGCGAACGGTAACTTGCAATTACTCCCGTACCGTCATAGCTACGAACGGTATGGGAGTAGATTGCAAGAGTTACCTTCGCAACTAGACAACCGTCGCGCTCCCCAGCCAGCATTTGATGTCGGCCCGATGTTGTGCCGACATCGCACACGACATCGTGCCAACGTCGTACAATGACATCGGCCCGACGTCAGTCTTGTAAAGCGGTGCGCTATCGGCCCGACATCGGGTCACGCATCGGTCCAACATCGGTCCGACATCGGGCCAACATCGTATTTTATAGCGGAATAAAAGCGGTAAACCAGATCTGACCGATGTCGTTGTATCTATAAATATGTCCTGCAACTTTCCGTGCCAAATGTATACTGAGCAAAACTAGAAACGTCCCTCCATGTTTAAGGAAAGATTCATCAAAAACCAAAAGGGTTACTTTTAAAAATCAAAATGGAAAAACAAGTTCATTCATTTCTGTATCAAAGCCAATAAATTGCATTTGGATATCTTGTTAAATATTCGAGAGATAACCGGCCAAGGGCGGTAGGGGTCAAAATCAAAAATCACAAAAACTCAGAAATGTGTTACTTAATGTTTAGAGATGGAATTTCAATAAGTAATGTGGCAAATTCAGTAAATCTCGTTAGTACCGAGTGTGGCCACCATTTGCATGGATGCATGCAATGATCCTACGCCGCATCGACGTGACGTAACGCAATACCAGTGCGTTGGGCAAATTCCTCCATTCCCGTTGTAACGCCCGTGTAAGATCGCGAACATTGTCAATCTGATGGTTAGCTCGTGCTTTGCGGCCCAGCTCATCCCATATGTGCTCAATGGGATTGAGATCCGGGGAGACCGCGTGCCATGGCATGACGTCGACGTTGTTTTGCTGTAAGTATTGAGTGGTGACCCTGGCTACGTGAGGGCGGGCATTGTCGTGCATCAATGTCACACCAGGACCATGCTGACGGATAAATGGTAAGGCATGTGCATTTAGCACATCTGCAACATAACGTTGTGCATTGATGTTGCCCTGTACAACAACCAAATCTGTCTTCCGGTTTCCCATGATCCCACCCCAGACCATTACGCTCCCTCCCCAAACCTGTTCTTCTCAACAATGCAACAATCGGTGAATCTTTCATTTTTACGCCTGTATACCCGTAATCTTCCGTCAGCATGACTAACTGTGAACCGAGATTCATCGGTGAACAAAACTCGGTTCCAGTCAGCCCTTCTCCAGTTCAGATGACGTCGCGCCCATAACAGTCTGGCAGCACGGTGACGTTGGGTCATTATCTGACCAGTGTACGGGCGGCGTGCCCGGATTGGTTGGGCGTTACGACGTAACCGGTTGCGAATGGTCTGCCCTGAGACACCGTATCGCCTAGCAGTGACTGTGGCTGCCAATCGACGTTGACGTAAGTGCGTCAACGTAATGTAACGATCGGCTCTAGCCGTCGTTACACGAGGCCTACCAGGTCGCTGCCGGTCGTGAACAGCCCCAGTCTGCTGGTACCGGGCTGCAAGACGATCAATCGTCTTCCGACAGCAACCAAACCGAGGCGCGACCGCCCTGGCGGTCATCCCACCCGCAAGCATACCAATTGCCTGATTTCGCTCGTTTTCGGAAAGCCGTGGCATATCGAAAACAGTGAAAAATTTAAAAAGTTTTTTAATTTTCCGAATAGCCCCTATCGCATGAATGGTACGACATGAACTGAATCACCTTATCGATGACAAGTATAGCGTGCACGTGCAAAAAGTGGAAATCAACGTTCCGGTCACTGGCCGCTATGTAAACCGTGTGTATCGGCTAAACTCTACACGATCGTATTCTGAACATCGCCACGGTTTAAAATACATGTACTTTGAACATGTGGTACATACATAGACAGAGCTACACCGGCTATAAAACAGGGACGTTTCTAGTTTTATTGAGTATATCATCTTCCATCAATTAAATTTCTTCCACATTGGTTTGTTCTGCTAATAGGTCAACACGTTCGGTTTCATCATATATTTCAGCGTCGGTGTTGCTTAATTCTGCAGAAACATCCGCTTCTTCGGCCATAAAGTCAAGATACTGATGATTTGACACAGAGTCACTGCGAACATTTCTAACGCCTGCATTTTCTACATCACCAGATCGAAGTATTTAAGTTTTCAGAAGAATCAGGACCATTGCTTCTACAGATAACATCTAAGTGATTTGCAACATTAGCTTTAATTTTCCTGTACGATACCCAATAAGAGTCAGTTGCCATATTGTATTTAGAATTGAACATTCCATCAAACACACAAAAACCATGACACTACTAGCAGCTAGTAGGCAGTACGCATCCACCATCACATACAGAATATAACATTGCTATATGCATGTGTAAATACATACAAATGTATGTGCATATACATAACAAAATATGCATGTGCATGTACATAGATGACAATGCCAATCAATCACTTTGTTGAAACTTTCAGCAACTTTTGAGGCCCTTGTTGATAATTGCGCCAAAACGTTCCTCAGCAAATATTTCGGCTTTATTTTATGGTGTAAAATACAAAATAAAACATTTAAATTATTTTTTTATATTGTTTGTTAATTAACAATAATTATTGAACACTTATATTTATTTTTTTGCGGTTGCATATTCATTTTTAAACTTTATTTGAAAAAGAAGATCTAAAGATGCTAAGAATAACTCTTTAATGGCAAGTGCCCATAGTGTTAACTCCCTAAAACAATACTTGTACACAACATTATAGCATACCCACATCAATATGTTATGTATAATTTATTTCGATTATTATCTATTGACTGTTTAGAATGTACACCTCTGATATCGGCCCGACGTCGGCAACAGCGGCCGATATACGACTTTCAGCCGACATCGGGCCAATATGGTAATGCTGGCTGCCTCCCCCACCCCCAAATGCTGGATCCGCCCCTGATTGTATATCCGTGATATGGGAATAGACAAGTGGGTTCTCTCCTGTATACCCGTAGAGCTGTGGCCGAGACTGAATAAGTTGGGCGTATTCATTCAGTGAATGCTTCCAAGTTGAAATACTATATATCTTCACAAAGCAGTTCTAATTGTGGTACTTATATTAGACTGGATACAAATGCCATCGTTCTCCAGTCACAACCACATATCGCCGCCGGCTGAGAAAATATGTATTGCTAGCTATAATACATTTGGAGCTAGCTCCAATTCACTTGAATATCTCTCTAATTCATTTGGAGCTAGCTCTAAATATATTAATGATTTCTCAAATTGATTTGTAGAGAGTATTATATACCTTGATTGGAAGAGCTCTACAATTGATTTGGAGCTAGCTCTAAACCATTTGAAGCCAGCTCTAATTGATTTACAGCTATCTATACTTAATTTGGATTTGGCTTCCAATTCATTTGGATCTAGCTTTAAATTAAATCGAGTTAGCTTTAAATCATTTGGAGCAAGCTCGAATTCATTTGGAGAGCTCTATAATTCATTTGGAGCTAACTCGAATTGATATAGATCGCTCCAAATGAATTTGAACTCTTCAAATGAATTAGAGCTAGCTCCAAATGTAGTATAACTAGCTATATAAATCAATTCAAGCTAGCTCTGATAATTTAGATAGCATAGATTACGACTTATTTGAGTTTACGTAGATTTGGCGTGCCATATTTACATGATCATATGCAATTTACAATCTCGTGTGTACATATTTTGTATCTGTATTCAAATTGCCAATGGCCCGTTGCAGGCGGACGTAAATACCAACTACGACCGCCTATTCTGCACGAAGGACGGCTACAACTGCAAGATGCACCGGGACGACAGGAAAAGTGTCGCCAGGATAGGCTGCTCCATCCACGACGAGGTACGTTACCAGCGTGACGCCGCGTCGCCGGCCAATACTCCCTCCCGCCTCTGTAGTCAATTCACTAAAGTGCAAAGTATACTTATCTCTTCTTGCTAAGTGCACTTTGAGGGAAAAAATTTCAATGTAAGGATAATTTTTTTTAATTTTTATTATACTGAATGTATTACATTATCACAGCCATTTTGGCTGTGATAATGCAATACATTCAGTATAATCATTCTGCATACTTTTAATCAGCAAATATATGCAGTCGTTAGTTCTATATGTCTATATGAAATAATGCATCTCGGGAAAAATAAATGATTATTACTCCCTCAAAGTATACTTAGCTAGATATGCTCAGCAATTTTGGTGAAATCGGCTAGTAGAATTATCTCATCACGACACTGTTGTACGTCTATATTGATTTCGAAAAAATATGAAAATGGTCTGAAAATATTAAAAAAAAACAGCCAATAAAAATCCCGACTTCCTGTTACGAGCATTCATCTGGCATTATATTATTTGTTTATACGTTCTGCATGTGAAAAATCTAATGAGTTCAATAACAATCTGACCAAATTACGAACAACTGCAGCATGTTTTCATTGATATACGCCCATGTCCAGTACACGTGTACTAGAGTGTAAATTTGACGCTAGCTTAAACTAGCATTTTCTAAACTGTTAATTAATCACCGGCTTTCAAAATAAAGTATACACTACTATAGGAATGAATGGCCTTTTTGTGGAATTTATGGGGTATAAACTTGGAAAAGTCGCGGGAATACTGGACGAAGGTTTATATCCCCGATAAATTCAACAAAAAGGCCATTCATTCCTTATAATTCCAGCATTTGAAATAAATTCATCAAGAAAATGTGTTTATTTTTCCGTTTTCTTAAGAATTATTTTAACTGCGCCTCACAGTTACGGAAAGTAGTTCGGCGTGGGAGTTTACTGGGATATACATTTTGGACAGAGACTTGCTACGGGCCATATTTTTGTAAATATTTTTGTGCTGGAATTATTAGATTATAACAAGGGCATCGTTATCACTAACCTAATCCCTTCGATAGCAGCATTGACAATAAAAGAAGTTATTGAATAAACGAAAAATTTATACTTTCAACGCGGGTCGTGGATCGTATGCAAAACAAAGCACCATCGCTAGACACACATTGTGGCCAAATGCATGTACATGTAGTAACACAATCGGTGAAGCGGTTCAGAAGTTATTGCAAAATGAAAGGTCCACGTGTACAGGGTGGTTCAGAATATGTGTCCCCACTTTGTGACCTATCTGTTACAAGTAGATAACAATAATAATTGTGATTTATATATAAAATCAAAGTACTGACAGTACTGAACATAGGGTACTACAAGATTAAACTAGATTGATTGATTGATTGATTGTTGGTGTTGCAGTTTCATTAACACTTAAAGGTACATGCCCACTCAGTAGGTACAAAATGTTCTTTACATGAGAGACATCATCTGAGACATTTCCTGGCAAAATAAACATTCATGCGCCATTATCCCACGTACTGATTGGCATTATTATACATTTTATATCAGACGTAAATTTACACACCGATATCAGGGGCGATAACCGTGTTTGCTTAAAATGTTAACGGACATTACCAGATTACTATTTAATCTCTGTATTTATTTTATGATGTGCAATGATCATACTTTAAAATCTGTCGAAAATATTATTTTTTCAGGTGACGCATTTCTTTAGTATAAATAATTAAAAAATATCATGCCTCATTTGCATATGAAAATAGCCTGATACCACCGCGCGTCACTATCAGTAAAATAAATGTTACTAAATGATTATATCTGTATAGCGGGCACTTGTAACGTTTAGAACTGGTGGAATAGTGACACAGATATACACTTATTTAATTCCTATAAATGACATTTTACTGCTACAGTATGTACCAAAACATTCAACAACATTACAGATTATGCATAGCAATATCAGAAAGATACGGTAACACATATACAAGACATCATCAATTCAAGTATAAATACAGATTCCAGATATCTATGATCATTATAGATACATTGTATATTGAAAACTGATTGAAGAGCAGTAGTTACAAGAATTCCGCCACGGAAGCGGTGTCGCGCCTGAAAATGCCTTGTCGGTACATCGCCATGTTTACTTCTGTTTTGTGAATGAAATAGTTGGCCCCGGATCGAGTATATTAAAACATACAAATGACGTCATTTGGGAAACCGCTGACAAAATTTCTATGTATGGAAGCCCAAACAAATTGTTTTTCTTCGTATTTTCAGTACTTGCATTAATATGGGTATTAATATACGCTGGATGTGTTATACTGTCATTAATTTGTTCACTGACTGTAATTTATCACTTTAAATACTGACTTATTGACCCCCTTCCCTGAACGTAGAATTGACACTCATGTTGGCGTGTATTGGTCACCATAGACACATGTCAATCAGGACGAATTCGGGAATGTCACTAAAATCCGCTGTGAATTCATCATAGAATGAGGATTAAACATCAGTTAGACCCACACGTGCGAGATTTGTTTCGCACAGGTGTCGGGTGAGTTTAAAAATAGACTGACGGAAGGTCAAAATTGATGTCGTTTGTGTGTTAAACGCGTCGCGTATTTCGGAGAGTATTCGAAGGGGAGTTAACTCTGCCGAAAACTATATATATAGCCTGTTACTAAATTTAGCGATGATCGCGCTATTTGTGCCGCAAATGGGGGCAAATCACGCGCAACAAAATAATCCGATGTATTTTTGTACGTAGAACATCCGTTGTTGATATTGTGCAGTGCAAGTATTTTTCATATTATTATTTTCAATTAGCGGTTGCGTATGAACGTTGAACGTTGAGTAACACAATGCATTTTGTTGTTATGGTTACTCCAAGATATCACTACGGACCATCGCATCGAGGGGGGTCTGGGGCGTGGCTAACTGTCGGAGGCGATCGCAATACATAGGTTTACCCTATGTGAAAAACCATAAGAGTATCTACTTTATATCAAAATGTATACCCATTTCGTTCTATACCGAAATGTTTCCCATGTCAGGCCATATTACCAGTAAAATTGCCATGGGTGGTGTTTGACCTGTAAGGTCAAGTTATAATTACATGTGGGACCCCAAACAGAACACCCCCAATGTGACATGTTTTGTACATTAATAACAATTTTCACAGACAAGTAAGATAAACATGTACTATGTTTACAATATTGGCAGACACCTGAGAAGTCATGCATCGTAAAGTACTGATTTAAAACTAAACAGGCACTGAAGCAATGATGGGAACATGGCACCAAGCTAATTATTCTGTTAAATCAGTATGCATATCAATTCATGACCTCTGAAGCTGTCAAAACAAGCTACAGTTTATTGCTTTTCCCAGGACTATTAAATCAAAGTGGGGAAGGATGTAGCATCGCGTCTATGCATGTCTCACAGCCTATCAGAGCATATGAGTAATTAGGGGCTGGATACATGAATAGGGGCGGAGCCTAATCTCCAAGGCTGACTGCCCGCACGAGGTTGGATATTGGCAGTCGATGATTAGCAACCATATGATAAAGACCACTAGAAAACCAACCTTGTTATGTTCGTTACTATTCCCAAACCAAGAGACATTACATTGGCGACTAGGATGAGATTTATTTTTATGTGTTAAAAATAAGTGAACTCACAACTGGAAATAAAAACAAAAGGATTATTTTCAAACCAAGAAGAAACCAAGTGAAACCAAGATGTCTATTGCAGCAAAATTGGACACGTGCGAGATTTGTTTCGCACAGGTGTCGGGTGAGTTTAAAAATAGACTGACGGAAGGTCAAAATTGATGTCGTTTGTGTGTTAAACGCGTCGCGTATTTCGGAGAGTATTCGGAGGGGAGTTAACTCTGCCGAAAACTATATATATAGCCTGTTACTAAATTTAGCGATGATCGCGCTATTTGTGCCGCAAATGGGGGCAAATCACGCGCAACAAAATAATCCGATGTATTTTTGTACGTAGAACATCCGTTGTTGATATTGTGCAGTGCAAGTATTTTTCATAATATTATTTTCAATTAGCGGTTGCGTATGAACGTTGAACGTTGAGTAACACAATGCATTTTGTTGTTATGGTTACTCCAAGATATCACTACGGACCATCGCATCGAGGGGGGTCTGGGGCGTGGCTAACTGTCGGAGGCGATCGCAATACATAGGTTTACCCTATGTGAAAAACCATAAGAGTATCTACTTTATATCAAAATGTATACCCATTTGTTTACATAACGCGCAGTCGCCAGTCGTTAAAAAATCTGATTTTCACACAAAATGTGCGTCCAAAAACTGTCTTCATTTATGAAGCAGTGTATCTCCTCAATTGTTTCTAATGTGCTGACGGAAGTACACGTATCAGCGATAATCTCGACAAGTTAGTTGCTATAAAGACCATCTATAACTGTTTTGCATACATATGCATGTCATTCCGTTCTGCTGAAACAATACCACCTACATACTCGTCTCGTCATATGGTCAACTTTGTGTGTTAATTGGCCTCCATAATGGATACTAATTGCTACTAGAGATCTAAATTGTGATTGTTCTCATTGTTTTTCATAATACGCATTTTTCAAAAAACAAACATGACAAAACTAGCCAACTACTACTTGAAAGCAACAACAAATGCAATTCACTGTAGAATATATGTGTATGCAGGTTAATGATTCATATATTCAGTCCTAATATTGTAAAATTCAAATAGTCTGTCCTAGCATTTTTTTTTATCATTTACTGATGCTATTGATCGCATTTCAACATTCATACAAGTTTGATTTACCAATGTTATTGTAGCATCGCGTCTATGCATGTCTCACAGCCTATCAGAGCATATGAGTAATTAGGGGCTGGATACATGAATAGGGGCGGAGCCTAATCTCCAAGGCTGACTGCCCGCACGAGGCTGGGTATTGGCAGTCGATGATTAGCAACCATATGATAAAGACCACAAGAAAATCAACCGTGTTATGTTCGTTACTATTCCCAAACCAAGAGACATTACATTGGCGACTAGGATGAGATTTATTTTTATGTGTTAAAAATAAGTGAACTCACAACTGGAAATAAAAACAAAAGGATTATTTTCAAACCAAGAAGAAACCAAGTGAAACCAAGATGTCTATTGCAGCAGAATTGGACATTTCCACTCCGGGACAGTTCTCAGTGACGGGCGAACAAACTAATCTGGCGAAATCATGGGAAAATTATCTGAAGAAATTTGATTAATACATCAAAGCGGCTGGTGTAAACAAAGATGAGCAGAAACGGGCCTTACTACTCCACATATCAGGGCCAGAACTACAAGACGTGTTTGAAACGTTCGACGATCCGAGCACCACGTTCATCGATGCAGTGACGAAGCTAACTGCATACTTTGCACCGAAAAAGAACATTTCCTATGAACGACACGTGTTCCACCAGGAGAAACAACTATTGGGAGAAACAATTGACAATTACATAGTCAGATTGTCAAAACTGGCAGTATCATGTGAATTCCCAGATAAAAATGACATGGTACGTGACCAGGTAGTCAACACATGTACATCATCTCAGTTGCGAAGACGGCTACTCGAGAAACGGATCTCACACTTGAGACGGTCCAGGCTACGGCGAGAACATTCGAGCTCTCCGAGACACATGCGAGGCACATGACGGAACCAAACGGCTCACAAACCAACGGCGAACTAAACTGGGTACACAAACAACACAAACCAAACCAATCGAGGACCAACGGAAACAGAAACCAACAGCAGCATGGAGCCAGAAGTAAGCAGTTCCAACAACACAACCAGGGCCGAGAAACAACATCGTACAGACGGACGCACGAGCAGCAACGGCGAACCAACCAGGGAGGATTCAACCAGCAGAAAACGGCTATCTGCTATCGGTGTGGCGACACAGGACACTATGGCAAGAACTGTGTTAAAACGCGAGGAATGACATGTTATGACTGTGGGGGCCAAGAACACATGGCGAAAATGTGTACGAGCCGATCAAAAAAAAGTGCACGCGATCAACATGGGGCCAAATGAAGAAAATACACATGACAAAGTTTTCACATTGTCAGGTAAGAATGATGCCACCATTGCTGTAATCTTAGAGGGTAAACAAATTGATATTCTCATTGATAGCGGAGCATCTGTAAATGCTATTGACAGAAACACATTTGACAAAATAATGAAAAGTCATGCAGAGCATAATGTTATTAGCCGATCAAATCAGGTAAAGTGCATCGAACATATGTAGGTGTCTCTGGTAACATTGTCAATGGTAAACTATTTTCGACCACAGTTCTGTACCCAGCGTTGACATTTTTCTCGATTTTGTGCAGGTTTTGGAAACCCGTTCCCAAATCCATCCAATAGCAGCAATGCCATAGCAGCAATGTTTTGTTGTCACCATTATGTTGCGAAATATTCCAGCGTAACACCTGTACTGTATGCTCTATTTATCTACAAATTACACTCCGCAATACACAAAGTTGTAGTCACTGTGTGTTTGTCCGAATTCTGTGGCAGCAAGCGAGTGGGCGGAGCTACCAGAGCTATATATCTAGCGGTTACAGTGTCATCTAAAAATAGACGCAAGCTCCTGCGTATTCAGGCACATGCCCAGATTGGCCTAATGTGCCCCATCCGTGATTTTTTGCGCGATGTCGGGCGCAAGACAATCAATAATTTGCGGCATTGACAATAATTAAGGGGGATTGCCGCAATCGCGCGTGCTGGATGCATCCCTGCCATCCCTGCATGATACGTAAACAAAGTTCGCTATGAAGGGCAATTCTTCGTTTTGATTGGTGGAAAATTTTGTGAATATTAACTAGCGTCAAATGACGTGCATACGCGATCCAATGGGATAAACCCGAGATGCTGGGATAAACCCGAAAATGCTGGGGTTGCTAGTAAGGAGATTTTGAGCAGAGGTCGATTATATTAGCCGAATAAAACACTTTTACGCGATTATACGTGGCTGAAACTTGTTCTGTTTAATAAATAAAAGCTTTAAATTTGCGCAATAATCGGCGTATGTTGGCGTATATGGCCATTAGAGCCAACTATGGACTTCAACAACAATAACTTCCGGGCTAAATCTCTTCCGCGTTCAGCTCATTACGTATTCAAAATTGTGTTATTTGGCTATAAGTAAAGTTTTAAACGGAGATAATTGCCAAAAATGCAAACTTTATCGGTTGATGCAATTTGGAAGTGATACAGAAAAATTCGCGTTCGTAGATTACCGAATAGCGGAGAAAAGGGTTGCTACAAACTTTTTCAGAATTCGATGGATAACCAATATATTAGCCGATCTATAAATAGATCGGCTAATAAAAACCACAGAGAATGTTCTATCAAAAACAAATGCAAGGATATACCCTTATGGAAGTAACATTCCACTCAAACTACATGGCAAAACAAACTTGAGAATACTTGTTGGTCAATCTGTCCGTACTGTAGAATTCCAGGTTATCAATGGCTCTGGAAAACCATTAATTGGCCGTAACACAGCTACTGATCTTGGACTATTGCACATAGGCATGATAAATTCAGTATCTCCAAACATATCCTCTGTCAATGACCAGTCCACTGACAAATAATGCGGTCATTTGAGGATAGGTTTGAAGGCACAGGCAAATTGCATGATTTTCAACTGAAATTGCATGTAGATCAGACTATCAAACCAGTTGCACAATCATTAAGACAGTCTCCCTTCAAAATGCGAAAACAAATAAGTGATAAAATTGATGAGCTGGTAAAAAGCGACTTTATAGAAAAGGTTACCGGACCGACACCATGGGTATCGAACTTAGTACTAGTTCCTAAGAAAAACAATGACATCCGACTGACCGTGGACATGAGACAAGCCAACAATGCAGTCTTACGGGAACGATTTCCTATGCCCAACATAGACGAGACATTAGAACAAATAAACGGGTCAACCATCTATTCTCGTCTGGACATGAACCAAGCGTTCCACCAGATAGAACTCGAGGAAAACTCACGTTACATAACAACGTTTGTCTGTGACAAAGGACTGTACAGATACAAGCGATTAATGTATGGGATTTGCAGTGCCCCTGAAATATTCCAGCGTATCATGCAGCAAATTCTGCAGGATATTCCGGGCTGCAAAAGCATTGCAGACGACATCATTATATACGCAGACAACCTCGAAAATCACAACAAAATACTGACGATGGTCTTGACACGCTTACGTGAAAAACACTTAACACTAAACAAAGCCAAATGTGAATTTCGCAAGTCGGAACTGAAGTTCATGGGACATATATTGTCAAAACAAGGAATCAAAATTGATGACAGTAAAGTCAAGGAGGTGCGTGAGGCCGAGCCGCCTCAAACTGCAAGCGAGGTCAAAAGTTTCCTAGGCTTGGTTACATTCTGTTCCAAGTTTGTACCAAACTATGCGACTGTTGCCGAGCCATTACGCAAACTGACGAGAAATGAGGTGAAATGGGAATGGGGGTCAGACCAGCAAAATGCATTTATGAAACTCAAGCAATGTCCGACAAGCGCCGAAGTTATGGCATATTATGATCAAAATGCTGAAACTCAGGTTATTGTAGACGGGTCTCCCGTAGGACTCGGGGCAATTCTAAAACCAACGACAAAACCAAACGGTGACATGAGACCGGTAGCTTACGCAAGTCGAACATTGACACTTGTAGAACGACGTTATTCACAGACAGAACGAGAAGCACTGGCTGTCTTATTCGCAGTTCAGAGATTCAACATATATCTCTATGGAATGAAGTTTCATGTTCTATCGGACCACAAAGCACTGGAGAGAATATTCACATGTGCTCACGAAGCGCCAGCCAGGATACAGAATTGGGTGTTGAAATTGCAACCATATACATTCATTGTCAAATATTTACCTGGCCCGAAGAATGTAGCAGACATTCTCAGTAGAACCCCATTGCAGGACACAGACCACGTAATCTGTGAAATGACTGAGAAATACCTCAATTACATTACCACATGTAGCTTACCTGTGGCACTGACCTTAGACGAGGTCATGCAAGCCTCCAAAACTGACCAGACATTGACCACAGTAAGGAAATGTATTGACACAAACAGATGGGAGAAAACAGACTCAATACGACCCTATTTTCAGGTCAGACATGATCTAACAGTACACGAGGGTATTATCATGAAAGGCAATAAATTAGTCATACCCAGTTCACAGCAAAACCAAGTGATGAATCTTGCCCACGAAAGTCATATGGGCATACTCAAAACAAAACGACTGTTACGGGAAAAGGTATGGTTTCCCAACATAGACAAGCGGGTGGAAGACATGATTAAAGTGTGTCACGCATGTCAAATGGCATCCACCCCACCACAAGAACCGCCGGTAGTTATGACTGACTTACCGGGCGGTCCATGGACATAACAGGGCCATTTGGACATGACTATGTGTTGGTGTTAATTGACTATTTTACACGATTCCCATTGGTAGCGGTTCTGAGGTCAATTACCAGCAAATCAATCATAAGTCAACTTAACAAATGGTTCAGTATTTTTGGAAATCCGTCTAGCATTAGAACTAACAATGCTAAAAATTTTGTTAGTCATGAGTTTGAGACATATTTGAAACAACATGGAATACAACACGCACGTGCGACACCGTATTTCCCACGAAGTAATGGACTTGTGGAAAATTTCAACAAATCCATTAAGAAATGCATTCAAACTAGCAAAAATTTTTATTTTTCGCAAAACAAAAACTGGAAAACAGAATTGGATACATTTCTTCTGCATTTTCGGGCGACCGAACATTGCACAACGGGTGTATCTCCAGCAAAACTTATGTTCAGTCGAGAACTGAAAACCAAACTCCCACAAATTGAAACAAGAGTACATACTCCAAAATTGAGAAAACGTGACCGCGAGCAAAAATCAAAAATCAAAGCACATGCTGATAAAACAAAATCTCAAGGTGTTAGAAAATTCTCTGTGGGACAATCAGTAGTGATACGCAAATATGGAAAACTCAAAATGGACCAGAATTGGGAAAAAAACATTTTCAAAGTTCTCGCAGATTACAGTCTAGTAATGATGGCAACGTTCTATACCGAAATGTTTCCCATGTCAGGCCATATTACCAGTAAAATTCCCATGGGTGGTGTTTGACCTGTAAGGTCAAGTTATAATTACATGTGGGACCCCAAACAGAACACCCCCAATGTGACATGTTTTGTACATTAATAACAATTTTCACAGACAAGTAAGATAAACATGTACTATGTTTACAATATTGGCAGACACCTGAGAAGTCATGCATCGTAAAGTACTGATTTAAAACTAAACAGGCACAGAACGCAATGATGGGAACATGGCACCAAGCTAATTATTCTGTTAAATCAGTATGCATATCAATTCATGACCTCTGAAGCTGTCAAAACAAGCTACAGTTTATTGCTTTTCCCAAGACTATTAAATCAAAGTGGGGAAGGATGTAGCATCGCGTCTATGCATGTCTCACAGCCTATCAGAGCATATGAGTAATTAGGGGCTGGATACATGAATAGGGGCGGAGCCTAATCTCCAAGGCTGACTGCCCGCACGAGGCTGGATATTGGCAGTCGATGATTAGCAACCATATGATAAAGACCACTAGAAAACCAACCGTGTTATGTTCGTTACTATTCCCAAACCAAGAGACATTACAGTTATCATGCGTTGTATGGTGTGACGTCACACACTAAAGGTAGTGACGTCATTAGTTAGAATATATAATAAATAAAATACTACAATATATTACTGTTACTGAGAACACTATAGTTATGTCTGTTTAAAAAGTGGGGACATATATTTTGAACCACCCTGTACATTGTTTAACGCTTTATCCTCTCTTGCATATCCTAGCGACAAGAGGATAACTAGAACATGTGGCCTGTCGACGCATTTAGGGCCCCTATTTGAGAAACTGTTATAAAAACATTCAATAAATAAACAGACAGATGGACAGACGTACGATCGGTAGCGAGGGTAATTGTATAATGTGGAAGGGTGTATCGTAAGTATTACGTAATGCAAGACTGAAGTGTGAAATATGAAGATATTAGCTGAAGGCAAAGAGAAATTATAGATGATTTGAGAAAGTCTTACAAAAACTTTCCTATAAACAGACAGACCGACGGACGGACGTACGATCAGTAGCGAGGGTAATTATATGAATGTAGAATGATGTATAGCAGTAGCGGATTCAGGGGGGCCCCCCCCCCCTTCAGATTTTTTTTTTTTTTGTTACGAAATATTGAGCGTAGCATGCAGGAAATGGCTTCCTCAATTCAAATATTTTCCGGGGGGGGGGGGGGCATGCCCCCTGATCCCCCTAGCCGACTCCCTCGCACCGCTCAGTAGACGAACAAACATACCTCGTTCAAGTTCCATGTGCCCCCCCCCCCCACCCTTGGTGAAATCCTGGATCCGCCACTGTAAAGTTACTTAGTAATGAATGTGTGCAATATGAAGTTATTAGCTGGAGGAAAACAGAAAGTATAGGTTATTTGAGAAACTGTTACAAAAACTTACAAATAAATAAACAGACAGACGGAAAGACGTACGATCAGTGACGAGGGTAATTGTATGAATGTGGAATGATGTATAGTTGCTTAGTAATACATGTGTGCAATATGAAGATAATAGCTGAAGGCAAGCAGAAATTATAGGTGATTTGACTTACAACAACTTTCAAATAAATAAACAGCTAGACAGACGGACGGACGGACGTACGATCAGTAGCGATGGTAATTGTATGCATGTGGAATGGTGTATAGTTACTTAGTGCAATATGAAGATATTAGCTGAAGGCAAATATAATTTACAGGTGATATGAGACTTACACAAACATTAAAAACATAAACAGACGGGCAGACAGGGCGAAATATATAGGGCACGGTGCCCTAATAAAGAAATACATACGTCGTGGTTGGTGTTTTAAGATTGCTTGATTTACTGGTGTTTAACGGCCTATCAACAACTAAGGTAATTTCAAGCCGGGCCAACGGGTTCGATCCCGCATCTAACCTGCTGTATTGGGGAGACAATCCAAAGACAGAACAGAATATTTACATCGAAATAAATATATATTCAGCCCTGAAATTAGATAACCGGACTTGGTACCAGGTCCATACCACACCAAAATCACTTGGAGGTTGGTGTTTTATGTACATGTACCAGGTTGCACACGACGGTATTCCAAGGCCTGAAGGGTTAATTTGTGCAATTACTGTTGTAGGAGGTAATGCGCACGGTGCCTCTCCTGACGTCATCCAACTACGGCCACCGACATAAGACGTCTCTGGAACCGTTCGGCCGCGACTATGTACGGGTGGAACGTGTGCAAAAGGGATTCTACTATACACGAGGCACTGGACTGCCACCCATTCAAGACAATATGTTGTAAAGTAACAAGTATCGATTTGTCTGTTTTTGTTTTGTTTTTATTATCTGTCAACTCAAAATGGATTTAGTTAGATATGGCGATTCCAGAATTGATTGTATGGCGGATGTGGAAAGCACCTCAAATTTTATTTATGGGTGGTGAAAAAAAAAATTGTTGTCAATAGCGTATCATAAGCCCTCAAGGGCTGGCAATATTTATTTATATTGGCGACACTTTAAAGGTACATGCCCACGCAGCAGGTTACACAGTACTACTACTTTTCATTTTCTGTCATGCCTTATATGAGCCATTTGTCTACCCACTAACGAGTTATTTTTAATTACGGCGCGTGTTAATTGGTGTTAAATCGCATTTTATATGCCGCGACCAGAAAGGGTATTTTCCGACCTCGTGCTATTTTTACCAACACGCGTCACGTGACACGGTCAATCATATCACATCTTTGACATGCGCAGTGAAGTATCGGAAGTTGAGAAGAAAAATCTCTGTTCGAGTCCAAATCTAAATCTCCACGTAACTCTTTCCATTTGGTGATCTGGTCGCAAATATTAACCACTCTCTCTCTGTGAACTGCCTGTCCCTCAGACATTTCGCCTTTTTTTTGGCCGACGCCGTTTCATACAATTTCCGTCCTGGACGTTTCGACATGTTGATATTCTTGTTTACATATTGGGAAGCCTACTGGCGCGCGTAGTATACTGCGCATGCGCACCGCAAGCCGTGATGTGAAAGTCGTCGTCCCCGCACATTATCAGAATAGACTGTTACCGCCGCGCGTCGCCAACAGTAAATTGATAATTAATTAATGATTATATTTGTATAGCGGGCACTCGTAATTTTTAGAACTGGTGGAATAGTGACATAATTATACACTTATTTAGTTCCTATAAAGAACAGTTTGTGCCTACTGCGTGGGCATGTACGTTTAATAAACGGTTCATTCAAAACCATGGGTAATGTCTTGTTTCTCTAAAACAATGCCTTCACACTCACCACATAGTTAATTCTGGAATTCCCTTTACATGTCGATGAATCGAGATTGTGCCTGCCATGTAATCTTCGCAGTCTTTGATTATTTTGGTTCAATTCATTCCATTTGTGTGCGCCCTTACAGCGCCGTTACACTATAATTGGTCGTGTAGGTTCTTTCCTCAATATCAGCGAATATCTGGGCTCATCTTAATCAGGGTAGACCAGTGTAAAACCAGACAAGGTGCAGTGTGATAGGCACCGCGGGCGATTCAGTCTTGTCTCCAGTCACAGCCACAAGTCTGGCTTTGCCATCCACTCCAAGTCATACAGACCTGTCTCGAGTGAAAGTGTTTAACATCCCAACAACAGCTACGGTCATTTAGGGACAGGATCTCGGTTTCAACTCTCGTCCGAACGACCAGTGGGATGGCAATACTATTCTCGATTCTTCAAGAGAGGTTTGAACCCACAACCTCTGGTACTGAAGTCCAGGGGCCCGTTTCACTAGACTTCTTACGACTAAAATATTCGTAAGCGCAAATTTAGGATCGTCTAGAAATTTCAATTGATGGATTTACATTTATTGAGCATAGACTGCATGTGCAGCCTATGCTCAATAAATGTAAATCCAATATGCAGCCTATGCTCAATAAATGTAAATCCAATAATTGTTTACAAGAAAACAGTGTTGATATGCAATTTACAGACTATCATAATTTTGAACTTACAAACATTTTAGTCGTACGAAGTTTAGTGAAACGGGCCCCAGCCCAGTGCTCTTAATCTCTCGGCTACAATCCATCCATTGATCTGGGAACTACACCCACACCACGAGGTTATAAAACATTTTAGTACTCTATCTAGAGCTGTACTCAGCTTGACCGACCTATAGAGAGCAAGCCACACACTGGCATCCATGTGTACAGGATTATAGAAAGCATAATTTACATCGTATGCAATATCAAGGTGCATGATCGCGTGGTTACAACAACAACAACGTCGCCCACTCCAAAGTAAGTATTATTTGATATTTTCCTTAAAGGTACATGCCCACGCAGTAGGTTATAATATAGTGATACAGATACTTTTGTAATATTCTGTACGTATGAAAATTCCTGGCAAAATAAACATTCATTCACCATTATCCCACGTATTGATTGGCATTATTATACATTTTATTTTAGACGAAAATGTTCACACTGATATCAGGGGCGATAACCGTGTTTGCTTAAAATGTTAACGGACATTACTATTTATTTTCTGTATTTATTTGTTGATGTGCAATGATCATACTTTATAATCTGTCGAAAATATTATTTTTTCAGGCGACGCATTTCATTAGTATAAATAAGTAAAAAATATCATGCCTCATTTGCATATTAAAATAGCCTGACACAAACGCGCGTCGCTATCAGTAAAATAAATATTACTAAATGATTATATCTGATTTCCGGGCACTTGTAAGTTATTTAACTGGTGGAATAGGGACACAATTATACATTTATTTAATTCCTATAAAGAGTGAGTGAGTGAATAGGGTTTAACGTCCGCTTTTCTGACATAGAGGTACAAGCCTCAGGGAGTCTACACGCAGACGGGTCAACGGGGTCGAGTCCCGTATCCACCTGTCCAAGGGGGGTAAATCCCAACTTCAGAACTCAATATTTACAATCAAAATATATATTCAGTCCTGAAATTAGAACAACCTGATCTGGTGCCAGGCCCTCGCCACACCAGCATCATTTATCCCATCCCCTAAAAATAATAGGATTAGCGCTAATCTTACTTTTATATATGGGGCATAGCCCGACTCAACTCTCACATACAAGAAAGCCAAAAATGTACATATGGGTCAAATCCGGTATAGTGGGTTCCGGAAAGTATGAACCCAATCGTTAAGCCAGTTTAGTCGCCTTTTACGACAAGCAATGGCTACTGCAGCACTATTCTCAGGATCAGTTGATCCCGCCCCGGTGCCTACACGGGGCAGAATTCCTATAAAGAACATTTTGTGCTTACTGAGTGGGCATGTACCTTTAATATGCAACCGATTTTGATGAAATATGGCGCAGCAAACGTGTCTTCAAGATGTGCATTTTGGTGATCCATGGAGATCGGCACCGACTTATGTCGTTTTTGCGAAGAATCGATTTCCGTGTCGGGAAACACGGAAATCGATTCTTCGCAAAAACGATAGAAGTTTGGGCGAAAATACAGACCACCAAATGCAGCTTAACAGGACGCTTTTGATGCGCCATATTTCATCAAAATCCGTTACGTAATAAGGACAATATTAAATACGTACTTTGAATCCGATGGATTCTGGAAGTTTCAGTACTTGTTGTTGTTAGTACCACGTGATCATACACCTTGAATATGTGATCCACCACATGAAAATCAGTCACAAGTCTAAAAATAATATTTGAGATAATGACACCATCTTGGAGTATTGTAGGAGCTTTACAGTGGTATAAAAACAGCCCTGTATCACATTCCAGTCCAAAGTTATGTAATTTTGAAGATAATGGTATCAGGTCCAATATTCAGAGAAAATCGCAGTCAAACTAGACTTGCAGGAATTCCTAATTTGCATAAATAAACACATTCAAGTTTATACCCATCATTGAACAAAAAGCTTTTTATACAGTTGTATCAACACTTCAGCATTTTTGTTAGGCGTAAATAGAGATAAATGATTCATTAAAGGTACATGCCCACGCAGCAGGTTACACTGTACTACTACTTTTCATTTTCTGTCATGTCTTATACGAGCCATTTTTCTACCCACTAACGAGTTATTTTCAATTACGGCGCGTCTTAATTGGTGTTAAATCGCATTTTATATGCCGCTACCAGAAAGGGTATTTTCCGACCTCGTGCTATTTTTACCAATACGCGTCACGAGACACGGTCAATCATATCACATCTTTGACATGCGCAGTGAATTATCGGAAGTTGAGAATAAAAATCTCTGTTTGAGTCCAAATCTAAATATCCACGTAACTTTCCATTTGGTGATCTGGTCGCCAATATTAACCTCTCTGTACTGCCTGTCCCTCAGATATTTCGCCTTTTTTTTGGCCGACGCCATTTCATACAATTTCCATCCTGGACGTTTCGACATGTTGATATTCTTGTTTACCTATTGGGAAGCCTACTGGCGCGTGTAGTATACTGCGCATGTGCACCGCAAGCCGTGATGTGAAAGTCGTCGTCCCCGCACATTATCAAAATAGACTGTTACCGCCGCGCGTCGTTAAAAGTAAATTGATAATTAATAAATGATTATATTTGTATAGCGGGTACTCGTAATTTTTAGAACTGGTGGAACAGCGACATAATTCTACACTTATTTAATTCCTATAAAGAACATTTTGTGCCTACTGCGTGGGCATGTACCTTTAAGGACCGACTATATAGAATATACGACCTTTTGTTTCAAATGTAGTAAAATCACACATGTGACTGAATATCTATATAAAGTATATCCGACTCTGTTCTTCTTAGATTATAATTATAATACAGAGCATTGACTTACCATCTCAGTCATTTTAGTTTGTATATGCTATCAGACAGTTCCACCACTTGGGAGCGTTTGACACATACAACCAATAATATGGCAATAAAATGTGGTGCAATACGTCTCAGATGTCTCAGATGTAGGACGACAACGTCCTATAAATATTATTTTACCATCACTCACAAAATATACAATGGACAGTTACTCAATGTGTAAAATGTTAAACCGATGCACCGTCTCTTACTACAAGTACATCAGACACAGGTAAAAGCCGTATTTACTCGCATAGCAGGCAAGTAGACAGCACTGTGTATTGTTCTTACTGTTGTCCAGTCTTTACTGAATGCTCAAACATTTTAACAAAGGGTCAACAAACCCTTCATATCTCAAGACTTTGTATATAAATTTGATGAAAACAAGGCATAGTACTGATGTCTCCCCATCATGTTGCACCAACATTTATTCCTGTGTTTGTCATATTATTAGTGGTATGCGTCAAAAGCAGAGGTAAAACTGGCCGATGGCATGTACACACTAAGATGGCCGACATGGCAACTCCATGCACTGTGTGGGATATAGTAAGAAGAAAATGTTCATGTGTATGTTATCCATAGATCACATCACATTTACAAAGCAATTATGTACGAATCATTGGATGCTCAGGGGTCCCACGAGCCATTAAATTAATAACAAGAATTACGCCACAGAAGCAGCGTCGCGCCTGATGAGGCATTTGACCATAACATGATCATGTGCTAAAGTAAGCATCACAAAAACCGTCAGAGAAGTACATGCTTAAAACACGAAAAATGTCAAGTTTGAAGAAACTGTTTCGACAACCATGTGAAGGTAAAAAAGATCATGGTCATGTTAATGGCGGCATGACTATGTTCCAAATGCTCACATATTGAAGCAATCCCCAAGTACAAACTTTTTTTGTTTTTTGTTTTATTTGTTTGTGGGGGGGGGGGGGTGGGGGGGGGGGGGATCCAAAATTAGAACGGAATATTTACATAGAGCAAAACTATATTAAGCCCTAAAATAGGATTACGAATAATCGTAATACTCACATTGGGGGTATAACCAGATTCAACTGCCGGATACAAAATGCCATAGACGTATGCGAGGGCCAAACCTGGTCTCCAGTCGGAATTCTGGTACGGATGAACCCCGGTCGTTAAATTGACGCAAAAACGGGAGGTAAAAAAGGTCAAGGTCATGTTAATGGCAGCACGAGTGTGTTCCGAAAGCTCACATGTATCAAGTGTCCAAATATTGAAGCAATCGGTAGCAATATTAAAGTTATACCATGATGACAAAGCTTGTACAAACTTTTTGACATTTCGGACGACGACGGAAAAAGCGGCGACTATAGTCGCGACAAAACAAGCTCATCTCCTGAAAATCAATAGTATGAGGAATTTGTCGATTATCGCGGTTTCGAAAACCCCGACCAACTGATTTCGATATGGCGGGTCACATATATATTATTTTAGAAGTCCAAGTCGAGCACAGTTAATTGTCATTAGCTTTACAACAGAACTGCGAAATGTGGTGGGTTCCTGAACCATTAATGTACCAGGTTTCACAAAACTTTGTACAACTAAAATGTTCGCAAGTGCAATTTTATGATTGTCTATAAATTTCACAATAACAATGTTTTCTTGTAAACAATTATCGGATTTACATTTATTGAGCATAGGCTGCATATGTTCAATAAATTCATCAATTGAAATTTCCAGACTATCCTATATTTGCACTTACGAACATTTTAGTCGTACAAAGTTTAGTGAAACGGCCCGAGTTTTATGGCATAGGCTTAGTTTGTTTCTTTGCTTTGGTTTAACGGCCTATCAACAGCTACGGTCATTTAAGGCCAGGTCAATGGGTTTAGTACTAAATTCATATATTACCTGTACGAATGGAGGGAAAATCCCAAAATCAGAACTGAATATTTACAATAAACCAGATAGCCGCGGCCCGCATGTCGAGCCCGCCGAGGCATTTGATAGTCTCAGAATTTATTTATTTGAAGTTTGAATTACTGAATTAAGGGTTGTGAAGATACAAGGTATGTGAAAGCTTTAACACAAATTGTAGTCATTTGACCTTGATATTGTGCTTGTGGGCTATAGAATGAAAATGGAGGATACTAAAGAATTATTTGAAGTAAATCGGAATAAGTGTTGTGGAGATATAATGTATGTAAAAACTAACACAAATTTCAAACTCATTTGACCTCGACTTTGGGCATATGGACCACATGGGCAGGTTATGAAATGAAAATATGTTTGTTTGCTGGGGTTTAACGGCCTATCAACAGCTAAGGTTATTTAAGACCAGGTCAATGGGTTTAGTACTAAATTCCATATATTACCCTGTAAAAGTACATGTATGAATCCCAAAATTAGAACCGAATATTTACAATAACAGAACTATATTTATCCCGTCAGCAGTGTGTATGTGCCATGAAACAGTGCTGTGAAACCTTTTTGATATCCTGTCAATACGACCTAATCACTGCGTATGAATATGTGCGGTGGCTAGGGTTATTTTTATTGCAGTTTATAGCTATGTGTAGGTGTCGACGGGATAAATAGAATAGTAGGTTAGTGCCATGAATGGGAAAAATATCTGGCGCGGCACGGAAACGGGATGTGCTCGACAGAGCCTCGCCCATCCCGTTTCCTAAGCCTTGCCAGATATTTTTTCCCATTCACGGCACTAACCTACTATTCTCTATATTCAGCCCTAAAATAAGAATAATCCCGAGCTGATGCCAGGTCCTCGCCACACCATAATCACTTGGCCCCTCCCAAAAGCAGTAGGATCAGTAATAATCTTACTACTTTGGTATCAAGAGCCAAAGATAACAAGAGTGCCGAAGGTCACAATATACGCCCGTCGAGGCAAGGCCAGTCAACAAGGGGAGATAAATCATCATGATGTGATAAACATGTATACCGAATTTGGTTTCGATCGGTGAAGTAGAACTCGAATTATTGCGTGGACAAGGATAGAGTGCAAAAAATAACAAGAGTTGTCAGAAGACAACGAAGCTCGCTGTTGGCAGCCTTCACTCAAACTTGGCACAGCTGCATAAAAAAACATGAATATTATACAACTCGACCTTGGGTCAAGGGGCGTGCGGTGGACCTTGACATTGGGGTCAGTGGTGCAAGGTGGGTGCAAGATGGATTTGCTGTAGCACAATAGAGGATCATCAGATGAATGCATGTATGAAATATCAAAGCGTTCCCTGTAACGAAACAAAAGTTACACAACATTTACCCCAACGTTAAGTTTATGAACATTCCAAGTGTGTGACCTTGACCTTGGGGAAAGGTGTGGGGGTTGGGTCGTGGATTTGCTGTAGCACGATAGAGTATCATCAGATGAATGCATGTATGAAATATCAAGGCGTTCCCTGTGAAGAAACAGAAGTTACAAGAAATTTACCCCAACTTTAATTTTATGAAAGTGCAAGTTTGTGACCTGGACCTTGGTGTAAGGATTGGGTGGTGGGTCATGGATTTGCTACAGCATGATAGAGTTATTTGAGGAATGCATGTATGAAATAACAAGGGGTTCCATGAAAGGAAACAGAAGTTACATGACATTTACGCCAACATTAAGTTTGTGGACGACGCCGACGCCGCTGGGGGTATGCCATAAGCTCTTCTGCACTTTGTGCAGGCGAGCTAAAAATGACCGCCAAGGGGAGATAAGTCAACCGAAAATTTTAAAAATCAATAGGCTTCTTCGTCTTGCTGTATACCGAATTTGATTACAATCCATTAAGTAGTACTCTAGTTATTGCGTGGACAAGCTGTGCCTGCCCGCCCGCACGTACAAGATGAATACATAATACGTCCAGTTTTTTCAAACAGGCGTATAAAAACGTACCCGAGTGCCAAACCGGGCATATCGGGATTCCTTTAAGGAGGAAACCCTACCGTTAATTTACGCCGTCTCGTTCGCCCGACCACCACCCACTGAAGGAAAATATGGATGATGAAAAGGAAGTATTGGAAGTTGGAAGTAATTTGGAGTAACAATTGTGGAGATATAAGGTATGTAAAAACTTTAACGCAGATTTTATAATAAACGCAAACTTCTAAGCAATTTTACCTTGACCTTGGGGCACAGGGGCCGCATGAGTGCGACACAGAATGAATATATGGATGATGCCCAATAAGCATACAGTTTCAAGTAAATCTAACTTGCAGTTAGAGATAGTAGGTATGTGAAAACATTCATGCAAATTTGACAGAAACTTTAACACATACGTCCAAGTCATTTTACCTTGATCTTGGGGCACAGGGGCCGCATGAGTGGGACCCAGAATGGATATATGGATAATGCCCAATAAGCATACAAAGTTTCAAGCAAATATGACTTCCAGTTACAGAGATAGTAGGTATGTGAAAACTAACGCAAATTTTGACAAATATTTAATTCAAACTTCCAAGACAATTGACCTTGGGCACAGGGGCCGCATGAGTGGGACAAAGCATGAATATATGGATGATGACTAATAAGTATATGAAGTTTCAAGTGAACGTGACTTAGGACTGCAGAGATTCCAGGCCCTTGCCACACCAGAATCACTTGGGGCCCCCTCCCAAAAGCGGTAGGATCAGTAACAATCTTACTACATGTACTTTAAAATGGGCAATAACTCAATTTAACTCCCACCACCCAGGTAACAAAGGAGCCAATGATAAAACGTACCTGAGGGCCAAACCAGGCAAATCGTGATTCGTACAAGGAGGAAACCATTAACCGTTAATTTACCCCATCGCGTTCGCCATATCAACCACCAACTAGACATAGGCTTATTGGGAATGCATGTACGGGATGAACCTCGTTAACACAGCAATAACCCCTCCCTTTGTATCGCTACAGTAAACAGGAGCATGTGATAAACTAGTCAACGTCGATGTACAGTTTATTTATTTATTTCCTTCCGAGAAGGTCCAGCTCAGCAATTATTTCTTTTGCTTCTTCTCTGCCTTGCGCAGCTTGCCAAACTCAATGTTGATCAACCGATTTCTCTACAACAGGATTGATAAGATTTATTATTGAATCAAATTGGAGCACTTACATGCAGGGATTCCGCTGGCGATCGCCACTTTCGCAATTGGCGATAAAAAATTACAATTTTCGAAAATAAAATATGTGGCGATTTTTTTTATTTTCCCCAGCGGACCCCGACATGTAATACATTCTAAGCAGCAAGCCCTATTTTCTTTTTGTGCTCAAAATCAGGAAATTCTCGGCCAATCAAAATAAATGTAAATGTTATATAAATCAGAGCCACAAAGTCCAAATAATGATAGTTAGTTTTGACAATATAAAATTGGGCTTACTCAGGATTTTACAAGTTTGCTTATTGGTGTTTACCGGTAACTACAATAACCGGACCTGGTGCCAGGTCCATACATGTATCTCACCAAAATCTCCCCAAAAAGTAATAGATCTAAGAATAATCATATTACTCATATAATGGGAATAACCAGATTCAACTCTCACATACAAGAAAGCCAAAGACGTACATGAGGGCCAAACCAGCTCCGGTCGGGATGATTTGTTTGTTTGTTAGGGTTTAACGGCCTATCAACAGCTAAGGTCATTTAAGGCCGGGTCAATGGGTTTAGTACTAAATCCCATATATTACCTGTACAAGTACATGTACATTTTCATTTCAAGTACATGTACAAATGGGGGGGGGGGGGGGGGGGGGGGGGGGGACAATCCCAAAATCAGAACTGAATATTTACAATAACAAAACTATATATTCAGCCCTGAAATCAGAATAATCCTGATCTGATGCCAGGTCCTCGCCACACCAGAATCACTTGGCCCCAAAAGCAGTAGGATCAGTAATAATTTTACTACTTTTATAATGGGCAATAACCCAATTAAACTCCCAGGTAACTAAAGAGCCAAAGATAAAAACGTACCGGAGGGCCAAACCAGGCAATTCGTGATTCCTATAAGGAGGAACCCATACCGTTAATTTACGCCGTCTCGTTCGCCCGACCACCACCCACTCCGGTCGGGATGAATCCAGATTGCTAAATTACCCAAAGCATACTCCCACCTGCCACACAGAGAATTTTACCAGTATAGTTTCTGATTGTTGATTCAGCCCAATAATGAATTTAGTTTTTGTTGCAAGGTGTATCAAGTGTGTAGTGAAGGTGATGGCATTCTGGTATGTACTAACCATTACACTGTGGAATTAGATTTTGTCGTCTGCCATTTACTTTCAATTTTATATGTTTTCTGAACTTTTCTCTCATCAAAAACATGGTGTGACAAAACATTAGAACCATTGCTAATAGTGCTGTCAAACATTAGAACCATTGCTAATAGTGCTGTCAAACATTAGAACCATTGCTAATAGTGCTGTCAAACGATGCTTTTATTGAAAAAGATGAGGTCATAATATAAAAACAGCGGACGACAATGTTCGGTTCGCATACTATAAAGGGTTCAATTGTGTTCATCATCCACATTGTAGTTACATGTATAATGCCATGTATGAATGCAGTAGTATGAAGTTATGCAAATATATTTATTACTACAGTTTTTACACAAATAGGCCATGTATCAGATTGGAAGTTGTCAGCAGTATATATCAGACGGCAATTCCTATCAAGAAGTACGGGTTCATCATTTACATGGCACGGTTAGTTGACTGAACTATAGAGCAAAATACATAGGATCGTACATGCAACATGAGCGACAAATTAATATATTTCTTAACATGAATTTAATGACTACTTTACATGTTAAAAATAAGGCTATGGTAAGTTTCTTATGAAATCAGTCAACAAGTTTAACCCTTTCAACACCACAGGCCTGTGTAGTGGTATTGGGAAAAAGTGTAGATCCAGATGAGCCGGGTCAAGAGCCGTCTCATCAGGAACTGCACTTTCCATATTGCACTGTAATTTTCATATTTTTGAGAACAAAACACCACCTTTTCATAAATGGACTTGTCTGAAATCATGATTTTGTGACGATTGGATTGGTTGCAAAATTAACATATCAAAATCCATTTCAGCTACTTGGGGTGAAAGGGTTAATACATACCATGTCAACACTTTCAGATTTATTGCATAAGCCAAGCATCATACATCAAAGCTGTATGGATTCATTCACTTAAGTTTTCACTGCCCAAGTTATTTGCAGAGAGTAAACAGGCCAATCAGTGAATCTAAAGAATCACGTGGGTCATCACTCGCGCTGTGCGATCACATGCAAATATATCTAGTGGAGCCATGTATCAGATTGGAAGTTGTCAGCAGTATATATAAGACGGCAATTCCTATCAAGAAGTAAGGGTTCATCATTTACATGGCAAATCGTATTGAAGTCCAGGCAAAAGTGTGCAGATATTTGTCATTGTAGCTGCCAAATCCAGAATGAATGATTGGGTTTTACTTTTACAAATGCACTATTGATTTTCTTCCTTATTAAATAGGGAACAAATGATAAAATGAACAAATGATAACAAATAACACAAATTAAAAAATTCACATATTTGAGCTGCAAAAAGCATTTTTACAGCTCGACTAAAAGTAAATCAATGCATATTCTGCTAAAATAAGTGTGTAAATACACCAATATGCACCTTATCTGGAGCTAGGACCTACATGTACGGAGGGAAACTGGCTAATGTAATACAGCATTACAACAGTTTATATTTATCAACGAAACATCTTTTAAAAGTCCAACCATGCCCATCCAGTATAGTTGGACCTTCAAAAGAGTATATCCCCTATTCTAAAACATGTCCGTTATACCATGTAATGTTCAACCCAATTCTATGACTAAAATCATTTTGAATGTAATTTTCATGATTTTTGCATACCGTATTACAAGTCTATGCCAATGTCCACAATGGCACATGCGTTTTTATAACTTTTCATGCCAAAATTGGTGACATAGCATAGAAACAATATGGTGGAAAGCAGTGTTCCACAGAACAAATCATGAAATGGGAAGTTAACAAATGTAGGAAATTCTTTCTGACACAATATTGTTTCTCACAAGAGATTTTCACATTGATATAAGTTATTGTTTATTCATGTATGGACTCTCAAAGCCTGGGTTTACCAGTCAAAGCCGTAATCCCCCTTTCACCATTCACGTCCACGTATGCGTGCAGTAGTATGAAGTTATGCAAATATATTTATTACTACACTTTTTACACAAATAGGCCATGTATCAGATTGGAAGTTGTCAGCAGTATATATCAGACGGCAATTCCTATCAAGAAGTAAGGGTTCATCATTTACATGGCACGGTTAGTTGACTGAACTATAGAGCAAAATACATAGGATCGTACATGCAACATGAGCGACAAATTAATATATTTCTTAACATGAATTTAATGACTACTTACATGTTAAAAATAAGGCTATGGTAAGTTTCTTATGAAATCAGTCAACAAGTTTAACCCTTTCAACACCACAGGCCTGTGTAGTGGTATTGGGAAAAAGTGTAGATCCAGATGAGCCGGCTCTTGACGAGCCGTCTCATCAGGAACTGCACTTTCCATATTGCATTGTAATTTTCATATTTTTGAGAACAAAACACCACCTTTTCATAAATGGACTTGTCTGAAATCATGATTTTGTGACGATTGGATTGGTTGCAAAATTAACATATCAAAATCCATTTCAGCTACTTGGGGTGAAAGGGTTAATACATACCATGTCAACACTTTCAGATTTATTGCATAAGCCAAGCATCATACATCAAAGCTGTATGGATTCATTCACTTAAGTTTTCACTGCCCAAGTTATTTGCAGAGAGTAAACAGTCACGTGGGTCATCACTCGCGCTGTGCGATCACATGCAAATATATCTAGTGGAGCCATGTATCAGATTGGAAGTTGTCAGCAGTATATATAAGACGGCAATTCCTATCAAGAAGTAAGGGTTCATCATTTACATGGCAAATCGTATTGAAGTCCAGGCAAAAGTGTGCAGATATTTGTCATTGTAGCTGCCAAATCCAGAATGAATGATTGGGTTTTACACATTATCACCCCTACGTACATGCAGAGCTCCAATTTCAAATTGAATGTGTATTTTACTTTTACAAATGCACTATTGATTTTCTTCCTTATTAAATAGGGAACAAATGATAAAATGAACAAATGATAAAAAATAAAACAAATTTAAAAATTCACATATTTGAGCTGCAAAAAGCATTTTTACAGCTCGACTAAAAGTAAATCAATGCATATTCTGCTAAAATAAGTGTGTAAATACACCAATATGCACCTTATCTGGAGCTAGGACCTACATGTACGGAGGGAAACTGGCTAATGTAATACAGCATTACAACAGTTTATATTTATCAACGAAACATCTTTTAAAAGTCCAACCATGCCCATCCAGTATAGTTGGACCTTCAAAAGATTATATCCCCAATTCTAAAACATGTCCGTTATACCATGTAATGTTCAACCTAATTCTATGACTAAAATCATTTTGAATGTAATTTTCATGATTTTTGCATAGTACAAGTCTATGCCAATGTCCACAATGGCACATGCGTTTTTATATAAACTTTTCATGCCAAAATTGGTGACATAGCATAGAAACAATATGGTGGAAAGCAGTGTTCCGCAGAACAAATCATGAAATATGTTAACAAATGTAGGAAATTCTTTCTGACACAATATTGTTTCACACAAGAGACTTTCACATTGATATAAGTTACTGTTTATTCATGTATGGACTCTCAAAGCCTGGGTTTACCAGTCAAAGCCGTAATCCCCATTTCACCATTCACGACCACGAATGCGTGCAGTAGTATGAAGTTATGCAAATATATTTATTACTACAGTTTTTACACAAATAGGCCATGTATCAGATTGGAAGTTGTCAGCAGTATATATCAGACGGCAATTCCTATCAAGAAGTAAGGGTTCATCATTTACATGGCCAATTTCACAACACCATCAGTAGGGCTTCATACAACATGCAGTTATTATTTATCTCTGCATTGACTGAATACATATTGACTTATAACATAGTGTTGTATCAGGCATTGACCTGATACAAATATCCGGGTTACAACGAACTGAAAACCGATGTTCCATTCGTCGGATGGAATGACATCAGTGTAATGAAGCAACGTAAACAAGTCCGCATTCTGTCCATGGATAACGACGTCATCTGTGGTAATTTTTCGAGCATAAAACGTTACCTGATAAATGAATAATACCAGGCTAGTGTCGGCAAGTTTATCAGGCTCGGCTCGGAAACAGTAGAATATCCTCTGCAAGCTCCGGTATTCTTACGCATTTCTTAGCCTTGCCTGATAAGCTTGATATCAAAAGACACTAGCCATTATATATGTATATGAATAATGATCTTGCATCATCTGTTCTTTACTGAGAATGGACAGCTGCAGGAAATTTCAATATTTGTGCTAAATTTATGGACGTCTGACAAGATCCAATTCTTCAGACTAATTTAAATACATTTACTTACGGCTTGCTTGGCCTTCATCAGTTTAAATCTGTCGAAGTCTGTGAGCGAGGCACGCTGTAACAAAGTTCACAAAAAGATATAGATTAGCAGGTGTGAAACATGTAAACATGTGCGAGTATAAGAAGTGAATGAGAAAGGTTTTACCATCCCAGCTATGGTAATATAGATATATGGGACATCGATTTCAAATATCATCTGAAATGAGACAACAGGAGTTCGGTAATAGTCCCAGGTAAGAATCCCAGTATCATTAACAGGTAAGGTACGACTAGTTAACCCTTTCACCCCTAAGTAACTGCAATGTATTTTTGATATGTCACTTTGCAACCAATCCAATCATTTGAAAATGATCTTCAGACTAGTCCATATATGAAAAAGAGGGTGTTTTTGCTCTTAAAATATGAAAATTACTTGCAAAAAGTGCAGATCCTGATGAGACACATCTGGATCTACACTGTTTGCCAATACAGGCCTGTGGTGTTGGAAGGGTTAAGGATGGATCGATCGTTAAGCTCATACCCTCCCATCCTCCAAGGTAGCTGGTCTGGAGAAAAACATGTGTGCATTGTGCAGCCATCACCCATTCTGTTTCACTACAGTATTCTATTGTTCCAAACCGTGTAGCAAAAAGTGAATGGATTTAACGTCTCAGCAACAGCTAAGGTCATTTAGAGACGGGACCAGTTTGAAGTCTCATCCGACAGACATTACATTATCCCTTTTCTGACTTATGGAATAGTCCTAAAATTAACACGAACAACTCTTGACATTCCAACTCATAGACGGTTGATTTAGGCCATAAAAAAAAGTACTTCGGTTCTCGGTAACAGGGTTTGCAGAACGTGACCCAGGAGGGCGGATTAAAAAAAAATAATTCAATGTTTTGTCTGATTTTTTTCAAGCCACCATATGCATATTTGCTTATATTCGTCAGACAATATATTGGGTTAAACATATTTTTGCAAGGTAGTGTTTTATATTGATTATGTGGCGAATACAATGCAATTTTATTTCTCCATGATGATAAAATGCTCGACTGGCTTTTCTGACGTGGCGATATCGAGGAAACCAAAGTACTTATTGTATGGCCCTAGTTAACAGCTTCGGTCATGTTAGTCAGGAATCGAATGACAAACGGGGACCAAACCACATATTGACAGCAAGTTATCAATATCTGCTGTTAAAGGTACATGTTCACTCAGCATGCACAAAATATTCTTTATATCAAAGACATCTTCGGAGATATTTTCTGGCAAAATAAATATTCATTATTAACCATTACACCACATACTAATTGACATTATACATTTTATATTAGACGTAAATTTCTACACCGGTATCAAGGGCGATAACCGTGTTTCCTTAAATTGTTAACAGACATTACTATTTATTCTCTGTATTTATTTTTTGATGTGCAATGATCATAAAAAATATCAATCCTCATTTGCATATGAAAATAGCCCGATACCACCGCGAGTCACCATCACTAAAATAAATATTACTAACTGATTATATCTGTTTAGCGGGCACTTGTAATGTTTAGAACTGGTGGGATAGTGACAGTTATACACTTATTCAATTCCTATAAATGACATTTTGCACACAAATGCAACGAACCATTGTGTTACTACTTTGTACACACAACCTCCAGATTTGAAGTCAGGTGTTCTATCCCCTAGGCAACAACCCATCACTTTTAAAAGAAGTAAAGAAATGCCCCTAACAAGCTACCATACATACTTAGAATAACAGCTGACGTAACATCGGTAAACTGAAATATCGTACGTGGCAATTGGCATTTATGTTCCAACAAGATTTTCACGGTGTGTAATCGATCGTATTTCCTCTTCACCATATGGAACCAGACTCGAGAAACACAAATTGCATCGTTTGTTATGCACCTACCCCCCCACCCCCCCCCCCCCCCCACCCACCATATGGTGAGGGGGCATATAGTGTTAACGGTATCCGTACGTACGTCCGTCCCAAAACCTTAACGCTCGGGTAAATGGCTTATAATTTCTGTTTCCTTGCTCGGATCTACTTCACATTTCACACACGCATTGCTCCAATGGTCCTCTACCGCCCTGCGACAAATCCACATTCGTCCCGCCCCCGCTAAGCCCAGGGTCAATGTCACAGACTTGGTGTGTTCGAAACGTTAATGCCACATTTCTAGTTTTTGAATGTATCAATTGTTTGCCCGTTCTAACAGTTTCCCCAATTACTACGAGCTAAATGCGACATTTCATTCCATGTTGCATCGCCGGTTTTCGGTGATAATACTGTCAACAATTAAAAATACGGACGGACGCACGGATGGACACCCAGACGTCATTGTGAGAAGTGCACTATGTCTTGCATTCCGCAGACGGGCTTGACAATAATGCTAATATTAGTACAAAATATAAATAGTTTTGTCATGGGAGACAATTCTCATGTGTTGCCAAAACATGTGTTATTATTAAGAAATAAAAAAAATTTTGGAAGAAAAAAAACCCATTAGTATCGTCTAAGGAGACGATTCTCATGTGTTGACAAACCTATTTTATTAAGAAATCAACAAATGTGAAAAGAAAACAAGAATACATTTGTATTTCTTTACAAAGAATCGACTTAGGGGACGATTCTCATGTGCTGCCAAACTTGCTTTATTAAGAAATCAAACAAATGTGAAAATGCACTATGTCAAGCTAATGCGTAATTATCAATTTATCGGCGATGCGATGGACGTGAGCGACTACATAGAGTTGTTTTGATATGTTTGTTTATGCCGAATTCTAAATGTCAGTCACCAGGTCACACTTTGCACGTGAAACTGGATTACCGACAGATGATGTCCAGGGCTGTACGAATTGGCACGCCCGACGCCCGGGACAAGTCGGTTTTAATCTCGGGCAAGTGCCTCTATGCTGGAATTTAGTCCCGGGCAAGTCACTATTTTCTGTTAGAACGTCCCGCCACAAGCCCGTTTTTCGGAACCGGATTGTCATATAGCAATCTACAGCGACCCTGATTATATTAATTTAATCAAATTTGAAAGTAATTAGCGAATTAGTGAAAATATTCTGCGGCGATCGATGGTTATTGATTTATTTTATGTATGTTTACGTTTTCATCTCACTGCGTCGACAGGCCAAGACACTTAACTATAGAGAAATAAACGCATGTTCCTTCACGGGGTGGAAATGGAATTTAAGGTTCTTAATTATCGTTTCTACGCGGCATATAAACGAAGGAAAAAGTGAAATTGAATGGGATGGACATACTATGAAGGTACGTTTGATTCCCAAGGCGATGTTTGAACGGTTCCACAACCCCCAGATTGGAAGTCGGTGTTCTAAACCCTAGGGCACAACCCATACCTTATAAACGAAGGAAAGAAATGCTCCTAACGAGCGACCATACGTACTTAGAATAACAGCGGACGTAACGTGCGGTAAACTGAAATGGCCTACGTGACAATTGACATTTACGTTCCAACAAGATTTTCACGGTGTGTAATCGATCGTATTTCCTCGCCACCATATGAAACCTGACTCGAGAAACACAAATTAAGTTGTGGATTTCTGGATTTGTCAATTGTTTGTACGGTCTAAGAAATCAAACGAATGTGACAATTCTTTTTACAAAATATTTGAATCGTCTAAGGAGACAATTCTCATGTGTTGTCAAAACATGTTTTATTAAGACATCGGACAAATGTGAAAATAAAACCCGAATACATTGATATTTCTTTACAAAAACATATTTTGACAAAATTTGAGAATCGTCTTAGGAAACGATTCTCATGTGCTGCCAAATCTTGGTTTTATCAAGAAATCGAACAAATGTGAAAATGCACAAGCTAATGCGTACTTATCAATTCATCGGCGATGCGATGACGTGACTACATAGCTTGGTTTTGGTATGTTTGTTTCCACTGAATTCTTAAGGTCAGTCACACTTTGCACGTGAAACTGGATTACCGACTGATGATTGTAAACTAGACCGAAAATGATGTCGCAAATGTGCTAATTGGGGATGGGTGGGTACGGCCATATTTGTTTTTATGTTACAATCTCGCGTTTTTGCGATCTCGATCTCGCCTTCCGCTTTTGGAAATACGATTTGCCCATGCATGTGTAGACAGCATGCGTGTTGGATTTGGTTCTACGTACGTACATGCATATAAAGCATGCTAGTTCGAATTGCATTCTACGTATGTACAGTACGTACATGTAATGTATGCGCAAAACTCAATTTCAACACGCATGCATTCTACACACACATAATGACATGAACAAACGTATTTCCAAAAGCGGAAGGCGACATCGTGAAAAGGCCGAGGCGAAAACGCGACATCGCGGTCTCGAAAACGCGAGATAGCCAGGCGAAAACGAGAGAATGAATACAATAGAATCTCACATTTTCGCCTCGCGATTTGGTCTCGCGTTTTCACGATCTTGTGCATAGGTCGACGATGCGATGCAGTAGCCTAACCAATAACACGTATCGAAATATGTTTTTTTTTTGTCAATAAACGTGTATTGGCACAGCACATTAGAATCATCTCCTAAGACAGTATTATTTTTTGTCAAATTATGTTTTTGTTGTCAAGAAATATAGATGTTTGTCCACATTTGTTCTATTTCTTAATAACAGCTTTAAAATTTCTTAATAAAAGCTTTAAAATGTTTTTGCAGCACATGAGAATCGTCTCGTAAGACAATACGTACATGTCCTATTAGGGACATGTAGCAACCTCGCGTTTTCGAGCTTTCGAGACGAAAACGCGAAATTCTATCATATTCAATCTCGCGTTTGCAAACACGCCGCACATGCATGAGCAAAACTAATCCGAATTTTTCAAAAGCGGAAGGCGAGATCGTGAAAACGCGAGACGATTCTCATTATTTTAGGAAACGATTGTTATACAACCGTTTTTAAAAAACGGTACGCATTATGTTTTACCGCTGGGCGGGCGAGCGGCCGACAGAAAAAGTGCATAGTTCGTGTACACAACTCCTCCGAAACCGTTCAGTCGATCAAACTATACACACGTCTTCTACACATATTGAAGATGTGCACCTTGGTGTTTTTATGCCGAAAAAATATTTTTTAACAAAAATATCACTTTTTTAACTTAGCCATTGTTTCTACATGTTTCTATACAATTCTATATACGGTACAGAGTTTGTGTACACAACTCCTCCGAAACTGTGTCAGTCGATCGTTCTGAAACTATACACACGTCTTCTACACATATTGAAGATGTGCACCTTGGTGTTTTTATGCCGAAAACATATTTTTTAACAAAAATATCACCTTTTTAACTTAGCCATTTTTTCTACATTATTGTATCCAATTCCCTATCATTTCTACTTTACACTCTACTTTTCTATCTCTGCATAGATTAGTATACATGTTTAGCACAACGAGATGAAGAAATAATGCTATAGACTTTCAAATTCTCATTAATGTTTCTTGCCTTGGCGACAGCTTCACATTTCTGCATCTTCGCTGTCTGGTCCATATTCGACGAGCGTATTTTGTGACTTGCGGCATTCTTGTTATGTTTTATTATTGTCGATAAATGTGTTTTGAGTATGCACTCGTCTATGATAATAGTTTTTGTTTTGGGACAGTTTCGTATAAGAAATCTTTCGAGGACAAGTCACTTTTTCAAAATTACTTCCCTGAAAATTATATTTTCCAGGACAAGTCAGGGCAAGTCACTTTTTTCAAGTCACTTGTCCGGGACATCAGGTGTGCAGCGAGACAGAAAATGATATGTCGCAAATGTGCTAGTTTGGGATAGGTGGGCACGGTGGCATAAATCTTTATGCGCCGTTTGAAAACTATTATGTATCCACGCTGTATGGGCGATGGACGACCCTTCGACACAGCTTGTTCTCACGATAGTGAGGCCCACTTCATGTCAAGGGTAGCGACATTGTCTGGGGTTCCAATCGTACGGTACGATTGAACCATGTATCAGATTGGATGCTGTCAGCAGTATATATCAGACGGCAATTCCTATCAAGAAGTAAAGGTTCATCATTTACATGGCCATATTGTTGCAAAAAACTTATATTAAATATATTTCTTATATGCATGAAGTCTTGTATAAAGCACTTTTTCATTAATAATAAGTCACCCTCCAAAAAACATTATTTGATGGATTCCATCAAATATTGACCGATTTCGTGGACCGATTTCCAAAATCTAACTTGTTTTCTTATTTACATCATTTCCAAGCTATCTAACCAGGCTTCGTACTGGTAGTCAATTTCCAATTATTTTTTTCCTTTTTCGACCCTCCTCCTTTTTGCCCCATGTTAAATTCCCACATTGTTAAACGAAGCTAATCCCCTCGCTGGTAGCCTTAATAAAAAAAATAATCATGTCCTCAGTGATTCAGTTATTGAAAAATGAAAGGTGTTACTAACGTCACTAAGCAAGCAAATAAGCAGCTTATTTGGAGCTCTGTTGTCGGCAGTAAAATGTGGAACATACAGTAGGACTATTACGGTAGTGATCAATTTATTGGGCTTTCAACAGCAAGGTCACTTGCAGATGGGAATGTACCCATGTGGAGCACCGAGGGGCACCGTACAATCAGAACTGAAATTACAACAAACTTCCAGCACCGACAGACGAATGTCCTGTGGGCCGTTTCACTAAACTTCATACGACAAAAATGTTCGTAAGTGCAAAATTATGAGTCTGTAAATTCCACATTAACACCGTTTTCTTGTAAACAATTATTGGATTTATATTTATTGAACATAGGCTGTATGTTCAATACATGTAAATCCACCAATTGAATTTCCTGACGATCCTAATTTTGCACTTACGAACATTTTAGTTGTACAGAGTTTAGTGAAATGTCCCTCAGAACTGGAACCAGGACCCCTACCACACTTGATCACTCGGCTCCAGGTGTGAATCTCAGTAACATTCTGGACGTGCTCTAGGCACACCACTGTCCTTGTCGCACTCGGAGAACGACTTATCACCTACCCTTTCTTTACTTGCGATTTTCTTGGCCCACGTTGTGTTGTTCCACTTGTCTGTCATGCCTTCCTTCTCCCAGACCTTCCTGACGGTGCCATTGCGGGCGGAGCGCGCCAACTTCATGCAGAATTGGGTCAGGTGCAGGGCCTTTAGGTTGATCGACTTGCGGGCAACATTTGTGCACGGGCCGTCAATTAGAGCCTGTAAATGCAACGCGGACTTGGGAAATGGGGCTATGGAATTTCTGGTTGGTGTTTAACCAGTTTGCCCATAAATAAGTGGCATAGACGGATTCAAGCAAATTTTTGGAGGAGTTTAATAATATAAAACAAGAGGGCCATAATTCGCTCACCTGACTCCATGAACACCAAAGGAGAATGTGACATCGAGTTCATGCGTTTTAAAAAAATTGTGCTATTTAGATGGTGGTCATCTTGGATTAAGCGACGACTCATTTTATCAAATCTGAAAATGCTTCACCCAAGGATCTTAAACTTCCTATACAGTTTGGCCAGCATCGGCCATGTGGTTCCTGAGAAAAAGACATTCAAAATCTCAAATAAATGGACCTTTTGGTGGCCATCATGGATGACATAATCATCCGATTCCGACAAATATTGCACCAGAGCAATCGCCTCATCGATACCTTCACTTTGATATATGACATGAGTATATTCGGTCAAAAATAAAATTTGACCCCACGGGCCATGCCCATTTTTGACCCCGGGGTCACCACTTTCACATCTTTGAAAGAGCATTGTAAATCAATCATTCCTACCAAGTTTAGTCGAAATTCGGCCAGCGGTTCATGAGAAGAATATTTTTTAAGAATTTATGCTATTTTTAGACAGCGGCCATCTTGGATTAGCGATGACCTCCATTTTAACAAATCTGAAAAGGCTTCACCCATGGACCATAACTTTTAAGTTTGGCTACCATGGGCCAAGCGGTTCATGTGAAGAAGAATTTTGAAATCTCTAATAAAAGAACGACCTTTTGACATTTCGGCGGCCATCTTGGATGACATGACTATCCGATTTCGACCAGAATGTACCAGAGTGATCGCCTCATTGATACCTTCGATTTGATATATAACATGACCATATTCGGTCAAAAATAAAATTTGACCCCATGGGCCGGCCACGCCCATTTTTGACCCCGGGGTCACCATTTTAACAACTTTGAAAGAGCATTGTACATCGATCATTCCTACCAAGTTTTGTCGAAATCCGGTTAGTTGTTCTTGAGAAGAAGATTTTTGAAGAATTTGTGCTATTTTTAGATGGCGACCATCTTGGATTACGTAACGACGTCATTTGAACAATTTTGTAATCCCCCTACCTAAGGACCATGACCATGAAGTTTGGTGACTATAGGCCCAATGGTTACCGAGGAGAAGACGTTTGAAAATGTTCACAGATGACGACGACCGACAACGACCGACACATTGCGGTAACAATAGCTCACATGAGCTTCGCTCAGGTGAGCTAAAAACATCGAGAAATACTGTAGATGTTGATGAGATGGCTCATCTAGATCTAGTGTTTGCAAACGTTGGTATTGCGGTCTATCGGGTTAATTGCTGCTCTGTTGATGCACTTCTGCAGCATGCTATATTTATACTATTTGCGAGCATCATGACAACTTAGGATGCTGGGAGCATAATCAGGTGTTTATTTACACTTTCTGAGAACATTCTCAGCCTCAACCAATCAAACATTCTGATTTCGAGCACGAGAATGGAGTATGTATTGATTGTATGCAGAAGTTTCATAAGCACAGGCCTTAATCAGCCAGTACACTAATGTAACCGGTAACCATTTAGTAATTTCCGTAACGCATCAGGAAATGTTCAAACAGCAAACGGAATAGATTTTAATCAGACTAAACAAATGCATCTGAGCTTCACTAGCTTCAGCACATAAGCAGAGTGACATACCCTGTTCTGATCGATGATGTCAACAATGGCACAGAGCTTCCCCTTGTCCTCACCATGGGCAATGTAGGCGACTCGCCCAACCTGAACGTAACGCGTCTACAATATAATACATGAGAATCACAATAAAGGCAAATATTACATGTATTACGAGTGTTCATGTCATGCTAGTAAATGATGTCGGCAAATATATAAACAGTTAATGCGTTTATAATCTGGGCATGTTGGTCAATGTTGAAGAAATTGAAGAGCTTTTTAGCTTTTTAAGTATATCAGTCATATAAGAAAAGCTACATGTAGCTAGCACCAGAAGCGCATAATACCAAAGGAAGGTAATTTCATTGAAGCTTGGAATAAATTCTTTTTATGCCACCGGGTTTCGAAGAAACGGGTGGCATATAGTGTTTGGACCGTCCGTCTGTCTGTCCGTCACACATTTCGGTTAACCAATTTGTCAGTTTCTCAAATATGCTGCAGGTGGCATCCGCGTTCGACAGACGCATTTCTTGTTTTTTTTTTACTCTTTTTTTTTGTAATCGGACATTCGGTCTGGGAACTTCCGGTTTACCGTCGGACCGGCGGCACTTTTAACGGACATGTCCGACGGACCGACGACTTTCGGATCTAGTAACATTAATGTTATACGATGATGAAGAAACGAAATGTGTACAAACATTTTGACGCAAAAAATGGCTAAGTGTTTCACATGTGAAGATAATAAAGATCAAGGTCATGTTAATGGCGGAACAAGTGTGTTCCAAAGTCTCACATGTATCAAGTTTCCAAATATTGAAGCAATCTGCCACGTAATATTAAAGTTATATCATGATGAAGAAACTTGTACAAACTTTTTCACGCAAAAATGTGAAGATAAAAAAAGTCATGTTCATGGCGGCATGAGTGTGTTCCAATGCTCACATGTACCAATAGTCAAAATATTGAAGCAATCCGTCAAGTAATATTAAAGTTATACCATGACGACGCTTGTACAAACTTTACATTTCGGAAGATTCAGACTGAGAAAGAATGACCTTTCGGCGGCCATCTTGGATGATGTAATCAGAGCTCCAGATAACCTGCGTATTTGCGTAAATACCCAATTAAAATTGCCAAAACCCCAATTGAAATCAGAAGTAGCGAGTATCAAAAAGCAATAACAAATTTGTGGTACCTTTATCATGCAACAGAAAACAATAAACAGACCACAAATATAGCATATTTTTCTTATTTTCCATGAAAACACATCTTGGTATTTCATTAGAATTGTCTCCAAGGAGACAATTCTAATGAAATGCAAAGACATGTTTTCATTTCGAAGCAAACTATTACATAATTGCCGTCTGTTGATGTGTAAACAGTAGTGCGATTTGAGTTTACCCAATTAAAATATTGAAATACCCAATTGCTTCAGATATGATGGAGTGAAAATACTCAATTACTAATTCCTTATCTGGAGATCTGTGTGATCATCTGTTTTTGACAAAAAATACTCCTGTCTGATCGTCTTGTCTATCTTCAATATTAGGTGAAGGATTGCTTCGATACTTGGACACTTGAATCACCTGAACTCTTTGTCACACCACCATTAACAGGACCTTGACCTGTGTCACCCTCAAAAGTTTCTCCAACATATTAGTGAGACACGTTTTTAGTGCAGTTTACGCTCGAAATCTTTGAGATTTATGTTAGTGTATTAGCAACTGTAAAATCTATGCCGAAAACCCCACCCCAAGCAGCGGTTTCGACACGCTGTAACACGTTGTATAGGCGAGTAATAAATACAAGTTTGTGTGGCATTTTCTTACAATGGTTACGGATGCCAGTTTAGTACTTTTCATAATTATATGATCTTCAGACCCGGGCGCATTTGAACGGTTTGTACATTGTTTACAAAGGTGTTTCATGTATATACACTAATTGACCATCCAAGACAGCACAACAATTTTTAGTTGTTGACAATAAAACGAGAAACCGCTATTGCAATAAACACTTCCGGTAAACAATAACAACTATTATTGCGAACTAACACTAATTCTCAACAAATCGGTGTATTAACATAAATTTTCGGCATACACGTATAACATTTTGAATTAAAATATATAAATTAATCATTTAATCTTCATACATTTAGCATATACAGTATCATTAAGGTTCCAAGTCAGTCTGATACTACTGCTAATATGTCTTACGGTATTGTAAATGCTAACGAATTTGAATAGATGACCGTCCCAACCAATCAGCGCTTCGTAAACCGAGTTGTCTGCCAGAAATTTGTCCAGTAAAGAAACCGGCTCACATGAAGCGAGTGTTCCATTATGTTGTTCGACATGTGATGTCATACATTTACGGCACTTACTGACGTCAGAACGTTAACGACATTTTACCTGCTCAGACTTCTTTGAACTTTGAATGTTGATGACATTTAAATTTGTTTGGAATGCCTTAGGTGCACAGAATTAGCCGACACTAGGGGTGTAACGATACACCTACCTCGCGATATTTGGGTCACGATGTGATACGTATCGCAATACTAGTACCTCATTCACAAAATACAATTTCAATGGTTAATATTCGTGATATAATGCACAAATCCAAATCCCCCCCCCCCCCCCCGATATACTGGAGCCTCTTTATAATGTGGTGGCAACAGGTCGCCACCATGGCATGGTAAACCGCGTTATACAATGTAAATTGTCCAAATGACATTTTCATGTCGCTAATATTCAATACCCCACCAATTTTTTATTACACGCTCCCTCATAGCTCATAGTGCGTTTAAAAATAAATAAATTCCTATGTGAATGCTATAATTGACAACTGTTTCATAAAGCGAACGGCTATGACATTTCTGTCACTACGGTAAACAATGTGATTAGGCCAGTCAGCCTGTATGATTACTTCAACATAATTGCAACAGAATTTATGTATTTACACATGTGTTGCAGATAGCATTATAAAGAACATGTCAAAAGTCTAGAAAAATCTAAATAAGGGAAATCCCATAAAATTAACTGTTAAAACTGGTCTATTCGACAATAAGTTTGTTTGTTTGTTGGGGTTTAACGGCCTATTGTCACGAATTGAAGCCGACTATTTTCTTTATCATCCATTATTTGTTAACACGGGTCACACAATACTAGTCTAGAGCACAATAATCAAATAGGTATTCGTGTGTGAAATATCGCTCCTGTGGAATACACCGCTGGAGAGAATAACGCTTTATCCGAAACCGTGCACGGACCACCAGTATTGGATTTTATACCGGTTATAGCTGGGTGATTTACACTGTTTAGGCAGACTTGGATGCTAGCCTGAATACCTAGTAGGATCAGTAATAATCTTACTAGTTTTATAATGGGCAATAACCCAATTCAACTCCCAGGTGGGGGTATATTTTACATTATTTATCATGTTTGCGGCTAATATCACGTTTATATAATACTGATGTTGCTTTCATACAAGTGTAATTCCTGTGTTTTACAAGCTTATTGGCATTGTCATGGATTTTCGCGGTACTCAACAATCATCAAGAAACAATGTGATATATTTAGTAGACCATCTGACCTACTCTGTCATATATAATAATACATGCCGAGAACATTATAAAAGACACGCGATTTAGCAAATAAAGCAAAAATAAATTGCACACTTGCTAGAAAATGTTTTCAGGTCCACATGTTTTTTTCAATGTCTGGTGTTCAATTCAGGACATACGCCAGTTGTTTTTAATATATACATATTCATTGTTTATAAATTTTTACATATTCACTTATGTTTTGAAGTATTTTATCCCCAAGTATTTTATCTGCACCAACACCCGGTCAGGGGGGAGGGGGCATTCAAATTTGCAACTGTGAGTCCGTCCGCCCGTCATATATAATTTGACCGGCGAACCAATTCTACAGTTTGATTCCGATTAACTTCATAGATATGAACATCATCAAGTGCCATAAGTTTGTTACGTAATGTAAACATTTTTGCATTAGCTCCAATATATCTGGAGTACATTTTATCCCATCGCATACCGAAAATGGGATATAGTGATGCAAAAGTAGTCCATATGTTCATGTCCCACCCCAGAAAGCTCCACTCTGCCCAAAGTCAAGGTCAAATAACTTTGAAACTTCCACTTCAGTAGACTCGAGGCAAATTATCAGTAATTTTTATGCCAATGATCGATGTGAACTTGAGTGACGTCGTGTATATACACAATTTTGAAATTTTTCTGTGATCATGCATTGAAATATTGGGTGAATCCGGTAATTACCTTTGGTCAGCCACTGTACTGGAAGGCTCTCGTGATTATAAATGAAAAGGCCAGCAGCTGTTTACGTGATATTGTATTACGATTAGACTGATTTCACACAATCATGAGCTCCTCGGATGTATTGGTCAGCTGAGGCAGGGATCTGTAGCCTATTTCACCAACACCGCAAAGTATACTTTGAGGGAGAAATTTTCAATTTTAGGATAAATTTATTAATTTTTATTATACTGAATTTATTACATTATCACAGCCATTTTGGCTGTGATAATGCAATAAATTCAGTATAATAATTCTGCATACTTTTAATCATCAAATATATGCAGTCGTTAGTTCTATATGAAATAATGCATTTCAGGAAAAATAAATGATTACTCCCTCAAAGTATACTTTGCTAGAAGAGTATACTTTGCAATGTTGGTGAAATAGGCTTAAGGTCTCTCGGAACTGCTGCCAAATGCTGAACGGAAAAGCAGTAGCACGAGCGGCCAGGGGTCATTTGCTAGTAGACAACGCTTTGAATTCAATCCTCGTATCACGGAGCTTTGGTGTGTCAGGACATACATGTATGAAAGAAATGACATGATAATTGAACCCGTCGTAATTGAGGGACCTGCTCGAAGAGAAAATGAGATTGACATATCACCATAGATACTTATAGTGCTGAAGCCCATGGCGACATTACTGAAGTTAGCAAAATATATGATGTTCTTCTGTCCGTTAAGCTCACTGTTCAGTAGAGGTGGACCGATAGTATCGATGCATCGATATATCGAGGTACATATCTTCACGACACATGTATCGCAATACACTGCCAACTATCGATAGTTGACGATGGCTACATTGTAATTATTAACACATTTTCAATGATCGTGTTTTTGGTGCTAGAAAGAGGTACATATTTGAAGTGATTTTTATAGGAACCTCTGGATTCGACATCCTAGGACATCGACAGTTTCTTTAACAATCATTAATGTGCACAACAAACACTTTATTGAACCGTTTGGCTTGTGTGCAGTTGATGGCATTTTTTTTATTAACCTCATATCAAACCGGAAGTTCGGAACACGAGCCGTGTCATGGGTTTTCGCGACCATTTGTTTTCCCTTCCACATCGAAAAAGGCAGCGTTACAGTAGAACTGGCTGTTTTTGGTGTAAAATTAAAGTGCACAATTGTTGTTTAATGATGCCTCTGTGTGTTTGTGGGTCCTTGTAGATTAATTTTGAATATATGTTCAACAATTCAATAAAAATAATAAAAGAAATTCAACTCCAAATCACAATGTTATTATCAATCAAATTGAGCTGCATCATTATTATGAGTATCGTGTATTTAGCGATTTTTTTTTGAGACACTAGACTTTCAATCCTCCCTACCCAAGCGCCCTCCACCCCCTCACCACAGCCCTACCTCTTTCTGTTCACGGGCATTTCTTTTATTATTTGAAAACCGTCTGGAGGACAATTAATTATGCAATATAACTATTAAATTGATCTATTTTGTATTAAAGAAAAACGAGTAGAACATGCATACAACTAAATATAAACTGCTAAAGGTGAACAGTTAAACACCACACAACAACTATGTATGGTACACAACTTTGGCTGCACAGTACAAAAGCAGTGTAACTGGTTATCAGAGTAATCCGCAATACTATCGTGATACGTCCCGACTATCACGATACGTATCGCGATACGTTTTTTCCGGCGATACCCACCTCTACTGTTCAGTCTATTATTGAAAGTGATCTTTAAGTCAATTCACGTTTCTCTGAAGGAAAATAGTCATTGAAAGAACACCGAACAGCAACACTTTGACTTCAGTATATGGATATGATAAGACATATTTAAGAACATTTATAAAAACAGAGTGAACAAGTGATTGGGAACTTAATTTTACACACACTCGCTTATAATGCTTTCGTTCTTAACTGCCGCAGGCCACAATCAAAATCTGAAATCAGCGTATGTGTATTTGCAAATGATGCAAGACCGAGACTACTAACAACAAACTACATCAAACTGTCATCAAATCAAATTAGGACATCATGTTGTTTTTAGGAGCGCCAGGTAATGGGTAGGCTTATGCACTGATCTCGTCATTGAACACGTCTTAATAAGAAGTATAAATCACAGCAGCAACAATGGTTATTATCATTATCTTCATGCACAGAAATAAACAGTGGTATGCAGGAGTTCTGTTGAAGCCAGTATCACACAAGTGGCAAACACATTGAATGTGGTCAAGCAAGGAAAGAGTAGACTACAAAGACACGCAAACGTTCTTATTATTTCTTCTTGAAAGAAATCTGTTCCAACGAAGATTATTTGTTGCGAAATATAGAAAGAGGCGTGTCATCTGATTCCTCAACAAATGTCGACAGGGCAAAAGAAATTGGGTCAAATGTACTAAACAAAATGATTAGCAAGACTGTAATGGATTATTCATTCAAACTATCACACAGAGCAGTGACACTTAAAGGTACATGCCCACGCAGCAGGTTACACTGTACTACTACTTTTCATTTTCTGTCATGCCGTATATGAGGCATTTGTCTACCCACTAACGAGTTATTTTTAATTACGGCGCGTGTTAATTGGTGTTAAATCGCATTTCATATGCCGCGACCAGAAAGAGTATTTTCCGACCTTGTGCTATTTGTACCAATACGCGTCACGTGACACGGTCAATCATATCACATCTTTGACATGAGCAGTGAAGTATCGGAAGTTGAGAAGAAAAATCTATGTTCGAGTCCAAATCTAAATCTCTCTGTAACTCTTTCCATTTGGTGATCTGGTCGCCAATATTAACCACTCTCTCTCTCTCTCTGTACTGCCTGTCCCTCAGACATTTCCCCTTTTTTTTTGGCCGACGCCGTTTCATACAATTTCCGTCCTGGACGTTTCGACATGTCGATATTCTTGTTTACATATTGGGAAAGCTACTGGCGCGCGTAGTATACTGCGAATGCGCACCGAAAGCCGTGATATGAAAGTCGTTGTCCCCGCACATTATCAAAATAGACTTACCGCCGCGCGTCGCTAACAGTAAATTGATAATTAATAAATGATTATATTTGTATAGTGGGCACTCGTAATTTTTAGAACTGGTGGAATAGTGACATAATTACACACTTACTTAATTCCTATAAAGAAAATTTTGAGCCTACTGCGTGGGCATGTACCTTTAACACAAAACCTTCAGTAAAAGTAGGTGAACAGAAGTAATTAATGTCGATCCACAGCTACAGATGACATGTCATAATTATTTAAATATGAACTGTGCAGTATCCTGTCATCTCTGTTTGATTCATCGGGGTTTCTCAGACAGACACAAAAACCAGCGTTAGCAAATGCAATATGGGCGGGCCATGGGAAACCGTTGCAACATCAAGATGGGAAACGAGAATCATGATTGATTGTGGATCTCTATTACACCGTATTTCATGGCAACAGCGTTCTAGATTTTCTGGCATCTGTCAGACATCACGGCTGTTCGGCATAGGTAAGGGCCCTTCACTGAAGAAAGTAATTAATGACGAGAATTTAAAAGAATGTGCAGAAGTGTACGTTGATAGCAGTGCAAAGGATGGTGTAGTGCGAGCTGGTGAGATTGCGCCAACAAATATTTACAAATGATAATATGACAAAAGTAGCGCGATATATCTGTATTCGACGGCCATCCCCTGCTTCGATTTTTCTAGACTTTTATTATATTATCATAAACACTTTATCGTAACATATGCAAGTAAAATAGTTTCTGTTGGGCTACAAATTGATATAGACTGACTGGACTAGATGCGTGCGCATCTTTGCTATGTTGTAAAATAACCAGAAAAAATCTCAGCTGTCGTATGTGTTTTACTATTTCACCTGTCTTTTATATTTTCTGTATCCGTGAGAGCCGAGACCCTTATAGTGTCATAACAACGGCCCAATTTGAAGTTAGTTTGAAACTGAAAATGCTTCGGTCATTGTTAAATATCAAAATAGTCTATATCATTTTTACTTCTGTTATCAAATGCACGAGTTGGAATGTGATTTGAATTTGTCATATTTTGATAAAGTGATTTTACTTATTTACCAATTCTTCGTTTCCATTCTGCTCGTGATGGACTTCTTTTTTCATTTCATAACCATTTTATGATTTATCTATCTTCCAATAATCTAGAACCCCTATTGGTAGAACTGATTTACCAGCTGAAATCACAGCTAATGATTCACTTGAATTGCCAGTTGATGGTGCAACGTATCCCATAAAAAATGTAAATAACCAAATACGGTGTTAAAATTTATAATCCTATTGCTTTACGTCGTTTTGTCGCAATTCATAGAACAGCGACGTTGCTGGTCAATAGTGTGACCTTATGAACGTCGTGTATTTTAATGGGTGATTTTTTATTCTAAAAAATATTAATTACCGAGAGGAAACTTTTTGTTATATGTATGTCGCCTTGTTGATTGCGACTTATTTATTTTAATCTTGACTTATTAAAAACTTTGTTTAGAGATTAAATTATTTTTTCATATTAACTTTGTTTAGAGATTAATTTATTTTTTCTTAGGTAAGTTGTTTATGTGGTTGTTTACTAGACACTTGAATTTGATTGGTTATAATCAATTTGCGATTTAGACTGGTGCTAGGTGAGTTATTGGTTCTCACAGGTGATTTCACAGCGATGTGCTACGGCCATGAAATTTTTTCAGTTGAAATATTCATTGTCTTTATTCGTGTTTATATAGACTGCTAATTTTATACTCAACCTGTAGTATAATAATATATGTAATTTGGCAGTCATTAGTTATTTTTCTATTATAAGAAGCAGTTAAATTGTATTAAACTGCGTGGGGAGAGGGAGAGGCATGTCAATTGCTGACGTGGTGTTCGGGATGCACCGGCCCACAAGGAGTGCGGCTAAAAAGGTAGCAGATTATAAACTCTTTGGAGAATCTGGAGCGACCAAATTGGATAGTACATTTGACGCTATAAAGGAGGCTTTTTCGCCAGATAAGGGTAGTTATGAGACGGAGGAGAGGAGACGATGGAGACTTTGCGGCTGTCTCGTCCGTTGCGCAAAATAGGCAGCGGGCGGTAATAGAAAAACGGACAGTGAGCCAGTCTGAGCAGGTGCGTGAAATGGAGGCGCCATTATGTCAGGAAGATGAGGATGAGGAAATTCGGTTTTTGAGAGCCGAAATAGCTAAGGCGGAGGGAGAGAAGCGGCAGATTGGATTGGAACGGGAGAAGGACAGATTGAGGGCGCAGCTGCGGAGAACGACGAGGGATGTTCAGCACATGAAGAAAGAAGGTAAAGGCGACAGTGCAGAAAATAAACATTCACAATTGGTGTCCAATGTAAAACCAGCAGTGACATTGCAGGATAAACATGTGCATGAATTTGGAAATGTGACTTTGAATGAACTCCGAGAGGACAAAAAATTGCGTGCCAAGGTGGCTTCTCATATGAGTTACCTAGGTCTCACAGATGCCATTGAAGTAGCTGAACATTCGGAGAGTAGCTCTGAATATGATAATGATAGTGTCGATTCTATCCTTTCTGTTCATTCGCACAAAACTAAAACGCACCACAAAAAAGGGAAAAAATCGGGAATATATTCCAAGTCCTCCGACAAGGTAAGGTTTCCTCAGAGGTGGCCCCATTCTAGCCTTCAATTTGAATATGTAAATAAGTCGGTACCTTTTGAAAATTTGGATTTTAAACTCTTTATGGCAGGGGAACTTGAAATAATTTCAGATGAATCTTTGTCCGCGGAAGAAAGGAGGGGTAGGATCGAACTATTGAAAAAGATGGCGTATTATGCAAATTCTTACACCTTTGAAGGTTTGAAATGTTTTTATGCGGCTTGGGTTCGAAAAATTGAATTGGGTTGTAGATCATGGCGGGATGACCCGCAGCAAATTGAGCAAGCCATTTTGTCAAAGCACGTGCTACGGTTTGACAATTCGGGTAAGAAAACTGTTAGGATGGGGTCAGAATCTAGGGCGATGGGGTCAGAATCTAGGGCGATGGGGTCAGAACCTAGGGCGATGGGGTCTGAATCAAAGCGAGAATTCAATAATTCAGAATATGTATGGTTCTGTGCACTGTATAATCGTAACAAGTGTGCAAAATCTGGTGACCATCTGGATGTGGTGCGTGGCAGAATGCGAAACTGCTTGCATATTTGCGCTGCTTGCTGGCAATTGGACAAAAAGAAAATGAAACATCCGGAATGCTCCAAGGAGTGTTCGCATTCTGGCGCATGACAGGGGGAGGGTCATTTAAACATAAAAACTAAAAATTAAGGAGAATGATCATCTGACTGATTTGTTTTTGCCATCTTTTTTGAAGAATAAATTGGTCTCTATTTCTAGCATAGTACCTGAAGGTGCGAGGACAGTGGAACAAAATATAATGGCTCACAGGGGGTGTGGTATATGCGACTTGACAAACAAGTCCGAATTAGACAGGCATTTATTTTTTATTTCTACGCATGATCAAGTAGTGAATTCCGGTAAACATAATTTTGAATATTGTAAGATACCGATAAACAAAAAGTTAAATTTGTCATTCATGAGATGCATGTTAAATGATTATTCAGACAAACAAGTTTGTGATCTGCTGGAGTATGGCTTCCCTTTAGGATGTATTGGAGAGCTTACGGAAGAAATTATTAATACAAAGGTAACAAGGAATCATAAGGGTGCTAGAGATTTTCCAAATGAAATTAATGATTACTTCATTACAGAAATTAAGAATAAAACAGTTCTGGGCCCGTTTAAGGATAATCCATTTAAATCACCAATAATTGTATCGCCATTAAATACAGTGCCAAAAAAGGATTCAGTAGAGACACGTATAATATTGGATTTAAGTTTTCCCAAGAATAATTCATTAAATGACATGATATTAAAAGATGAATATTTGGGGGAAAAGGTGACTAATATATCCTAGGGTGGATGACATGATTCAGTTGGTCAAAGCCAAGGGCAGGGGCTGCAAGTTATTTAAGACCGATTTGCGCCGCGCTTACAGACAAATTCCATTAGACCCCGGGGAATACCACAAAGTTGGTTATAAGTTTAAAGGTCATTTGATGTTTGATGTGGTATTGTCTATGGGTCTGAGGAGTGCGGCGCAGATCTGTCAGAGAGTGACGAATGCACTGGTATTTGTGCTGTTGATGATAGGTATTAGTACTATGAACTATTTGGATGACATCTGCGGAGGTGAAAAGCCTGAGCTTGCAGATTTCGCCTTTAATACTTTGAGGGCTATCCTGGAAAAGTGTGGATTTGATGAATCTAGGTCTAAAGCCTGTGCGCCGGCAACAAGGATGATTTTTGTGGGTATTCTTCTGGATACAGAAAATTTAACAATGAGTATTACATCTGATAGGTTGATCGAAATTAGAAATTTAATAGAAGATTGGTTAAGTAAATCTGAGGTCTCCAAAAAAGAATTGCAATCTTTGTTAGGAAAATTGAGTTTTGTTAGCGCTTGTGTACGACCAGGTCGAATTTTTGTACGTTTATTGAAATTTCTAAGGCAAATTTTTAATTCTCCAGATAAATTACACACTATTCCAGGATATCTCAAGAAGGACTTATTATGGTGGAAAAACTTTTTGCCATTGTATAATGGGGTTTCAATGATGTCGTTAGAGAACTGGTCAAACCCAGATGCCGTGTTGTCGACAGACGCATGTTTGTCAGGCTGTGGAGGCCTATGTGGTGAATTGTATTTCCATGTATCATTTCCGGAGAAGGTAATTGCTCAACAATTGCACATTAATGAGCTAGAGCTCTTGACGATTGTGGTAGCTCTCAAGTTATGGGGATCAGAATTGAGAGGGCAAAAGATAGTCGTGTTTTGTGATAATCAAACATCATGTGCTGTTATTAATAACGGTTCTACCCGTAATGACTTTTTGCAACGTTGTTTGAGAGAAATTTGTTTCGTGGCAGCTACGTTTGAGTTTGAAATAAGAGCAAAACACATCAGTGGGGTGAATAATCGTTTAGCGGATTGTTTGAGCCGATGGGATGTGGATTTAGCATATCGAAGGGAATTTATTTCGGAGTTAGGGTCGATAGGGTCGGAATGTGTTGCAACAAGTGAATTATTTTAATTATCAGATGCCTGGTAAATATGTCTATTGGAAGAAGGGGGCTTGAGGTGTAGAAGGTGGAAATTTGACATGGGAGGAATCTCTATCGCGCCTGATTAATTTGTATGCAGTTATTATTATAGGATGAGAAATTTATTTATACATATGCCTTTGGCTAGGACTTTTCGCTAAAGGTTAATAATTTATTACAGATGCCGAGTTGAAGGTTTTGAGGAAGGAACTACATACGTCAAAAAAGTCTGGATTTGCTGAAGGAACAAATAAGAACTTGCGGATTCAATGGGAGAGTTTTTTATTATTTTGTTTTTACTTTGGTTTAGTTGCATTACTGTTTGCACAATTTCTTAGTAGATCATTTGAGTCGGTGGATTCCATCAGGAATTACATAAGTGGGATCCGCACGATGCATATTTTATTAGGCATCGATTTAAACTTGAATTCATATGTTATTAACTTGTCCGTAAGAGGTATTAACAGACTGAACCCCCGTACAGTGAAACAAGCAGCACCAATGACTCCAAGTATTTTATTTAAAATTCGTGCAAAATTAAATTTAGCCAAATCAATAGATGCTTGTTTTTGGTGTTTATTTTTATTTGCTTTCTTTCTAATGGCTAGGAAATCTAATTTAGTTATGAATAATAATTCTGATGATTCTAATAGGTGTCTTTTCAGGAGTGATGTGGTTCAAAGGCAGGATTTATTAGTAGTTACATTTCGCTGGACAAAAACACTTCAATTCGGAGAAAGATTACTACAAAGAATATGTAAGAATATGTTAAGAAAATGCTGTTAATACACAAATTTCTTTAGAAGTTCGCAATAATAGTTGTTGTTGTTTACCGGAAGTATTTATTGCAATAGTAGTCTCGTTTTATTGTCAACAACTAAAATTCGGCCATCCAAGACTGTTTATTTGAAATAACTTTAGTTATTAGACGGATTTTCTTGAAATAAAAAGTACTCATTTCTAAAAAATAGTTTTATATAAAAAAATAAGCATTTTTTATAGCAATATCTTGGGCAGCATTTCGTGGAACAGACAGTAATATTAAAAAGTGTGTGTTATCAAAATTCTTAGGCCACTCTCCACGAAGTAATCAAAGAACGCTTCAAACACACATTTGGAAAGACTACTCCGTCATAATTCGTATGTAATGCAGCGTAATGAAAGGTAATAATTAAATTAGAGTTATGCACTCGGAACTAGCCAACTACCAAACCACTAGACATAGCACTACACTGTATGGCTTTCACTACCGTTACAGCCATAGACCTCACAGATACCTACTGTAGCGACTTGATTTCAAGATTTGAAATCTGTCGATCATTGTCTAAATACGCGTCTAATGGTGCTAAACCAGCAGTGCAAAGCCAGAAATTATATTAAATAGCCTGTATGAGTTACAATGGGTGACTTGCCTATTAAAATAAAGTGTTTATCGCTCCTTTTGTCCGACTGCATAAATTGTACAAAGTTTACACGCTACTGTCGCCATTTTGCCGAAGAATTTCCGGCAGAATAAATTAACTTCCGTAATTCTGTTTTTAGTCCGGAGGCCAAAGGCCGATTTTGGGGCTTAACTTCGTTTTGAATAACTTAAGTTTTTTACTACTGATTTTGCCTATGTAGACTTTCTAGTTTTATAATCCGACTGATGCAAATCTGTTACCCTTGAGCATTTGGAGAAATCTGCATAAATTCAAGATGGCTGCCACCAAGATATATTGTGTGATATAATTGCATCCCCAGGAGGAAATTAAACCATCTAAGAGAGTATAATGAATGTATTAACGTGTTGACAGAAACGGGCAACTTTAAAATTCAATTTCTTAACAGCATATAGAAAAAATCCAAGATGGCCGCCAAACATTTTACATACCTTCACTAATTCGTCATATCAAAGAATATACGTTTTTTAATTATGTGTTTAAAACAATGAATGTGTGTTTTTTGTAACTTTGATGTGAAATTATATACTAATCTATATAACACAAGTCCAAGATGGCAGCCATATATGAATATATTACAATGTACTTGCAACCGTATCTTGAAATAAGAAACACTATATACTTGCAATCATATCAGAGCGAATTTGCATACCAATATTGTATTTAGGTATATAATTATTCCAATACATTGGGTATGTATTTAGACACATGTTTCAATCGCATTAGTCCAAGGTGACCACCAAATATCATATTACCCGATAACTAACTTGTGTAGTAAATAGCTTTTGTAATTACACCTTGATATACACCATTAGACAGCATCGGCAATAACGTAAGTCTAATATGGCCGCCGGATATGAATATAGTACCTTATAATAGTAATACAATTATATTATATGATTTAAACTCGTGCATTCAGTTAGATATTTTGATATTGTTTTGTCTTGTCTTGTCATTACATAGCAGCATTCATACTTCTATTGTTGGCAGGGAGATATATTGTACTTCCCAATTTGTAAAAACACCAGATGTCGTCGTTTATATCATTGGCTCCAAAAACGCAAATGCTCAATGTGATTTACTGTGCAACATCGCATGAAATGGCTCCTCTAGATAGTGTCATTAACAACTTGAGTGTCTGGATATAGCAATTGAACAAGTACAAATGGATGATACGTCTATATAGTTCTGTCACAATCGGTGACTACGTACAATAACATAGTTCAGCCATCCAGTAGCTTATTCCAGTTTCTGACTACCATTACGTGCTTTCAACCTACTTAGTACAACCACATAGCTGATAGTATTGGCCACATGTTTTCTTTCTGTGAAAGTAGTCAGATTCCACAAAGCGGCTGTATGCACATGATGGTTGATGTACACCACTTTAATATCACTTATTACTTTGTAAGCTGCAAGTAATTGATGTGTTTTCAGACCACTATCGCCGATGTAGAGCAACATATTTATATGATGAGGTAAAGTATGTACACATGTACATCAATTTTCTCTGTGTACTGTTTCAAAGACAAGCAATACAAATACTTTATTTTTGTCGAATTATTGTGTAGTTATATGCCATTTAATGAGTTTTACTTATTTAAACATATGACAGAATTCAGCACCTGTGAATGCATATGATATGTAAAAACTAAGACATGACGCCGTCAGTATACATAAATGTGGAGCAAAGAAAACAACCGTAATCACAAATATAATAATTTCGAGAAGAACATGGAGATGCTATATATTAAATACCACAGGTAGGACACAGCTAATGCAAATGTAATTGATATTATATGACAGACAATCTAGTTGTGCCACTACTAAATAATCACGGTAACAAAAACGATTATAGTACATGCAGACAGCAATACACATGGTACACAACCATATATAGAACGTGACAAACTTCAAAGTACCATAATATGGATATGAGGCATACAGTATTCACGCAATTTGATAGACTAATATGAAAATGCTGTTTGTGTCATCACAGTTACATCATTGTTTTCTTATAGTTATATTTACAATATTAGCTTTCAATTACGGAAACCGATACATTTTGTGTAATTAATGTCTTTTTGTGTACAGTGAGTGAGTGAGTGAATAGGGTTTAACGTCCGCTTTTCTGACATAGAGGTACAAGCCTCAGGGAGTCTACACGCAGACGGGTCAACGGGGTCGAGTCCCATATCCACCTGTCCAAGGGGGGTAAATCCCAACTTCAGAACTCAATATTTACAATCAAAATATATATTCAGTCCTGAAATTAGAACAACCTGATCTGGTGCCAGGCCCTCGCCACACCAGCATCATTTATCCCATCCCTTAAAAGTAATAGGATTAGCGCTAATCTTACTTTTATATATGGGGCATAGCCCGACTCAACTCTCACATACAAGAAAGCCAATAATGTACATGAGGGCCAAATCCGGTATAGTGGGTTCCGGAAAGTATGAACCCAATCGTTAAGCCAGTTTAGTCGCCTTTTACGACAAGCAATGGCTACTGCAGCACTATTCTCAGGATCAGTTGATCCCGCCCCGGTGCCTGCACGGGGCTTTTGTGTACAGTATACATGCGTTAATCATTTTTGATTCATCATTGCCTTTTATAATACTGTCCTTTTCACTTATGATGGAGAGAGAGTTTGCGGGAGAAATTATATGGTGTTTAATAAGGTTCAACCATCCAACTGGACTGTTTTGACAATACCAAAGCGGCATCCTTGTTGTCATGTCTTCGTGTATTGCACTTCAATATGATTGTTTTTTTTTTAATGTTTGGACTGTTGGGTAATAGTTGTTGTCCATGTATACTGCATATCTAGAGCCTCCATTAGCCATATATTTATTTCCTTTGCAATGTAATATTTAATCATTACACGATATGATTGCCATTGCGAGGTAATTTAACTTTATATATACGTCTGCCATGTATATAAGTATCTAAGAGATATATTTACTTACTTATAATCCTAGTAATTATATGCAATTTGTTCAATATAAGGCAACATTATTTTTATATTTGGCGGCCATCTATGATTTCTGCTATTGGTAGTTATCTAATTGTATTCCTAAGTTAGTAAAAACGTTCATAGTATACATAACTTCAGTACTTTTATTCCAATTTACTACGATATGACATCGATGTGCAATTATATACTTAATTATTATTCTCTGATGATCGTCATGGGATAATTTCTGTATATATGGCGGCCATCTTGGACTTTCGCTCTTCACAAATGTGTCTAGTTACTATCAAATTTACTGTAAGCGTTTATAATGTCAATATATCCAAGATTAGTATACATGTTGTTTTCATATGGAGTGTACGTGGGAGCAGTCATATGCAAAATATCATGTTACGTTTGGCGGCCATGTTGGATTTTTACCATGTAACAGTGAATTGCAATTTAATGTTGATCACTTATCTCGATAAGTCAAGTAAATCCACTTTATGCTGTTAATGTATGCTAATACCTCATGTGGAAATAACTATATATGACACACTATAACTGTTTGGCAGCCATTTTGGATTTATGCAAATTTCTCAAAATTATCAAAGATGACATAGTGTCATCAGTCGGATTCTTGATGTTGATGATCTGCGCAATCAAAAAAAAATATTTTATTCCAAATAAAGTTAAGCTCCTGCTTGGAACGTGCCATACACTTGGCTGCCAGACTATCTGAGCAGGAAATCCCCACATAGGTCAATCGATTTCATTGGTCGGTTACTTTGCAGATTTCCGATATTGTACCTCGGAAAAACAATGGCGACGGTGATAAACTGAACGTGTTATGCACACTGTTTTACAAAGAAATGTTGAGAAATAACTAGTAAGGAAAGTAGTTGCATATAAATTATGAATGAAATTTGGTGTATTAATATTATTTAAACGTATTGTCAGATGATTTCGGTATCGTACAGTTCAGAAGTGTCAAAATTATGCGCGTATTCGTATCGAGTATTCGAGTTCGCTATGTGACCCAATGGGATGGAAGCCAGTCTCTATAGCAAAGAAAATAATAAATGAAAAAAGTCAGATAATGAAAAATAGAAGTTAACTGATATAGAGACATGGCATGTTAGTCTACCAAACCACGTGTTCCCGTGCGTGAACAAAATGTCGCGATTATTTGGCTTTAATGGCTTTCTTAACAACAATAACAATTCAAATAGATAATTAGAAACATCATAAAAAGTTTGAACTGAATTAAATAGATGTATATAATACAACATGTGAATCAATTGACAATATTTCAGACAGCATGAATTACCTGGTCAGCCACCATTTTGACGAACCGGAAAAGGCTGGAAAAGTGCGCAATTGCGATTTCTTGACGAAATGGGCGCTATGACTAGAATACGAAAAGGAGTAAAGGTTACACCCGGGTGCGATGATCACAGACTGACAGATCTATGCGGTATTAACCAGGCGGGGGGAGGGGTTTCACTCCTCTTTGATTTCAAAAGTTTCCGGGGGAGCATGCCCCCCGGACCCCCCTAGCAACATCCAGACCTTTTGGGTCCTCAAGACTGGGACCTGAGAATGCAGGAAATGGCGTTTCACGCCTCTTACATTTTCAAAATTTACGTTGGAGCATGCCCCCCGAACCCGTCCAGCAACATCGGGCCATTTGGGCCCTCAATACTAGGCCCTGAGGATGCAGGAAATGGCGTTCCACGCCTCTTAGATTTTAAAAATTTCCGGGGCAGCATGCAACACCCCTAGCAAAATCGGGCCCTTTCGGCCCTCACGATTGGGCCCCCCCCCCCCATCCCAATAATTGTCCCGTTCCGCCGCCTATGTTACCTACATGCTCCAACAGTGGCGTAGTCAGGCAAAAGCGCGTATGCACCGGATGACTGCCGAATTGGAGATATATGGTCAGCAGTATGTTAAAGACTGACTAAATATCGAACTAACGATGGTGTACAGATACGTTCATCTCCTCCAATTTAATGCATAATCAGATTATTACGCATGTTACTGGCGCACGTCTCATCTCCAACAACGGTTAAATGTAGCCCCTACAATATATACTGATGTGCGGGACCCAATCATCAAGACTTATACTTTCTGGACCAGATAAATATATTTCCAATTATATTTATGATTATAAAAATAAGATTGCACAAACAAATAGTGTTTGCAACGCTAGTTATTTACCAGTCTTATATATTTTACTATTTTTTTTTAAATCCAGACGACTCGCAGGTGTAGTCAGCCCATATCTGAAACTCAGTGCCTTTAATGTATAAAACCCGGTGGTTTGCCCACCACCAAAACCGGGCGGGGAAGACAATGATAGGTGCATAGTAAACGGGAAAATACAATTCTATTCGTATTGGGTCAGTAATAGGAGTCACCTCTCGCCAGATATCACATATAATAGTGTAAATTGTATGAAAAATATAACGCAAATACTCAGGAAATTGGATTCCCATTTGAAAAAACATTAGGAGGGTGCATGCCCCCGGGCCCCCATGGCGTACTTCCTCGCTTCGCTCAGTCGTATATTCAGTTATGTGTTCGTGCGTTCATAATTTCAGCCCTGGCTACGCCCTTGTCCAAACCATAAAAAAAGTAAATTTAATCACTACCAGATATAATCTACTTGTCTGTTGGGCCGCATTGAATCAGAAGATTTCCTGCACGCAATAGCCACGGTGGGTATAGTACGTCTCCTGCAGGCGACCGAGGCGTATTGCTATTTGGATGGGGTGCACTATGCTCAGATTTAGCCGTTTATATGTTATTTCGAGAAAACCTAATTTTACTGGAAATAAGGAAAGACTGGGTGCACTATGGTTTAAAGTTCGGCGTTTTCTGACGGAATGGTGAATGTGGAGTATTATTGCATGTCGACACTATTGTATCAGGGCCTGTTCATGAGTGTTCGTGTGTCTCTTGTGGTGGCTATAAACTGTATTTCCTACCTATTTCGGGACATATATTTGATCCGAATGCACCCAATCTTTCCTTATTTCCAACAAAATGTAAGTTTATTCGAAACAACTCTCAAAGTGCTAAATCTACGAGGACTTGATCATTCGCATGTGTTGCTATTCAATTTTACTGGGTGTATACGCTTTATCGCGTCACAATTGCTTCAGTAGTTGCTGAGATATTATACATGTATAAAGTATGGTCTGAAGTGGAGGATTTTTCTTACCTGATTCAGTGCACCCCAAATAGCAGGCGTCCGTGACGTAATATACCCGCAGTGATAAATAGATGGCCTGAATACTACAGCAGCATAAGAAAAAACATACACCATATATATAAGGAACTGAACATGTTACTAAGAACAGATGCATGGAGCTCGGAATGCAACAACAGGATCGACGGCCCGTCCAGAATAACACTGAAGTCATGCTGGACAGTAATCATCTACACAAATACAAGGCAAACCTGAACTTTACACCACTAAATCAACAGAACTGTGTGATCACATACACCTTCAAAGGAATAATGCTCTTAGTGTGATGGCTGTCCGTATCTTAATATAATGTCATAGCGTTTAAGACATGTTCAACACAATTATCACTCCAGTACTACCATATAAACTACGAAGACTACAACCTCGTGCACATATGGAGAGGTGGCTCAATACAGAGACAGGAAGCAGAGGACTTTTGAAAATAACATTTTTCTGACAAGAACCTGCCAAATGTAAAATGATGCACATTTGATATTTTGTGTTAATTAATTATAAATTTCATGTACTTTAGGAATGATGTGTTTTTGTTTTTTTATCTGAACACAAATTTGTAATAAGTATATTAATATGGAAAACTATTCTGATAGGACATTTTTTAATGTGAAATATTTTCTTAAAAGGAAAAGTCTACCTTTTTGATGTAGTTTTCAATTCCGTTTATTGAACTTCACTCTGTACATACTTGCAACAACATCCGAAACAAAGACGAACTGACTGGCAGATGAACGACCAAACGGAATGACAAACATTATATATCCCTCGCCATATGTACGACGATGGTATACTCATTGGTAATGAAACAACTTGTTATCAAAAGGCGAACAGATAACCTGGGCGAAACGACCCGACACCGTTATCAACCGCAATCATTTAATTTAAGTGGTCGGTTGGGAGAAACATATACTCTTCACTGGATCAGTTGCTAGACGGGTCAAACATGCAACAGGCCCCGTTTTCACCGTCACAGTCAGCTATTCACAGAGCAGATTAGAGAGTTGTCACAAATACTATCGAAACAGACAACACTATACCTAAACGAGACCCATGGCCCCACGGAAAGAAGAAAGCAACACAATACATTATGATAAACACATGACACGTGTACAGCCGTGGCATTCCTCGACCAGAGGCGTGCGGTCCCAACAGTAAAGCAACAGTACGAGAAATGCATACAAATAAATTAAACAAGAGTGCCGGAAGTCACAAAATACACCCGTCGAATATGGGCCACACAGTGAAGATGCAGAAATGTGAAGCTGTCACCAAGGCAAGAAACATTATTGAGAATTTGAAAGTTTACAGCATTATTTCTTCATCTCGTTGTGCTAAACATGTATACTAATTTAGGCAGAGATAGAAAAGTAGAGTGTAAGGTAGAAATGATAGGGAATTGGATACAATAATGTAGAAAAAATGGCTAAGTTAAAAAGGTGATATTTTTGTTCAAGATTATTTTTTCGGCATAAAAACACCAAGGTGCACATCTTCAATATGTGTAGAAGACGTGTGTATAGTTTCAGATCGATCGACAGAACGGTTTCGGAGGAGTTGTGTATACAAACTATGTACCGTATATAGAATTGTATAGAAAAATATAGAAAAAATGGCAATGTTAAAAAGGTGATATTTTTGTTAAAAATATTTTTCGTCATAAAAACACCAAGGTGCACATCTTCAATATGTGTAGAAGACGTGTGTATAATTTCAGATCGATCGACTGAACGGTTTAGGAGGAGTTGTGTACACAAACTATGTACCGTATATAGAATTGTATAGAAACATGTAGAAATAATGGCTAAGTTAAAAAGGTGATATTTTTGTTAAAAAATATTGTTTCGGCATAAAAACACGAAGGTGCACATCTTCAATATGTGTAGAAGACGTGTGTACAGTTTCTGATCGATCGACTGAACGGTTTCGGAGGTGTTGTGTATTCAAACTTTGTACCGTATATAGAACTGTATAGAAAAATGTAGAAAAAACGGCTAAGTTAAAAAGGTGATATTTTTGTTAAAAAGTATGTTTTCGGCATAAAAACACGAAGGTGCACATCTTCAATATGTGTAGAAGATGTGTGTATAGTTTCAGATCGATCGACTGAACGGTTTCAGAGGAGTTGTGTACACGAAATATGCGCTTTTTCTTCAGCCAAACGCCCGCCCGCCCGCCGTGCGGTAAAACATAATATGTACCGTTTTTTAAAAACGGTCGTATAAAAACATGAGTGCCGCAAGTCACAAAATACGTCCGTCGAATATGGGCCAGACAGCGAAGATGCAGAAATGTGAAGCTGTCACCAAGGCAAGAAACATTAATGAGAATTTGAAAGTCTATAGCATTATTTCTTCATCTCGTTGTGCTAAACATGTACACTAATTTAGGCAGAGATAAAAAAGTAGAGTGTAAAGTAGAAAAGATAGGGAATTGGATACAATAATGTAGAAAAAAGTTAAAAAGGTGATATTTTTGTTAAAAAATATTTTTTCTGCATAAAAACACCAAGGTGCACATCTTCAATATGTGTAGAAGACGTGTGTATACTTTCAGAACGATCGACTGAACGGTTTCGGAGGAGTTGTGTACACAAACTCTGTACCGTATATAGAATTGTATAGAAAAATATAGAAAAAATGGCAAAGTTAAAAAGGTGATATTTTTGTTAAAAAATATTTTTTCGGCATAGAAACACCAAGGTGCACATCTTCAATATGTGTAGAAGACGTGTGTATAGTTTCAGAACGATCGACTGAACGGTTTCGGAGGAGTTGTGTACACAAACTATGTACCGTATATAGAATTGTATAGAAAAATGTAAGAAATAATGGTTAAAAAGGTGATATTTTTGTTAAAAAACCAAGGTGCACATCTTCAATATGTGTAGAAGACGTGTGTATAGTTTCAGATTGATCGACTTCGGAGGAGTTGGAGGAGTTGCGTACACGAACTATGCGCTTTTTCTTCAGCCGCCCACCCGCCGTACGATAAAACATAATACGTACCGTTTTTTAAAAACGGTCGTATAAAAAGGAAGGAAGACATGACAGCAATGGTGCCGCTTTGGAACGAACCAGTCCAGTGTTAGAACAGCACCGCAAACCTCCGTCACTACTCCTCTCCAGCATTTATCAAAAGATACATACAAGACAATTAAAAATGATTAACATAATAAACGAAAAAGATACAATAAGTACAACTAAAGACAAACACAGTATAAATGAAATGAAAAATAATATTGTAAGTATAACTAAAAGAAAAGGATGCATGACGACACAAAACTTGAGCCACAAAGGAAGGGACGACAAGGCTAAATTAAAGTACTAATAACGGACCCCGCCACCTGTTTACACGACAATAATTCCAGCACAAAAATATTTACACAATTCCCTAACATTTGATTGGCCCGTAGCAAGTCTTTGTCCAAAATTTATATCCCAGTAAACTCCCACGCCGAACTACTTTCCGTAACCGTGAGGCGCAGTTAATATAATTCTTAAGAAAACGGAAAATAAACGCCTTCGACCAGTATTCCCGCGACTTTTCCAAGTTTATACCCCGATAAATTCCACAAAAATGCCATTCATTCCTATAGTACATACTGATAAGTAGAACAAATAAAATAGCCAACATATGATGCAAAAATACTTCAAAGAACCAAAGAATCAAAGCTGTGCTCAAAAACAACCGCACACAATTAACTGGAGCAAGAGGAAGTAGCTGTCTTAATATAGAACTGCTGGTAATCCAATAGCATGACAATGTAAGTGAACATATCGGCCGGGTTTCTTAAACACACTTAATTGAGTGTCATGGTTACCAGTCACCGCGCAATGAAACAGGTAGAAATGGCCATTGACAATAGACAGCTTTGCTTCTTTGAGTTCTGAAGACAACAAGCGAATATCACCATGATATACAGAATTGTACATCAGCTGGTTAACTTAAGAATCTGGTCCATTACTTCTTCAGGTAGCATGCTTACTAGGTGCCATGGCAGCAGGTGTCATCTTCCGTTCAGCAATGTGAATGCTTACAGAGAATCCAGCTTCCCATCAGGTATGAGACTGTGGAATTCCCTACCTGCCAGCCTAATCGAAGCGCAATCCCTGTTGGGACAGCATCTCATTACAGAAGCTGGGATGGAACCCTCCATCAGTGTAAATAACCTTCTCGAGGATGTGTCAAATCTACCGTTATAGCAAGACGTTGTAAAGATGAGGCAGGCCCGTAGCCAGGGGGGGTCGGACCCCCGCCCACTTTTTTAGACCCCCCTAGATACCTCAGACCCCTTGGGCCTTCGAAACGACCCCCTCTTCAAACAGGTCTGGCTACGGGCCTGTGAGGTGTCGTATCTTCTGTTGACATTTCCTAACAATTGTATGGAATTGGACAAGAAGCGCACGGCTACCATTACTTATAAGAAGCTTGTAAATCACCTCACCATTGTGGGTGAGCGATCCCTGATTGCGCCAGTGCCTTGATATCGACAAAATCATCGTTGTGGTAGTAAAACTTTGAAAAAAGCCTTATGGAGCTTGTGAAAACGTTAACCCTGAAAGATGTATACCCCATACAAAATAGTACGGGATATATCTCTATTAGGGATACGTAACGATGTCGCAGTTAAACTAGTCTCTACACGATATCAGTTAATTTATTCCCAAACAATAAAAGTGTACCCAATAACAGATTCCGGTGTGTTTGTATATTTCGTGATATTAAGAGTTCTCATATCGCACCCTATCTGACACCGCCGCTGCTGATGCAGGCAGTGAATCAGTAATCGCTTATCTCTCCTGTTTAATGTGACCGACTGGCGATAGGTGGCGCTGTAAAATAATCGCTATGACGTATGCGTAGAACACCATTCTGATTAGTGCATACAGGTTTCATACAGATTATCATTTGACTTTACTGACATCGTTTATTTATTGCATATCGTCTTCATCGGAGTGGAATTGTAGCTGAGAGGTTGCTACCTCCGACTCTCACTCCGGCGGCCCGGGCTCTATCCTCGATCCAGGCACTGGAGTTTATGAAATACAATTGCATTTTCCACTCTACCAGCTGATTCTATCCAGGTGTGCCATAATAGTGGCTTAATTCGCGGGTATTCAACGCATGAGATCCAATTGGGACCCTTAAAGCGAGCAACAAACAAACAAACAAACATCATATTTTCTTGTATTGTATCAGTTGCTTTGTAGTTACCCGTCTTACTCATTCGATTATTAATAATTTATTATTCATAGAACATGCTTTTATAATTGTCAGTGATGACGATCCGTACTTCAGTAAGTGGTAATGAAGTCGAAAAATATTATAGTAAATAATAGTACGAGCAATGAGCTTGGAATTAATTATCAGTTGGAATATTGTGAAATTTGTTTCAAATATTGTAACAGGGACGTAAATAATATCATAAAAAATATTTACAATTTAAAGAAATAATCAGAAATGAGATTCACAGGAAAATGCTTATATTTCGTACATTGTTTCTGTTTATGTGTCAGTTCAGTATGACTGTGTCTTGACAATCTCGAGATTAAAGCAATCCTTTTTTGAGCCGCCATAATCAGTGGCACGCGCGTGTATATCTACGTTCAAGCAGATTCCGTCGAATTTCAACAATATTAATTAAGACATAGCCAACAGCTTACCCGACGACTTTACCGCTGGGATTTATGGGAGTGGATTTTGGGAGAGGTGTATTCTAAATTCAACAATGCCACACATATTCTATGCTAATTAGTTGAATCCAGTTTGACAGAAATGGAAGAATACATATAATGTGCACACCAAGCCGCTTTCTACCGTGTCAGTTTCAAGGTTTCACATATGGCCCAAAAATAAAAGTAATTAATAGTATGAGTCTGCAAGGAGGTGTGTGTGGGTGGGGGGGGGGGGGGATAATGGTAAGACGGAGTATTGTGAATTTCGTTTTAAGTATATTTGATATAACAAGACAACGCAGAATTAAGTTTTCAATAATGTTTTTGTTTTTTTTGCTAACATAATGTCGTGCACATTGTACGTCCCATGGAGTGATCAAAGTAAAAAATTTAGCTGCCGTGCGAACTCTAGCTGTGACACGCGTATGCAGCTGTTCAAATTGATGCTGCTTGAGGTCAACAATCACGCATAATTATTGATTCGGGGTCACGTTTGGTGACCTTGCTGAATATCTCAAACATCCTTTAGCCCAGATGTGGATCTGTGTGTCACGTATAACCAACCTTCTCAACGGTACAGTTACAAACAACATTGCCCGCTGGTGCCGAGCAAGAGGGGGCAGTGGCGAGGTATATAATTAGTCGCCCTGATAACAAGGATGAACACAGATACGGTTCAAACAAACTTGCCTTTGTTGCTCGATTTGTCCCAATTGGCTCTTATGCATTGAATACCCGCTGATGAAGTGCCTGTATGCCAAACCTGAGTAGAATTAACGAGCTGGTAGAGCGGGAACTACTAGTGTATTTCATAAACTGATCCAGTGCCGGGATCGAGGATCGAACGCGGGCCGCCGGAGTTCGTAACCCCTCGGCTACAATTCCACTCGACAAACTTGCCGTGGTACTTTCGAATGCCAGGGGGATATAGTCGCTCTGCAGAATGTTCAGACTAACTACATAAGTAATACTGCAAAATTTGGTATTGGCGGACTCGTAGTTTTAACGGCTGGAACATGGTCATCACTAAAAGGAAGATACCGAGAAAATTAAGATTTACCGGAGACCTCATGGGCCCGCCATTACTTCAGACGCAATAACAACAAAACATGCAATATAACACGTGATCCCATACCCCGTAATAAAGGAAATTTTGAAAACATTTTGCTTCAACTTGCTATTAGTTTTGGCTGTGACTGGATAAATGGGGCTTGCTGCATTTATGCATGCTGTAGTTCCTGATAAAATGGCACACTCATATAGCCTCATAATGATCTATATTGCTGATTAAGGACTGAATATATAGAACATGACCTTTTGTTTCAAATGTAGTAGAATCATACATGTGACTGAATATCTATATACAGTATATCTGACCCTTTTCTTCTTAGATTATTTATATTATACAGAGCATTAAGTTGCCATCTCTGCCATTTTAGTTCGTACATCGGACAGTTTCACTTGAAGCGTTTGACACGTGTAGCAAATAACATGGCAGCAAATCTAATAAAATTTGTGCAATACATCCTAAATATATAGGGTGACAACATCCTATAAATATTATTTCAGCAGCTAGACTACACAAAACGCTAGATGTCTGAGCTTGTCTACCATCACTCCCAAAATATACATGACATGCAAGTAGACAGTAGTGACAATGCACTCAGATAAATGCTTATAAGTCACTGGAATCGATGCAGTATGTATGGTAATACGGGTATATATCTACAACACTGTGTATTGTTCTTACTGTTACACAGTCTTTACTGAATTATCAACCATGTTAACAAAGGGTTAACAAACCCTTCGTATATCAGACTTGTATATACATTTGATGAAAACAAGGCATAGCACGCTGTTGTCTGATGTATCCCCATCATGTTGCAAATTGTATTCATGTGTTTGTCATATTATTAGTGGTATGTGTCAAACGCAATAAGAGGTAAAACTGGCCGATGGCTTGTACACACTAAGATGGCCGACATGGCAACTCCATGCACAGTGTGGGATATAGTAAGAAGAAAATGTTCACATGTATGTTATGCATATATCCCTTCACATTTACGAAGCAATTATGCATCAATCATTGGATGATTTTCCCCACGGGTCCTTATAAGCATGACGGATGTTTCATTGATTGAATGGCGTATAGTGCAGATCATGTCAGACTGTGCGGATGCACATGCTGATTTTCGATCTACACTGGTCACAAAACCCACAAGCCCCATTTCTCCAGTCATAGCCACATTTAATTTCGCATACTCTGGGTCATAGAGCAACCAGGTATGCCCACAGTTTAATTATATTGTAGGGAGTGGTAGTAGGGCCATAGTAGGATAATCGAACATTTGTACTGCCTTGCGGTACAAGCCGGCTTTTATAGCGACGTGGTAGAGTGTTCGTCTCTCACACAGGCGGCATGTGTTCGACCCCAGCTGCCGACAATATATTTTTCACTTCATAGCACATTCTCCTCCTACTACAGTGGTGTCCATTAATCAGAATAGATTACCCTTCGAGCAAATAGGCGAAGAGTCGTATTATGTATGATGCCTTTCATACAGAACGAACTAGGGAGGCTATGAAAGAACCTGGAGGGAGATATTTGAGAAACAAATGTATATTTGTAGGAAGGAGGAATGTAGTAGCACGTACTATATAACACATTCCCTCCTACTACTACGAAATTCATAGTTGAATTAGAAATTCATAGTGGAATACCACAAGGAAGTGTTTTATGTCCTGTGCTATTTTTCATCTATGTAAACGATCTGCCAGAGGTAGTTTAGTTTAAACATAGTTTATTGCCAAATAATTACAATTATGGGCTTGGGCCACAAGTTCTACCAACATTAGTTACGGCCCTTACCCTAGAGGTAGTTGACTGATGATCAAAATGTTTGCAGATGAGAGAAAACTATATGGCAAAGTAGATGGTATTGAATGATGAGCCACTATTCAATGAAGCATAAATAACACGTGCACATGGATGGACGCATGGCAACTATGAATAAACAAAATAAAATTGTAAACAGATACATATTGGGAACAATATCGCACACAAATACTATTTAGCAGACAAAGACAGGAACAATTTTGAGGTTATTCAGGTAGACCAAGACAACGATTTGGAAGTAACTTTCGACTCAAAGCTGAAATTTGGCCATCATATTAACAATCAAATAGCTAAAGCGAACATCAATCTTAATATTCAGGAGCTTTACTTATCTAGACAAAAACATATTGTATAGCCCTATACGAGTCATTGGTAGGATCTCATATATATGTATGGGTCATGGGTATGGTCTCCAATGAACCAAAAAAGATACAATTGCACTAGAAAACGTCCAAAGAATAGCAACCAGAATGGTAGGAAATCTATCAAATAAAACTCTTATTATGAAAGACTAATAATCCTAGGACTGCCATCACTAGAATACAGTCGACTTAGAGCGGATATGGTACAGGTGTACAGAATTCTACATGACATCGAGCATGTAGATAAGCGCAAACTAAGCAGTCAAGCTATATATACTTACATGCCCACCAGAGACCTAGCTTACATATACGCTATTCAAGAAAAGCACGCGTCTGAGTAGTAAACTCCACACCACAGCTTTAGCCATAGAGTAGTTGAAGCCTGGAATAGATTCCCATATAGCATTGTCGTAGCACCAAGTGTCAACACCTTTAAAAGTCGCCTAAGCAAATTCTGACATACTTAATTTCCCCTCAAAATTTGACCCTCAGTGTTATTCATAAAAGTGGAAGTCAATAATGTAAAAGTTCTTGCAAAATATTAAAACAAGAAATGTCCAAATAGAAGCGAAGAAAATTATAAGAGAAGAGAGAACGTTGACGTCAGTAAGTTCAGTAAGTATACAAGTACTACGTAGGCTACTAACTGGCACTTTTGTAATGGGCAAAAGTTTCCATACAGGATCTATCTTAGTGATGTACCATCCATTTTAAAAAAGTGCACGTTTGTTAACATCTCAGTGTATAATGCATGCGTTCGAAGAATACGTGTGTATAGTGTATACTAACTGCACCGAGGTAAGTATTCCATGTATTCCGTACTTTCGTGTTATTGATAAAGGATCCTACGTATAAACTTAGCCTTTTAAAAAAAAGCAGCATTTGCAGACAGAAATGCGCAGACAACTGTCTGCGACTGTCTGCGCAAGTGACCAAGTGCTGTGATTTTCTTGCAATGAACACTATTTATGAGCGAAACTGAACGAAATAAGGCTCCATGCATTATTTATTTGGAGTTGGAGGGTTCCAGTTTGCGCAGACATGCTAGTTTGTTTTGGTTTGCTTGGTAAGTTGTATTGAAAAGGGATCTTTCGTCTCTGAAATTATTTCCAGGACACTTCCGGTACTGTATATGAAATCACTTCCTGTCAAAAGTAAACATCAATTTTGGATGTATGGTCAAGTCGGACCATGGTCATCTCGGACCATGGACAGGTTGGACACTATTTCATTCTCGGCCCACGGATGCGGTCAAGTTGGACCATCAGACAAGTCGCCATATTATAATGTTCATATATGACTTAGAATTAATTATTTATTATAAATGTTGATTAAATGTGTGAGTTTTTGTTAAGATTTTGTAAATATTCACAAAAATGATGTGTAGAATGTTCGCTTACATGGTAAACAATGTGTAGATTCTTATTAAAACATGTGGCTATTAAGACATTGAAATAAATATATTTATAAAAATATTACCGGTATAAATAAACATCATTTAAAGCCCCAATACGGCTGAAGTTGCCGAATTTGGCCTCGTATTGGGTTTTCCCACAAATCCAACAGGTTTCTATTTACACACACTTTGAAACTGTTTGCATTCATTTTGGTACAAAAATGAGTTTGTAGTCGATGAAAATATCAATATTTGTTGATAAACAAACAGCAGGTGCGTGTTCAAAGTCCGATCGATTTTCCGATAGACGCTCGGGTCAACTGCTCAACTCCCTGATTCGCGGCCGATGAATTCCGATAGCCTGAGTTTATCGACTCACTTCCGAGCCGAAGCCGTTGGGTTACGGAAATTAATTTGTCAATATTGACATTTTGCACTGAGTGGTACACAAAACAAGTTTTTGATGTCTTCACATTGCGATTAAGATGTAAATCTCAAGACTTGAGATGTATCTATTAGGCAGTATATGTTAGTTTTGTGTACTAAATCAGTTGCCAAACATGTTTTTGTGTTTGAAAAAATCGGAAAATTGTAATACTGAGCCATTCAGGGCCTTTAAAAAAACAAATTTAGTTCTTGCATATATAACTTTATATTGTTATCTTTACATCGTCCGAGCTGACAATAAATCTGGTTCGAGATGACCACCAATGTGGTCCCACTTGACCACAATGTGCTCCCACTTGACCACCACTGGTCTCGGGCGCGTCGGAAGGCCCGCTCGTAAAGAATTATGGAAGTCGGCGTGACGTCACACTAACATCACGTGACCAAGTCGGCCTTATTTGGTTGGTTGGAAAATTCCCTAATCCCGCTCTGTAAATCATCATTTTCGTCATCATAAATATTACTGTTAGAATTAATCCAGCGACAAATGAACTAAAGAGAATTTTCAATAAATAAACGAATTTCATGAATTTGAACTTGATCTAACTTTATAGACAACAGGTTCAACAATTGCACTATATCGCTACACCACGCTACACAGTAAAAATGTGTAATAGCATTTACATTTCGCTAACTAAAATGTAGAAAAAACCTGCAGGGCTCTGAGTCTGACTAGCTACACGTTTGGAATTACTACTCCGTCATAACTCTTATGTAATGCAGTGTAATGAAATGTATTTAGAGTGGTGTTGTTGTTGTTGATCCTTTTGCTAATATTCCACTAGCTTTGGACACATCTGTGCTTCATAATCTCAGGATGCTCTACACTTCGTGCTTAATTTCTTGTGACGCATGCGTGTAGTACTGTAGGGATTAAAATATCATTACAACCTCCCTGTACCCTTAAAGGAGATATAACCAGGTTCTGTTTTCGCGATATCCTTGTGTATTTATTATGCCCCCCCCGCCACCGAATGGTGAGGGGGGCATATAGTGTTACCGCCGTACGTATGGGTAAATGGCTTATAATTTCTGTTTCCTTGCTCGGATCTGCTTCACATTTCACACACGCATTGCTCCAATGGTCCTCTACCGCCCTGTGACAAATCCACATTCGTTCCGCCCCCGCTAAGCCCAGGGTCAAGGTCACAGACTTGGTGCTTTCGAAACCTTAACGCTGGGTAAATGGCTTATAATTTCTGTTTCCTTGCTCGGATCTGCTTCACATTTCACACACGCATTGCTCCAATGGTCCTCTACCGCCCTGTGACAAATCCACATTCGTCCCACCCCCGCTAAGCCCAGGGTCAAGGTCACAGACTTGGTGCGTTCGAAACCTTAACGCTCGGGTAAATGGCTTACAATCAAATATGCCTCGTTTTCTTTGGCTGCCAGCGGGGGCATTCGTGTGCCGATAGGCCACATTTCTAGTTATTTATATATCGAATAAAACAAATTTCACAGTTATCCAACCATTATGTGCCTATCTTTTACGGATTTGATATTCCAGACAGCCAGTTTTTCCTGCCGTCACTACATGACTTAACTTCCCCTTGTTTTGCTTACCACAGTTATTTCCGTTAGCGGTCACATGGGTATATGGCGTATGCGTAGTACAGCCAAAATGTATGCATCATCCGATTAGTACATGTAGCATAATAATTCAATAGATTCCTTAGAAATCGAGTTTGTTAGAGCGCCGTTATAACATACATACCCTAGTTGTACTGTATACACATATGAATGACCTAGTTACAAAATACATACTGAAATGTGACAGTGGGTGACAAAATGGACATTACTATGCAATTTTCAACAGCTGTAGGATACCAGTCTGTATAATATGTATATTTACATCGTCAGGTTACAATCTATTTTATTTCCCGATAGTAGTTATATATAATGCTAAATCAGTCACCAGGAGGGTAACAGAGTAGACACTTGTCAGAGCTGTCAGATGTGTAGATGGACCGGGTGCTATGCTGGTCAAAATGTCATAAGGTAACTCTTGGGGGCGGGCCATTGTCCATTTACAATGCTGTACATGGGGTCAAATTATGGAAAGGATTTGGGGCGAGTAGCGGGGAAATTAATCGCTTCAATTTCCACGGGGATGTAATATAACAATCATGCATGTTTCGAAACAACTGTCAAGATTTGATTTTCGAATCTGTATGAAGCATCCTGATGTGCACAGTGTATCGATTCTTCCATATGTGTCCACAAAAATCCAATATCCAATTTCAATATAGGCCGTGGAGTTCGCCAAGGCTGCCCCCTATCACCTTATCTTTTTATAATAGCTATAGAAATATTATCATTAGCTATTCAAAATGACAATGAAATAAAAGGAGTTAACATATATAATCAAACAGTTAAAAGCACAATGTTTGCAGATGATGCAACTTTTTTTACTGACGGCACAGAACACTCATTCAATAAGTTAGTAGAAACAATAGACGAGTTTGGTAAATTCACCGGTCTGGTCTTGAATATTAAAAAGTGCACTGTTCTTCGGGTAGGATCATTATCTAAATCGTCTTTACATTACCTTCCCAATAAGCAATTTGCATGGACCTCAGAAAAAGCCCAAACTTTAGGTATGACATTTTCAAATGACGCAAATTTGATCTATCAATACAACATTGATCCAAAAATTAAAGAATTCGAAAACTGTCTAAATAAATGGAAAGGCAGGCATCTAACTTTGATAGGTAAGATAAATATAATTAAAACATTCGCCCTACCAAAATTAATATATCCGTTAACAGTCATTCAAACACCCCCAGAGAACACTATAAAATATATCAAGAAAAAACTGTACGAATTTTTATGGGATTCTAAACCAGACAAAATAAAAAGAAATGTAATAACCCAAAGTTACGAAAATGGAGGAATCAATATGCTTGATATTGATTTGTTTATAATTTCATTAAAGGCTAGTTGGGTAAAGAGACTTTGCGATGAAAATAATACTGGGATATGGAAGCAAATATACATCGAACAACTAAAACAATTTGGTGGAACTTTTATTTTTGAATGTAATATTAAATATGAAGATGCAAACAACATTCATAAACACAAATTTATAAACAGCATACTTACAGCATGGTCAAAAATTAACTTCACAGAATCAAATGATATCATATCAAAACAAGTATTATGGAATAACTCGCACATCAAAAATGACGCAAAGATACTATTTTACAAAGACTGGCACGATAAAGGTGTTCAACGGATAGAACATATTTTTGATTTTAGGACAAAACATTTTTACCTATTCCCAGTGTTTGCGGAACTATATTCAATCAGAATTTCAGACTTTCTAAAGTATTACACATTAACAAGGAGTATACCTGCACAATGGGTAGAACATATGAAAACAGAAAGCATTAATTCAGTACAAAATACTCCGAACCTTGTTCATGTAGTACAAAAATGTAAAGGTATAAATAAAAAACTATACAATATGCAATTAGGAAAAATAACAAGGGAGAACATAAAATCAGAACAAAAATGGGCGAATATATTTCCAGATCAAATCCTGAATTGGAAAACAATATACTCTATTACCATACGGAGCACCATAGATACAAGACTTAGAACCTTTCAATACAAATATTTGATGAGAATCATAGGTACTAACAAACTGATGGCCAGGTGTAATATAGTAGAGTCTAGTATATGTGATTTTTGTAACATGAACATAGAAACATTCAATCATTTGTTTTGGAATGTACAGTAATACAACATTTTTGGTCACAAATGACTAACTTTTTAATACAAAAGGGCATTACAGTGAACATCAATTTTTATACTACTTCATTTGGAATAATCGAAACGGTAGAGCATGAAAAGCAATTACAATATATCTTAATCCTAGCAAAATATATATATTCAAATGTAAATATAATAAGTCTAATCTACGTTTCGACAATTTTTTATCGTACTTAAAACATAGTATTACGGTAGAAGAAATTATAGCGCAAAGGAAAGGAAAAATGGAGATACATCAAAATAAATGGAGGGATTTTGATTTATAATATTACACGATCAGACCGAGCATCATTCAATATGGACTAAATCGAAAACTAGTTACACTTCACTACATGCTGTGTTGTGTTGCTGAAAATGACTGTTTTGTACCGCAAGGGGTACATGTTGTATACATAGGTATCGTCTTACATATGGCATACAAACGAAAACATAAGTTGTATTATGAAATTGCAAGTGTTTTACTTTTGTTTTTACACGTGCATGCACGTGCTTACATAGAACATGAATGTTACAGGCTGGATAAACTATTCTCTTGATGTCTTTCGCTTCCTAGCTGGAACTCAGCTTAACACCTTCTTCCCATTCTATTATTTTCAACTTCTTTCTATCTATACTAAAAAAAACACAATTGTTTTCTCATGTAATATTGTAATTGTATACTTGTATGAATGTAACATATTCTGAGAAATAAATAATAAAAAAAAAACAAAAACATCCACTCACCTAATTAATCCCAGCGGTCAAGTCATCAGATAAGTGGTTTGCCATGCTGCATTGTTGTTTACATCCGGCGGGCAAACGTTTGAATGTAGCTTCACACGTTTGTCACGGATTATGACTGATAAATAAAGGATTAAACCAATCAGCATGAAATGAGTGTGGCTTCGTTGATTTCAGAATACACTGTCCCAAAATCCACTCCCCTATTTCCCAGCGGTCAAATGAGTGGATAAGATGTTTGCTATGCCGGACAATTAATGACATCTGGCGGCATCCGTTTGAACGTAGCTACACACGCGTGTCACTGATTATGGCAGCTCAAAATAAAGAATTAATTTCATCTCGAAATTGTCAAAACACAAGTATGCATAACTGACACATACAATGTATCTGCAATACATTGCAGAATCGATTTATGAAATTTCGGAGACATCCTATAACAAACAAGACAATTTGTAACAAAATACCAATTTGAATTAACATTTAATTCCTTATTTTTCTGATTCTGGCTCGGCTGTCTGTTTGACCGCAAATTACAACCGACTGCCTCGCTGACGATTGCAACCAACATATAAATAATCCAAGTATAACTAGGTGGATGAGTAATAACGATTAACAAATATATTAAACGATAAAAACGAAGAAATTATGCAACAAATAAATGATGTCGGTTAAATCCACACGTTATTATGCCCCCGCCACCGAATGGTGAGGGGGGCATATAGTGTTACCGGCGTCCGTACGTACGTACGTACGTACGTACGTACGTACGTACGTACGTACGTACGTCCCGAAACCTTAACGCTGGGTAAATGGCTTATAATTTCTGTTTCCTTGCTCGGATCTGCTTCACATTTCACACACGCATTGCTCCAATGGTCTCTACCGCCCTGTGACAAATCCACTTCGTCCCGCCCCCCGCTAAGCAGGGTCAAGTCACAGACTTGGTGCGTTCGAAACCTTAACGCTGGGTAAATGGCTTATAATTTCTGTTTCCTTGCTCGGATCTGCTTCACATTTCACACACGCATTGCTCCAATCGTCCTCTACCGCCCTGTGACAAATCCACATTCGTCCTGCCCCCGCTAAGCCCAGGGTCAAGGTCACAGACTTGGTGCGTTCAAAACCTTAACGCTGGGTAAATGCCTTATAATTTCTGTTTCCTTTCTCGGATCTTTTGCTCAATTTTCACACACCGTGCTCCAATGGTCCTCTACCGCCCTGTGACAAAATCCATTCGTGCCCCCGCTACCCAGGTCAAGGTCACAGACTTGGTGCGTTCGAAACCTTAAACGTGGGTAAAGTTTATAATTTAATTTGTTTCCGCTCGATCTGCTTCACATTTCACACACATTGCTCCAATGGTCCTCTACCGCCCGTGACAAATCCACATTCGTCCCGCCCCCGCAAAGCCCAGGGTCAAGTCAGACTTGGTGCGTTCACCTTAACGCTGGGTAAATGGCTTATCGTTTCCTTCTCGGATCTCTTCACATTTCACACACGCATTGCTCCAATCGTCCTCTACCGCCCTGACAAATCCTCATCGTCCCGCCCCCGCTATGCCCAGGGTCAAGGTCACGACTTGGTGCTTTTGAAAACCTTAAACGCTGGGTAAATTGCTTATAATTTCTGTTTCCCTTGCTCGGATCTGCTTTCACATTTCACACCGCATTTGCTCCAATCGCCTCCTACCGCCCTGTGACAAATCCACATTCGTCCCGCCCCCGCTAAGCCCAGGGTCAAGTCACAGACTTGGTCATTAACGCTCGGGTAATCTTATAATTTTCTGTTTCCTTTCTCGGATTGCTTCACATTTCACACACGCATTGCACCAATGGTCCTCTAACCGCCCTGTGACAAATCCACATTGTCCCGCCCCTAAGCCAGGGTCAAGGTCAGACTGGTGCGTTCGAAACCTTAACCCGCTGGGTAAATGCTTATAATTTGTTTCCTTTGCTCGGACTGCTTCACACACATACGCATTGCTCCCAATCGTCCTCTACGCCCGACAAATCCTCATTCGTCCCGCCCCCCGCTATGCCAGGGTCAAGGTCACAGACTTGGTGCTTTTAAAACCTTAACGCTGGGGTTAATTGCTTAAATTTTCTGTTTCCTTGCTCGGAATCTGCTTCAATTTCACACACGCATTGCTCCAATGGTCCTCTACCGCCCTGTGACAAATCCATTCGCCCGCCGCCGCTAAGCCAGGGTCAAGGTCACAGACTGGTGCGTTCAAACCTTAACGCTGGGTAAATGCTTTTTGTTTTCCTTTTCTGGACTGCTTCACATTTACACACCATTGCTCCAATGGTCCTCTACCGCCCTGTGACAAATCCACATCGTCCCGCCCCCGCAAGCCCAGGGTCCAAGGTCACACTTGGTGCTTTTCGAAACCTTAACGCTGGGTAAATGGCTTATAATTTCTTTTCCCTTGCTCGGATGCTTCACATTTCACACAGATGCCCAAATTCTCTATACCCCGCCCTGTGACAAATCCTCATCGTCCCGCCCCCGCTAGCCGGGTCAAGGTCACAGACTTGGTGCTTTTGAAACCTAACGCTGGGTATGCTTATACGTTTCCTTGCTCGGAATCTCTTCACATTTCACACACGATTGCTCCAAGGTCCTCTACCGCCCTGTGACAAATCCACATTCGTCCCGCCCCCCGCTAGCCCAGGGTCAAGGTCACACTTGGTGCGTTCAAAACCTTAACGCTGTAAAGCCTTATAATTTTCTGTTTCCTTTCTCGGATCTGCTTCACATTTCACACACGCATTGCTCCAATGGTCCTCTACCCCCCCCTGTACTCCACATTGACCCGCCGCGCTAAGCCCGTCAAGGTCCACAGACTGGTGCGTCGAAACCTTAACGCTGGTAAATTGCTTATAAATTTCTGTTTCCTTGCTCATCCTGCTTCACATTTCACACATCGCCATTGCTCCAATCGTCCCCTCTACGCCCTTGTACCAATCTCATTCGTCCCGCCCCCGCTTATGCCCAGGGTTCAAGGTCACAGACTGGTGCTTTTGAAACCTTAACGGCTGGTAAAAATGGGCTTATAAATTTTCTGTTTCCCCTTGCTCGGATTCTGCTTTACATTTCACACACGCATTGCTCCAATCGTCCTCAACCGCCCTGTAACAAATTCCACCATTCGTCCCCCCCCCGCTAGCCCAGGGTCAAGGTCACAAGACTTGTGCGTTCAAAAACCTTAACGCACGGGTAAAAAATGCTTAAATTTTCGTTTCCTTCTCGGATCTGCTTTCACATTTCACACAAAACACGCATTGCTCCTGGTCCTCTACCGCCCTTGTGACAAATCCACATTCGTCCCGCCCCCGCTAAGCCCGGGTCCAAGGTCACAGACTTGGTGCGTTCGAAACCTTAACGCTGGGTAAATGGCTTATAATTCTGTTTCCCTTTGCTCGACTGCACACTTTCACACACGCATTGCTCCAATCGTCCACTACCTGTGCAAATCCTCATTCGTCCCGCCCCCGTATGCCCAGGGTCAAGGTACAGACTTGGCTTTTGAAACCTTAAACGCTGGGTAAATTGCTTATAATTTCTGTTTCCTTTCTCGGATCTGCTTCACATTTCACACACGCATTGCTCCAATGGTCCCTACCGCCCTGTGACAAATCCACATTCGTCCCGCCCGCCGCTAAGCCCCGGGTCAAGGTCACAGCTTGGTGCTTCACATAATGGGTAAAGCCTTCGTTTGCCTTTCTCGATCTGCTTCACATTTCACACACGCATTGCTCCAATGGTCCTCTACCGCCCTGTGACAAATCCACATTCGTCCCGCCCCCCCGCTGCCCTCAAGGTCACAGACTGGTGCTTGAAACCTTAACGCTGGTAAATGGCTTATAATCTCGTTTTCCTTCTCGGATCTGCTTCACATTTACACACCCCACGCATTGCTCCAATCTCCCTCTACCCGCCCGTGACAAATCTCATTCGTCCCGCCTGCTAGCCCAGTCAAGGTCACAGACTTGGTGCTTTTGAAACCTTAACGCTGTAAATTCTATAATTTCTGCCTTGCTCGGACTGCTTCACATTTCACACACGCATTGTCCAATGTCCACACCGCCCTACAAATCCACATATCGCCCCCCGCCCCGCTAAGCAGGGTCCCAAGGTCACAGACTTGGTGCGTTGTGGGAAAACCTTAAACGCTGGGTAAATGGCTTATAATTTCTGTTTCCTTGCTCGGATCTGCTTCACATTTCACACACGCATTGCTCATCGTCCTCTACCGCCCTGTGACCAAAAATCCTCATTCGTCCCGCCCCCGCTATGCCCAGGGTCAAGGTCACAGTCTTGGTGCTTTTGAAACCTTAACGCTGGGTAAATTGCTTATAATTTCTGTTTCCTTGCTCGGATCTGCTTCACATTTCACACACGCATTGCTCCAATGGTCCTCTACCGCCCTGTGACAAATCCACATTCGTCCCGCCCCCGCTAAGCCCAGGGTCAAGGTCACAGACTTAGTGCTTTTCAAACCTTAACGCTGGGTAAATGGCTTATAATTTCTGTTTCCTAGCTCGGATCTGCTTCACATTTCACACACGCATTGCTCCAATGGTCCTCTGCCACCCGGTGACAAATCCACATTAGTGCCGCCCCCGCTAAGCCCATGGTCAAGGTCACAGACTTGGTGCGTTCGAAACCTTAATGCTGGGTACATCCCTTATAATTTCTGTTTCCTTGCTCAGATCTGCTTCATATTTCACACACACATTGCTCCAATGGTCCTCTGCCACCCTGTGACAAATCCACATTCGTGCCGCCCCCGGCAAACCCAGGGTCAAGGTCACAGACTTGGTGCGTTCGAAACCTTAACGCTGGGTAAATGCCTTATAATTTCTGTTTCCTTGCTCGGATCTGCTTCACATTTCACACACGCATTGCTCCAATGGTCCTCTGCCACCCTGTGACAAATCCACATTCGTGCCGCCCCCGCCAAGCCCAGGGTCAAGGTCACAGACTTGGTGCTTTCGAAACCTTAACGCTGGGTAAATGCCTTATAATTTATGTTTCCTTGCTGCTCATCTGCTTCACATTTCATACACGCATTGCTCCAATGGTCCTCTGCCACCCTGTGACAAATCCACATTCGTGCCGCCCCCGCTAAGCCCAGGGTCAAGGTCACAGACTTGGTGCGTTTGAAACCTTAAAGCTCGGGTAAATAGCTTATAATGTCTGTTTCCTTGCTCGGATCAGCTTCACATTTCACACACGCATTACTCCAATGGTCCTCTGCCAACCTGTGACAAATCCACATTCAAATATGCCTTCTTTTCTTTGGCTGCCAGCGGGGGCATTCGTGTGCCGACAGGCCACATTTCTAGTTCTATAAGAAACCTGTATCAGGGAAAGTGTACTACTGCTACGTCATAGCGATTATTTTGAACATGTATTTGTTTTATGGGATTTAGTACTAAACCCATTGACTCGGCCTTAAATGACCTTAGCTTTTGATAGGCCGTTAAACCCCAACAAACAAACAAACCATAAACTTTTGTAATAAAGTGTGTATTAGCAAAATTGTTAGGTCACTGTCCACGAAGTAGACAGTAAACAAAGAACACTGCAAACGCACATTTGGAAAGACTACTCTTATGTAATGCAGTGTAATGAAATGTATTTAGAGTGGTGTTGAATTAACATTTAATTCCTTATTTTTCTGATTCTGGCTCGGCTGTCTGTTTGACCGCAAATTACAACCGACTGCCTCGCCGCTGATTGCAACCAACGTATAAATAATCCAAGTATAACTAGGTGAATGAGTAATAATGGGATGGGTATACTGGTGTCAGGTTGTCCGTCCGTCCGTCCGTCCATCCGTCCGAGCTTACAAATGGATACATATGTGGCTAGGAGATCAATAGGTTATGTAATATTCTATTGTTCCATGATTTTATGTGGCTAAAATGGGTTTATGTGGCTACAGAACAATAGGGATGAACAAAGGAAAAGGTTAGGGTTAGCCACATAAGTATCCATTTGTAGGAACGTCCGTCCGTCCGTCCGTCACTAAACTTAATATCAGAGAAATATTGTAAGGCTCTACTACCATGCTGTGCCAAATCACGACCGTCCAACCCCCGCTGATCTCAAGGTAAAGGTCAAATACTTAGTCTCTTTACAAAACTTAACATCAGAGAAATATGTTATAAAATTATATTTCCTTCATCTAAAATGCTTAATATTTCATTTGTGCATTCCTGTAAGGCTCTACTACCATGCTGTGCCAAATCAACGACCATCCAACCCCCGCTGATACCAAGGTCAAGGTCAAATACTTAGTCTCTTTACAAAACTTAACATCAGAGAAATATTGTTATAACTTCTATTTCCTTCATCTAAAATGCTTAATATTTCACACATGCATTCCTGTAAGGCTCTACTACCATGCTGTGCCAAATCCACGACCGTCCAACCCCCGCTGATCCCATGGTCAAGGTCAAATACTTAGTCTCTTTACAAAACTTAACATCAGAGAAATATTGTTATAACTTCTATTTCTTTCATCTAAAATGCTTGATATTTCACACATGCATTCCTGTAAGGCTCTACTATCATGCTGTGCCAAATCCACGACCGTCCAACCCCCGCTGATCCCATGGTCAAGGTCAAATACTTAGTCTCTTTACAAAACTTAACATCAGAGAAATATTGTTATAACTTCTATTTCCTTCATCTAAAATGCTTAATATTTCACACATGCATTCCTGTAAGGCTCTACTACCATGCTGTGCCAAATCCACGACCGTCCAACCCCCGCTGATCCCATGGTCAAGGTCAAATACTTAGTCTCTTTACAAAACTTAACATCAGAGAAATATTGTTATAACTTCTATTTCTTTCATCTAAAATGCTTGATATTTCACACATGCATTCCTGTAAGGCTCTACTATCATGCTGTGCCAAATCCACGACCGTCCAACCCCCGCTGATCCCATGGTCAAGGTCAAATACTTAGTCTCTTTACAAAACTTAACATCAGAGAAATATTGTTATAACTTCTATTTCCTTCATCTAAAATGCTTAATATTTCACACATGCATTCCTGTAAGGCTCTACTACCATGCTGTGCCAAATCCACAACCATTCAACCCCCGCTGATCCCAAGGTCAAGGTCAAATACATGGTCTCTTTACAAAACTTAACATCAGAGAAATATGTTATAACTTCATCTAAAATTCTTAATATTTCATGCATGCATTCCTCTAAGGCTCTACTATCATGCTGTGACAAATCCCCGCTGATCCAAGGTCAAGATCACATACTTAGTCTCTTTACAAAACTTAACATCAGAGAAATCGGTTATAACTGCTATTTCCTTGCTCGGATCTGCTTCACATTCACGTTCGTGCCGCCCCCGCTAAGCCCAGAGTCAAGGTCACAAGCCCACACATTTGGAAAATTTTTCATATTTAGGGGTACCTGGGCCCACGCGGGGGGTATTCCGTAAGCCTCGCTTACTGACCAATCTAGTTATGGACACTTTTTATGTACTCAGAACACGCAAGTGGGCCGACTTGACAATGGTCCGAGGTGACCATGGTCTGTCCGACTTGACCATAATTTCAATTTTGACATTTAACAAAACTCTATTTTAGTTTCTTATGTCTCGTTTCAGGATTATTGGTGTATAACACAGTAGTTGCAAATGGTAAGTAGCTGGCATGTAGCTGTTGTCACCAGTGCACAAGCTCTCTGTCATTTATCAGTTTAGGAAGGGTACAATGCCAAAACGGTAAAGCCGTAGTAAAGGACTGCCAGGGGCTGATCTGGAGAGGGGGTTCCGAGATTGCAACCCCTCGTTCAGCCACGGAGTTTACATAGATCACAGTTTACCACCAGTTGGAGTCTGAATTTAAATGTCGTAAAACACAAGAAAGTGGATTTCGAAGAGCTCAAAAATAGGACAACCCCCTAGTTGTGAACGGTAACTCTTGCAATTTGCAGATTGCAAGAGTTACCTCCCCATTCCCTGGATCCGCCCCTGATGCCATGGACAGATGGAGACCAAATCTACATGTATATAGCCTATTCCTGATATTTACAGTCGGGTCAGTGTACATTGTAGATAAGAGCGGCAGGATAATTTTCTAGCACAAGGACATGGTGCACAACTCATTGTGAGGCTCGAACCCTCGACCGTTCGATCACCATTTGGCTATTTCAGTCGAAATGAATCCTATAAACTAAAGTTTAATGCAACACACTGTGATAAATACAAGGCACTTGTACAGACATGATCATGGAAATGCCCTCGACAACCTATGGTGCCAGTCACAGTCTCCGCGAAACTCGTCGGACCGACTGACATATCAGGTAAAATTCCCTCTGGTCTGATGGTAAATCGGAAATTACTTTTTATTATACGAAACAGTATGTATTATGTTTTACCGCGGGGCGGGCGGTGGACAGAAAAACTGTATAGTTTGTGTACACAACTCCTCTGAAACTATCCACACGTCTTCACATATTGAAGATGTGCACCTTGGTGTTTTTATGCTGAAAAAATATTGTTTAACAAAAGTATCACCTTTTTATGCCCCCGCCACCGAATGGTGAGGGGGGCATATAGTGTTACCGGCATCCGTCCGTACTTACGTACAGTACGTACGAACGTCCCGAAACCTTAACGTTGGGTAAATGGCTTATAATTTCTGTTTCCTTGCTCGGATCTGCTTCACATTTCACACAAAAACGCATTGCTCCAATGGTCCTCTACCGCCCTGTGACAAATCCACATTTGTCCCGCCCCCACTAAGCCCAGGGTCAAGGTCACAGACTTGGTGCGTTCGAAACCTTAACGCTGGGTAAATAGCTTATCTGTTTCTGTTTCCTTGCTCGGATCTGCTTCACATTTCACACACGCATTGCTCCAATGGTCCTCTACCGCCCTGTGACAAATCCACATTTGTCCCGCCCCCACTAAGCCCAGGGTCAAAGTCACAGACTTGGTGTCGTTCCAAACCTTAACGCTGTAAATGGCTGTAATTTCTGTGCCTTGCTGTCGAATCTGCGTCACATTTCTCACACGCATTGCTCCAATGGTCCTCTACCACCCTGTGACAAATCCACATTCGTCCTGCCCCCGCTAAGCCCAGGGTCAAGGTCACAGACTTGGTGCATTCGAAACCTTAACGCTCGGGTAAATGGCTTATAATTTCTGTGTCCTTGCTCGGATCTGCTTCACATTTC